>JAPHCH010000054.1:0-344992 GCA_030772445.1 Cladosporium sp. MBC 237
TTTACCTTATACTAGAGAGTCTAAAGTATTTTTCTAAAGTCTAATCTAGTCTAAAATAATTAGGGTTAGTAGTTAAAAAATTAAAAAAAAGGAAAAAATCCTTAAAAAATTCGAAAAAAATAAAATTCGATAGAGTAACTAAAGTTAGCTCTAGAAATGGCTTTGTAGGTTTTAGTATTTTTATATAAAAAAGTATATTCTAAAGTATTTTTAAAAACTCTAAAATAGTTCTATAAAACTTTCTAGTTTTAAAAAAAACTTAAAAATCTCTAAAAATCCTAAAGGGTTCTAAAGAAAATTATACTTTATAAGAAAACCTAAAAAAAAGCTAGGCTACTTTCCCTAATGACTTTGTAGGTATAGCGCTTGTATCGCATAAAGTCGCTTATAACTACTATAGTAAGACGGAGCCCTACTTGAACCGAACCTATCGTGACTCCCGGACACGGAGCGTCGACTTGCGCAGAGGACTCAGGTTCATATAATCATCCAGTTTGGAACTACAGACAAGCGTGAAGCCAAGTTCTATCTTGCTTATCTAGCCAAATTCTTCATTGACCCCAATCAAATTGAGCACGGGTACATGATTCGCTGTAGATTAGGCAGCTCAAATTTGAATGCGGCGTCCAGCGAGCCTTGCTTGTCCGCAGCAAGCGAGCTGTACGGCGCATAGAGTCTGCGCCTCGTTGCTCTTTGTGAATGCCTCTGTGCCAATGGTCTGGCGCTTCCCCCTCGGCTGTGGTACCGCGTGCCGCTCGTGGGAAGTCGTTCAGCAAATTTCACTCAATACAATGAATGCTGCGCCCCACATGACATGTCATAAGGATCGACCTGCCTCCAGCGATGACAGTCCATTCTCAGTTGATCTCTGTACCGCTACCATAGGCATCTGTCTGTCAGATTACCAAGCTTGCTTAATCATATAGGTCCCCCCTTCTCCAGGATTTGATTGGCAGATCAACATCTACGCGCGAAGCGGATTGACGTACCGAGCTCAAGTCTTCCTCAGAATTCCTCTCTCCTCTCTTCCGCATCATCTTCAGTAACATGGCACCCCATCTTCTTCTTGCCAGCTGGAACGTGGGGAACGCTTCCAGCACTACCGCTGGCCTGAAAGAATTCATAAGCCAAAGGAACCCGGTGTGGGACTTCATCTTAAGCCACGCAAGCGGCTTTGCTAAGTGGATCGCACAGCCTCGTAAGCTACATCTGAGGACGCTGTTTAGTAATGGTGATTTGGCTAATACATATCCCAGAGATACTCATCCTCATCACTGTATGGTGGGTCACGTTTACCATTGTCGTGACATGCGTGCTGTGTCTTGGCTTTGGGCCGTCTGGTGTAATTCCTGGTGAGTTACAACCCAACTCCTAGAGATGCAAATGACAGCTCACAATCTTCAAGGCTCCCTGGCCGCTGCGTTCCAGGGTTGGGCATACGGGGCCTTCACTCCAGCAGGCGGCATCTTTGCAACTCTCACGAGCTTGGGGATGGTAGGCTTTCTGGCACCTGTTGTCGCTCTTTCTGGCGCAGGTGTGGCTACAGCCACTACATTCATCGTATGGCTGTGCCAATGATCTGTCAAGCATGTTTGACATATGATCTCCGGGCACTAAGACCAACTCAGTGGTACATAGCGCTCAATGTACGTGCAAGGCGCAGATGAGCAGCGGAAATCACAGGAACTTGTCTTTCATAGCGTGTTTCCTCAGATTACACTGTATGCATTATCGCTCCTTCCGAAGCAGCAGACTCCGCCGAAATACTTACCTTGTACGTCACAGGCTGTGCATGTTCGCCTCAGGCGTCCAACCTTACATCGCGTTATCATGTACATATACATACACGTCACATTCTCGGCAGCTGAACTTGTCGAGCTGATATCGCCACGAAGGCAATCCTCCGGGGCTGAGCGTCCGCAGGCAGAGCTCTTCTCATTGCTAGCTCTACTGCTCAATACCAGATATTTACTATGCTACCATAGAGCAGTTCCGGCCCTGCGGCTTCGGTCCAACTAAAGAGACCTTCCTCACATCCGTCAGAATTCCAAATCGTCAGGTACTGCTTGCTCAATTTTGGTTCTAGATATAAGCTGAGTATAGTGTTCAATACCGATGATTCCATTTCATACCAAACGGGATAAATATGCTCGTAGATGCCCACCTTCATAGAGCAACGGACTCCAAAATCTTCTCCAAGTACGATCCCAAACATAACATACAACCCTTCTTCAAGCAACCTCGCATCAAAATCATGATGGTCGCCCAATCAACTCACCAGGAGACTCTAGCGCCACACGGAAGCCCAGGGCTCTCACCCGCCAGTTCCACCGAAATGCTCAGATCAGGTGAGCAATCCATACATCCCGATGGTGCTGAGCATGGCGAGCAGCCAGTAGCGAGCGCCATACTGTCGCACTCCTTGCCACTACACGATCCCGACAATCCGATGAATTGGCCATTCCATCGCAAGCTCTACGTATCCACGTGCGGATTCTTGTTCGCGGCCTCAGTGTGAGTGCCAATTTTGAGAGCCCTCGCTCAGATATTTAAATTGACAGTTCCAAAGGGCGTTTGGCATCACCTGTTATACCGCAGGTATAGAGTCCATCACCCAAGAGATGAACATCACCATGACTCAAGCCATCCTGGGCATGTCGCTCTACCTGTTCGGCGTAGCTTTCGCTCCAATCTGGACCCCCCACGTGACGGAGAGAGTGGGTCGATCGCTGGTTTATCTCTGCGCTTTACCAGTCTGCGGAGTCTTTCTTCTCGGTGCCGGACTTTCCCAAACCTTCGCAGCTGTCGCAATCTGTCGTTTCCTGGCAGGCTTCGCTGGCGGGCCTTGTCTGGTCCTGATTGAAGGAACATTCGCCGACATCTGGAGCGCCGAAACAACGAATACTTACTACGCTTTCCTGGGTACTGCTGGCTATATTGGTGCAGCCTCTGGGCCGCTAGCCGGTGGCTACGTCGTGACCGCTTTCGGCTGGAGATGGACTCAGTACCTGAGCTGTATGGTCATTGCGGTCGTTCTCCTTTACGGTATCGGTATCTCTGAGACATACCAGCGCGAAATTCCTCGTCGTCGCGCTCGCCGAGCAGGCAAGACGTTCCACCAAGAGCCAGCGCAGAGTGGAGTCACTTTGACGCAAATGCTCCGCACGACAGTCCTGCAGCCTATACTCATGCTTTTCACAGAGCCAATCGTTGCTCTAGTCTCAGCTATGCTCATTTTCAACTTCGCTGTTGTCTTCCAGTGGTTCATCACTGTCCCCGCTGTTCTCTCCTCTGTGTATGGCTTTGGCCTGCAGGATATTGGTATAGCATTTACAACAGCAATCGTAGGGGCGTCTCTGGCCGCGGCTTGCAATATAGTCATCGAGCAGATCTCAACCGGCAGGCTCTTAAAGAAGCAAGGAATGTCGATGACGCAAATTCTGGAATACCGGCTAGTACCTGCGATGATAGGGCAGTTTCTGGTGACGATCTCTCTCTTTTGGATCGGTGAGTGTGCATAATCATCCTGGAGCGTGGTTCAAAGGGACTAGGGGCGCTAACAAAGTTACAGGTTGGACGGCCACACCAACTACCTCCTTCCAAATCCCCGTGATCGGGACCGCCGTCTATGTTTGGGGCAACGCAATGATCATATTCTCCCTGGTACCTTATCTATTCGATTCCTACCCTCCGGCCGCCACCCTCTCAGCGCTCACAGTAGCAGCATCCGGGCGGATTCTGTTCGCAGGTGCATTGCCGCTTGTCATCGTCCAAGCCTTCACCAACATTGGAGGCAATTGGACGCTTTCTATTTTCGGCATCATCTCAGTCATCTTGTGGCCAGTTCCATTTGTGCTTTTCAGGTACGGCAGAATTTGGCGAGAGGGTAACAGGTTCGTAAGGGGCAGCCAGATAGTCGAGATGCATAATTTGAGTTAAGGAAAATGTGACGTTGACTCCTATGCATTTCTTCAAACTCGTTGATGGTAAATAGCCCATATTGTCTACATACATCTCATTTCAGTCCTACACAAAGTTGAAGGGCAATTAGAACGAAATGTCCGTCAATGACCCTGAAGGTCTACCAGATCTGTAATTTCCTAGGAGCAGCTACCAAGGGGAACGCCCTCGAATTGCAAGAATCCATCAAGGCCTTTTAGGCCGCATGAAGCATCGCATGGACCCTTGTGGGCATTTCCATCGTCTGGGTTAAATTTTTGAACTGTGCCCTCATACACCTTGCCGCCAGTCTCGAAACCGATGGCGCAGCCGAAATCAGTCTTAGGCTTGTCGTCGCTGAGCTTGACGAGGTTTCCATTCTGGCCGCAGATGTTGATGCCGTAGGGAAGGTGGCTTTTGCAGATATTGTCCACATTGATGTCGTACTCCTGCTTTTTGCCGTCGACACAAGGAGATCCGGCCGCAAAAGCGTAGAGCTTGTGCCTGTCGACTTTGGATGCCTTGTAGGTGCCTGCAAGGCATAGGTTGCCTGCCTGGGCGGTAGCGAGCAGGGTCGCTAGGGTGATGATGGTAAATTGCATTCTGTTCGTAGGTGCTGATTTGAAGAAGAGGTTGTCGCTTTCTCGTGATAGTGATGGAGGTGGTGATGGGAAGTGTACTTGTTCTGAAGATGGCGAATCGACTTGTCTTATATACCCGCGTCGAGCAGCTGTCCGATCTCATTAGAGTGACTCGATTTGCTCCATTGATTCATCATTTAGCGAGCATGTTGGACAGAACGCCATATTTAGACCCAGCCACGTCATGGCTAGCATTGGTGAGGTTTGTCATGAAGATCGTTGTTGTCTATTTGAACACTTGTGACCGCTTGGATGTCCTTAGCGCTATGCAGCACGCCCGACCAGGTGCAACATCGAAGAGAGTGGCAAATTTGGCTTTATCAAAGTCGATCCTTCAAGGCTTAGTGTGACCATATAGGATTGTTGGCATCTTGCGAAGTCCTTTCTTTAGAAAATGTGTACGTCCACATTGAATGCCAGTGTGGTGTTTGAAGCTTTGATTACCATCAAAGTCTGCGAGCTAATGCTTGGTACTTTTTAGTGTAATTTCGGAATGAAAGCCCCTGTCGAAAGTCCAAATTCAAGCCCCACAAGCTGCGTGAGAATATGGCCGGCGGGCTAATGCGTGGTACTTTTTAGCGCAGCAGGTCCATGATTCGAGATTAGCTCATACAATTCACGCTAAACCCAAGCGGTCGGCCCGCCTAGCAACAAGCAGAAAGAACGACTGTGAGGGCTTGATTCGCGGCCAAAGGTCAAGACGTAGTTGTAGGCGCAAATAGATACAGATTTGATTCTCTAAGGCTGACAGAAAGACAGTTCCCACAACTAGTACGTAGCTACTCAGAAGCTCTCAGTTTGTCACGGGCGCGGTCCGCGGCATGCGTGTCGTGTCGTGAGATGCTCATGAGGAACACCGGTAGGAAGACTAAGCCGAAAGGCGGCTTGAAGCCGCCTCTTGGCATACTTGCCGATTATTACAAGCGGCAGCACTATGGGCATGTCGCAGGCCTTGCTCGTATTACTTTGCATGATGAGCATCCTGCCGCTGTCGGAGCTAGGTAGTACTGACACGATGACGTTCTGGCCTCAACACCATTCTGTACTCAATTGCTTCCCGCTTGCAAAGCGTGCAAAACGCAAATCGCTCAATGAGGTTTTCGGTTGCTAGCAGGCTGCTATCGACCAGAGTTATTCATGTCATCCCTGTGACGTGCTGAGAGAGGACCTGGTACGCTCCCCCCTGGACGTGGTGCGATACTGTTGAGGTCAAATATTCAACCCTGGCATTCGGATCTCCGTTCTTGCTCTTAGGGAAGAAATGTGACCGAATCCGCTGATCGATATTGGTTGAAGGGTTGAAATAGTTCTGATATTTTCCTTGCCGTTCGATTCTTGGCACGGGACGCAGAGATCCATGAAAGAGCCAATAGAGTAGCCAGGACATGAGGTAAACCTTGGTGGATCGGTCAGTCGTTTCTGACCGATGATGAGTGATACTCCCATGTGATGTCAAGTTGTTACAAATATCGACAAGGAGTTTATTCTTTGGCCTTTGGCATGGGTCCTGAGCGCTTGTTGCACACCTATGCAATCCATTCTGATTCGACATTGCTTTTTGGTTGCACCCACCCTCAGTGAAAAGCACATCGTATGTCCTGCTTACAAGTTTCGCATAGTGCAGATTAAAAAGGGCTTTCGATCGATATGCTACCGTGGGAGCATTATGGTGACGCTGGGTCGCCCCCTTCACCCGCGACGTAGATTTACATCCGTCGAGGACCATGAATGCTTCCAGTGGAGCTTTATCTGCTTGAATATCGCCTTGGATGTTTATCTCATTTTCAAGGTCTTCACATGATGGTAGAAGATTCTTGAAGAGATGCATTGCTGAACAATTCGAGCGTTCAAGCAAATCCTCAGCGGCGAGCACTTGTTGGTCTGCCTCTGTCCAGTCCTGGCGAGACAATGCTTCTTTTAGCAGGAATGGGCTCCATGAGAGTCGAGTTCGCACGTGGAAAGGGTAGACAATTCTCTCAGAACATTTCCTGTACCTGCTCGCATATTCACTATACGAAATGAGGTCAAGGGCATGTAGATGGTCCAAACAGAGTAGAGTGTTGGAAACCGCAGAAGTGCCACCACATCTTGTGACAAGACCCTGGTTCAGATCAAAAACCAAGTTGACGAGCTGCCTCAAAAAATGCCTGCATCGGGAAAGATGCCAGTGTTCGGGCATCGACCACAGAGACCTGATAGGATGCTGGTATGGTAGCAGAATGTTGGCGAGTTCTGTCAAGTACTCTCGAAAAAGTTCAGCCATGTCGGGAAGGTGAGCCGAAAGGTATAGGTATGCCAGGTATGTGTCGAGCAGGAATTCCGGGCCAGGAGCTCGAACACGAATCTTGTAGTGCTCCATGCAAAGATCAAGCAAAAAGAATCCATCATGATTGAGCCCCGCTCCGACGAGGCTGACTCCTAGGCTAAGCAATTCCCACCAGTCTCCGTTACGCTCTGACTGGTGTTCAATGTCTTGATTCCAGGCTTGAAGATGCATATGGACAGATCTCAAAGATCTTTCAGCAGCGGTGGTGGTCAATCGGTAGAGTAGCTGAGAAGCCGTCATGTCTCCTGCATATTGGGCTTCATAAACATGGTCATACTGTTCTGAAGTTTGAAACTGCCGACTGGTGCTCTTGGAAAGTCCCCACGCTTTAAGTCGGCCTTTGTATGCTTTCGCGCTTGGTGGTGTGTTAGTAAATTGATCTTCGCGTTATGTAGTCTTCATGTGTCCGCGAAGTGCAAATACTTGAATTTTGTGGTAGACTCACGAGGCGACAAAGCCAGTCTCTGCTTTCATGATAAGCATAACTTCCCGGAGGCATTTCCTTTCGGAGATATAGAGGGTTGTGATTTTTTGCCGGTGCAAAGCCCAATCGTCTCGGCTTTGGTGTCGCTGCGCATACAGAGTAGCGACATGCGCACTCTCTGGTATGCATGCTACGGTCTGGGATGGGCAACGCATTATTCTAGGCGGTATAATAGAGATCGAAAGGACTTGCCATAAGTTAGGATCGTGCATTCACGGAAGCTGCACCTACGTTTATAGCTCTTTACCACAACTATGCTAGCGAACCATACTAGTGATTGCCAGCTGGCTTAAACGCTCTTTTATTATTTTTAGGATGCGTATATGATGTCATATGTGTTATGAGAGGTGACACTCAATCATATCAGATACCAATGATTTAATTTTTTATTTGATACTATAATCAAATTTTCAGATTCTATTTCATTAATAAACTTAATTTTTTGACTTTTTAATTTTTTATAGTATTATAAAACTAGATCAATTAGAATCTCATAGTATTATAGAACGCATTCCATTGTAATAAATATTATTATTATTTATTGAATAATACTACTTGAATTTCTATAAGTTATTTGCGATTGACTAGGCCGCATTCCACTTCACGGATCCTCGGCATAGTATGGCATCATCGAGCACGGGACGAAGCTATTGCAAGCGTATGTAATTCTGCCTGGAGTGGTGCTAGAGCGAATTTGATAAGTAGACACCAATTTTCTGCGAACTTCGAAAGAGAACTCATCCCGAATTTGGCAGAACTTGACTGTCTCGAACCGCAAGGTCCAGAACACAACCATGCTCAAAGATCGTGCAATCAAATTCGTTCGGTCCACAGCTATCGGTATCACAGCGATATGGATCTCCAACAATTACACGCAGCCAGTCATCGACAAATGGCGAGGTCGCGATGGTAGCGCCCTAGAGATTGAAAATCAGGACACTCCGCCCGCTCGAGTTACTCCGAAACCACAGGAGCCGAAGCTTGTCTACGATCACGGGACGTGGCCATAAATTCAGCCTCTCTCAAGTTCTATAGGTATGACTTCACGGCGAATGGAATACTCCTTCAACGATCATAGGACTTCACTGATTGTGCCTCAAGGAACTTCCACACGACGAAGTCTGGCCCATAAACGACGTCTTACTCTACTCCAGCAATATTTTGAGTCTTTCAAAGCGCCTCTGGGTACGGCATCATCGTTCAGAACCCTCATCGTCGTATGGCTCCTGTCTCGGGGTCCCATGCAGCCGTTCCAAGAGTGCTCAGGATAGTCTAATCGAACCTAGCCTGTCCTCACAAATATAAGGCCTTGCATGGCGCGCCGAAACGTCGTACGTCCACCGCTCCTGTTCGAAACTGATGCGTGCATTGAACGTTTAAGAATGTTGCTCGCTTGGAACTTCCTACCTTCCTAGGCAATATCAATTGATATGATTCCTTGCTGTGATTTGATTTTCCATCATTCCGGTATAGCTTCCTCACGGGTCCATGCGGGCTATCAGCTATGTATGATATCAAGGAAGAAAGCCGTAGCTAGAAGCCCGGGTGAAAATTACTTCCCCTGTAGTGAGTGGCCATTGCGCTTTCGTCAGCGAGTCTATGATGCATTTACAAGTATTTGTGCGCCTCTACGCGCTTCAGCGATCGTCATCATCGTCGTCCACATAAGACCTTGGCCTTTGTCTCCTCCCCCTTGGTTTCGCCTCGTCCATCGTCCTCATTAGTAAGAACTGGGCAAGGACATCCCGTTGTAAGAGTCACTTCGTCACCACACGCAAGCCCGCCTCCGCCGATAGTAGCTTGGTGGGGTCGGTCGTGTTTGCCTCTGCCAGCGTCTCTGTTTATCTTTGTGTGTGTGCTAGACAGAACAGAATGATGTGTTTGGGAGTTTATCGCGGCCATGCGCACTCGTAATTTGGCTTAGGATACCCTGGCACGCGTCTGCGAGACAGGTTGTCGTACAGATCTATATGTTCAGTCCGTAGTAGCGTGGCGAGTGGTGACTGTGCTTTCTGCCCTCGCGAAATCCTCCTTCGTCCGCAATCCCCGACCACAGGTTGCGTGCGCTGCAACCGACAGTCTGGTATCATTCGTCATGGCAGACGTCTGCTGCTGGTGCTCGGTCTATCTGCCTTTCCAGATCTCTTCGAGCGCTTTCTTAAATGCTGTTTTGTACCCACCACGCTTCGGTCAGTAATTTTACAGGTTTCCGCTACAGCCTAGTCGCCTGCAGAATCTTTTGAAGTTTGGACATGTTTGATCGCTGGCATTTCGAGATGGAGATCCGGAGGCGGAACGCTCACCTTGTCTCCTATTACTTGGACATTCGTTGTTTTGTATGCGCCCACAATACTACTCAGACGCTTGCTCTGCATCGTCTGAAGTGGGTAGATCAGTCGGTTGCGGTTGACTCGTTCGTCCTCGAGGCGAGACCACACTGGGGACTCATTGGAAAGTACTGGTCGGACGACAGCTGCATAGACTCGTCTAGCCCTGGGGTTCGTGGCTCCTCATGTGCTCTTGTTCAGTGTGTGATGCGGCCTTTGTGGCAGCCAAATTGACGTGAGGGCCCCATTCGAGCTTCGGGTCTAGGTGGATCGAGGATTCTCATTACTGGCACTGAACCGTCTCGCAATTTGGGTATCCGTACGAGCGCCTGCATGTTGAACTTCTTGGCGCGGCGGGTCAAGTGCATCAGTTGGTACTTCTCGGATGCAAACATCGCGCATTGTGTGCGTGCCCAAGCCATACACTTTTCGTTTGCTCTTTCGAGCATTTAACAATTCGCTGCCGTAGATCTGCTGGATGTGAGTATATTGCCGTCGTTCACGAAACAGATTGCAGTAGTCGCTCCGGCATTCAACTGTGGGAGCAGAGTGGAGGCGAAGAAGAGTGAGAGTATCGGCGACAGGGTCGAGCCCTGTGGGATATCCGACGTGGTCGGACAGATCTCGTCCTCGTATGTGCCCAGCATAAGAAACCTCATTCGATAGGTTCGAAAGGACCTGATGTAGTCTGTCACCCATCATGGCAGCTTCGCATCTCTGATGTTGTGGATCAGTCTGTGGTGCGAGACATTTTCGAATGCTCGGGAGATGTCCAGGCTCGGCATACTCAACACCAATATATGGTCATTTGCCCAAACCGTCCGGATCTGCTCAGTGAGCATTTCCAGATTGTACGCTTCTTCCTGTTCGGCTGCAGGTACAAAGTGGTTTGTATAGCACGCCGAAGTGTCACCTGGTCGTACTTCTGGTACTCCGCGGCACGATTGGTGCGAAGCCAGTGCAAAATGTCAGGAGGCATCAAGCTCCACACCAAGAATTTCGAATTTCAAATCTCAAACTTCGAACTTCGAACCTCGAATTGCAAATAGTACACGCTCGAGAGATCTACTAGCAAATATCTTCCTATGCATTTTGTGAAAAGAAAAAACAGGAAACCCAGTATTACCTTCCATTTGAGAATCAATTACAAGTAAAGCTATAATTGAATCCGGCAGCTAGTAGCAGCTTTGGATACGATTGATCACAATGCCTAGCGTCGACTAAGCGCGTATCATTAACTTATAGTGAGACAGTATCACCGTGAAGCCTTGAAACACAGCGCAAATTGCAGCTGTATCAGATATCTTTTACTACGATGCTATATATGTTATAAGGACTATGAGATCGCCCGCTAACGTCGACCACTCATACTATGTCCCATCGACCTGGAATTTGTCTAGTCCCAAGCGCAAGCTACTATCGGTACTGATCCTCTAACTCCACTTGTCTCTCTCTACCTACCATGCGAATCCTACTTCTCAGCTTAGCTGTCGCGACAACTACCGCATCCACAATAGCGCCAGACTGTTCCTCTTCCCAGCAAAGCGCCATCGCGACAGCGAACCGAGCATGCGCCGCAATGGCTCAAGCGGCAGCCGTAGCGGCCGAGTCTGGCCCAGAAAGCGTCTTCGAATCATTCTTCAAAGACAGTGCGGCATCAATCCGCAACAGAGTCTCCTCGAACTATCGGAAGGTCGCTGATGAATGCTCTTCAACATCAAGCGAAAGCTGTATGATCACATCCTACTGCACCAACCAGCGCAATTACTGCGGCGGCAACTTGCTTGCATACACCGAGTGGAAAGAGCAAGGTAGCCTGCGCACTGGCGCTACCTACTACTGCCCGCGATACTTTGAGCTGGAAGCCAACAGCACAAGCTGTGGCGAGCAATCGCAGGGCTCGAACACTCTACATGAGGCGACGCATGCAGTGTTCAAGACGACGGATGTTGCGTATGGCCTTGAGAATGTTATGTCGCTCGACAGTAGCCAAGCTTTGGTCAATGCTGACACGTACACCTTCTATGCGATTGGTATGTGTGACGATTGGACAAATGAGCCCTACAATGCTAACGATTCTGGCAGCCATTGATCTGGATTGTGTTGACGGCTCGAGTGGCGGCAGCTCAGGTGGGAGTACGTACGAGGGCGATGACTCGGGAGGAAGTGGCTACAACGAAGGCAGCACAGCAGGGAACACCTACGAGGGAAGCAACTCCGGCGAAGGCAGCTACGAGGGCGACAACACGAGGGGCGATAGGTCGGGCGATACAACCTACGATTCAGGCACGTCCACAGGGTACACCCCTGGGAAAAGCTGCTCTGCCGGAGACCACGCACCCGGAGACACGTCGAGTGAAAACAGTGCGAGTACGAATCCCTGGAGTGGCAGTTATGGCTGGCGCTCATACGGCCAAGTTGAAGGCTCGAAGAGCTTCAAGATGTGGTGGGCGTGAAGGAAATCATGTCACGAGCAACATGTAAAATCTTTTCGTTGTTTGAATCAAGCTCTCATTGTTGATACATTTCCCACACCACTGTCTATTGCTTCCCAGCCAATCCACATTTTGGTTGATACTCTGCCAAACGACATGCATCAGCACTCGTACTCTTGGATCAGAACGAGCAAGCCCTCTCTAAGACCGATCTGGCTCGTCTTCATCGTTCTGCCATCGGCTAGAAGTCGTCGTTGTTTATCTGCAGGTGAGATCACCCGTGGCCTTATCGAAAGAGCAGCGGTTGGTATCGTACGTGTAAGAAAGCTGCTATTGCATTAGCGTTTCGAAAAAGGTGACATGTCGTTGACGTAGCGAGGGAGCCTACATTCGCATCGCCACCTTCAGCATCAGTGTAAAATTGATTGTTTCCAGTCATATACATGCAGTCGTAGCTGAACGCGGGTCAGTGTCTTGACTCTTGACTTGTGGAGCAAAGCAAACGAAAATCGCCCTAGTGACTACTCACTTGGTATGGAGCAGATTCAACTCGACCTTAGCGGACACCTTGCCGTCGATGCCGGCGGGGTTCTTCAGATGGTAGGCTAAATTGTAGCAAATGGCCGCTGGGTATTTGGCCTTGTCCTGGTTGCGCGCCCACATCTCGTTAGTGGTCTTGTGAGTGAACGCTGCACGAGCCTGCAATAGTTGTTAGTCTGGTCAGGCTGAGATTTGCGGTCAATATCCGCCGTTGCGATGAAGTCCATCTGCTTGCCTTGTCCCATTCTCCAAGATCCTTGACAGTATCCGATCCAATTTCGATGGCGATTTTGGTGATGATGGCAACACCTTTGACAGCCGCGATGCCAATGACCTCGATGTAAGGACCAATGTCGCGAGCTTCAAGTGTAGTATCAGCATTCACGACCGACAGATCATTGCTAAGAGATGTTGCATGAGGCAGCGCAGTGGATCGGACAGTGCATGCCGCAAGGCACGTGATAACGTTAGCGACGGAGAAAAAGTGCATCTTGCTGATTAAATGATTTCTTGATGGAGTGGACAAGAGGATGTACGAAAGCTTTCGTTCGATGAGATTCAAGTCTTTCAGAGGACCCAAAGACCAGTATTTATATCCACAGCAGCCTGCTTATATCGCATATCGACCTCTCGCAGCTCTCAATGTTAACAGAAGAATACGCGTTCATTGAACATTCCGCGCTGCGCTCAGATCTCGTTCTGGTACGCCTGATCCCTGGCTCCATACACGAAGTATGGTTATCAAAAGAGGGCAGGACGAGAATACCGATGCTAGCCGTAGCAGAGATGTCTGTGCCCTCTGGAGATTCACTTTCCACAAATCACGGAGCACCGCATAGGTCCAAAGCGCTTAATAACAATGGGAGAAGGATTGAGCTAAGCAGGTGAAGTTGATATGATGCTACACTCTCCGTGTGCTTCTTTCGTGTGTCATGCCGCGTTTGTCGGTAGGCGAAAGAACACACGGCATGTCCCGCAAGATTGGCCGCGAACTTTGATGACTTGAAGCGCAAAGTCTCGTGATCTCAAACGCTTCCTATCCAATTTAGAGAATGTGTGGTCAAGACTGTGGTATGAAAGATAGCGGCAATTGAAACGGACCGATGTAAATTTCTTCGGCCCGAGATCAAGTGGCTATCCAACCCAGAGTCTCCCTTTGCAGCTGAGACAAAGGAGTGAAGATCCTAGGAAAGTCGCTACTCCCCGAATTGCAAAGGCCGCTATTTAGTTCTAGGGGAATTTTGGAAGGATCACTAGTGATGGCGTTAGCCAAAGCTTATCCATTGAAGGTTAAATGATGCGAGACAAGGTTATGGCAAACCTCAAGTAGGCTGTGCTTTGGCGTGTCAAGATGCGATATGTCAAAAGCCGATGGGAAGCACGCAATGAGTTTAAATTCTGGCAGAATGGAAATGTCAGAAGAGGCAGGCATAGCCGGAGAGAGACTCGCAACTATACTGTAATAAGTTTCCATTTAGATGCCGACAACCTTCAGTTGCGTTTAGCCGACGCATTATGTCTGCTCGAACTGCAGCGGAAAAGATTCGACTTGCTTAACGCGTTAGCAAATGCTTCGACTCCATTATCAGTTCCTTTTCGCGCTTTGGATAAAGCATTGCTTCATATCCCGTCTTGCCTTTGGAGGTGCATTTGCAGCTAAGCTCAACTAGTCATGATGCGTGAGTGTCCGACAAGCAATTCCTTTGTTTCCCGATGTAAAGGAAAGACGCCTCGCATATCGCTGCTAGGATAGCCGTTCAAGGCTTTACTGCACTTCAATAATGGCAACAACCGTGTGGGTCTACTTGGGTCCCGCACCCGACAAGCCCACTGACGAATCTGGAGAGAAGAAACATGAGGCAAGACCATCGGAAAAAGGGTCCTGGGAGCGGAGGTACATATCCCAATGCAGTCGCTTTTTTAGATGGCGCGCTCGTCTTTCCCATTCAGATGAGCAGTGGAGCCCTCGGATCTTCAGCGCCAGCGAGGACGTTCAAGAAACCTCCTCCGAAATCATCACGGGCGAAAAGACAATGAGCTCAGTACTCGAAAGTCTGGGACATCCAGCAGTAGTACAATGATAGAATACAGGCTCTGTCTGCCCTTCAATTCAGTCATGCGCATGGGGTTGTACTGCGGCACCGCCGGGCGTTCTCTACATCCCAAAGTAGATCCTGGATTGGGAACGCGAAGTGCGACACATCCTACGACCAAACCAAGACCTTCTGAACTAGGAAACCCATGAATAAGGAGACTGACTACGAGTCAAGACCTTTGTGTACCAAGACGTTGAATGAAAAGGTCCCCATCGACAGCGCTGGTCGTTCGGAGAACACATTCCAGTGACGCATAGACAAATGCAGTTTCCCAAAGACTTTCGGAGCCTCACTTCGAGGACCTACAGTAGCGGGTTCACATGACTGAGAGGTGGCAATTTCTGCTTGAGACCAGTATAGAATTCTCACAATGTTTCATCGAAATGTCATAGCTGAGCTGCACGGTAAGCGCTCCAGCTGAACCGTGCCCCAAGCCGTGCAGATGCCTTGACCATATTCTGGTCTATATACTGTCTCCTGTCTATGTTGATCATATGTCGCTTATCGCACATACAGTGTCCAGTCCTGGTCCATGTCAAAGGGGACGTCATGAAGCCAGCGTTATTCAGGCACCTCGCTGGTAAAGTGAGCTTATGGGTGGCCTGCTCTATACGACGCCTGAGCGCACTTGAGTAGCCAGAGCCACGCAGTAAGAGTAAGTACATATCAAACGTATACATGAGCGAGCGACTAGTGTCATCTGTGTATATGAAGATCCGAGACAACGCAAGTGCGCCTCAAGGCTCGTGGATAGACGATCGCTATCTTCGAGTACAATTGAGGTAAGTCAACATATATGGAACTGCTAGACAATACAAGCATACCGTCCACGAATAATGATGACGGCTGGATGAATATAATATCGTCGTATCTTCCTTACCAAATTTATCTTTAATATCACCTCAGATCTGATATACAACCTGGGTTTCCGAATTACTCTACACTTCGCTAGGCTAAAGCAACTTAGTTTGAACCAAAATGGAGTTCAGCGGGTTCGATCTTGTCTATTCAGCTGTCAAGGCCAGTGTAATAATCGTCTCGAAAGATCTCTTCACGCAAGAGACCCTCGAGTGCGCGGCTGCTCGGCTGCTGATTGCTTGGCCCACGCTGTCATGTCGAATGTCTCTGAAGGTTAGTCTATGTACGCAACAAAGCCTTCCATTCCATTTTGCTAAAATCTGAACAGAGAGATAGCGCGTATGACTCCCCAGCGAGCTCCGTGTATGAAGGATTCTTTAGCCTGAGAACCTCGGGGTCGAGAACCTTGCCTGAGCTCGTAGGTTTGCCTCTGTCTGGCGAGATCATCGAGTACGATGGAACCGTTCTCGAGCAACTATTTGGAAATAGATCTTCAACCTGGACCGATCTCTTCCATCCACGGATCTTGACCATTGAAGCAGTCCTCTTAGCCGACGCGACAGTTCTGAAGTTCACGATACAGCATGCCGCTAGTGATACATTAGGTATTACACTGCTCCATTTTCCTTGATGTCAGCAATTCGTACTAATGGAGCGTCTCAAGGGCTATACAACACCGCCTCGGCATTTTGTGAGGGCCTTCGTGGGCCGGTCAAACCTCGAGCAGCAAGACCTAGAGAAGGGTACAGACTGCGCGAAAGGGAAAAGGTCAACACCTCCACGAAACCAACCGGACAAGACCTTCACACTCTTCAAGCCCAGGCTTGGTGGCGAAGTTGTACAAAAAGCCCGATGTTTATTCCCGCCACCCTACTCAGGGCTTGGTTTACTTACTGGCGCACACCTACCTCTCAGAAGCTTCTCTATTTCCCTGAAGCCATCTTCCAGAGATGGCGTGCCATCGCGCGCGACGCAAACGCAAGTGTGTCGACGTTTTCTCTTCTTGCTTCTTGGATACAAATGGTAAGTGAGTTGATGCGACAGATAGAAGATTGCAGAAACAGAATCCGCATAAGTCACAACACTCAGATGAGGGCTTTTTAGAATCAACTGACATGACCTCTGGATTCAGAACTTCGCAGACCACGCCGATAGCCTTAATGCGATAGAGAAGGAGACTTTCTTCATCGCTGTCAATGTCCAGAAATACTTGCAAAATAATCAGGAGCCAGGAGCAGAACTTTGGAACCCAATAGCATTAGCAGTCGCCTCTCCTGCGTGTCGGGATCGTACTGATAATGCCATCAGGCTTATTCATGGAGCGGTCAATATCGTCAAAAACATCGCAGATGTTCGGAATCCGACATACATGTTGGACTATGACCGCATGATGGCCACAGCACCAAAGAGGCAAGGTCAATCTCGTGGCTCAATGGGTGGGCCCTCACCCACCTTCTTGCTCACCTCTTGGTCTCACGCGCCTTTCAGTCAGTTGCTGTCCTCAGATAGTGGTGGGAGTGAAAGCGGCCCGCGTTTTGTCCAGCCAGCAACTGAATTCGTCAAATCTATGCCTTTGCCCCCTGGCCAAATTCCTCGGTGCGGCATTTGTTGGCGAGGGGAGAATGGAGGGTATTGGCTGGCAGCTAACCTTCATCAATCGCTTTGGGACAGGATTACAAATGTCTCTACAGGCACTCCGATACAGACATAGCTACGTAATCTCAAAAAACATCGCTCACAAGATTCCATGTCTAGCGCTGTCTCTGTCGTTGGCACTGTCCCCGTGAGAAGCGTGCTGTCTGTATCTGCACCCGAATGCTGCCGCGATTCTCTTCAAGCGTTGATGAATGCAGTTCTTTGGAACTTTTGAAGCCATTCCGGACTATCAAAGTCCCAAAGCATCAGCCTGCCTAGACTTGTTGAGCTGCAGTCCTGAGATCTGCAAGAATAGCTCGATATACCAATTGCGAACGCAGCGAGCCCAACTCGATTTCCACTGGCCGACGGTAGTGAACTTGTGAGTCATTGACATGGCATCTCTGGCCACTGGCCTCCTGGTTGCTTCATATCGATCCAAATGCGCATTGGTATCATTCCTCTCGTCAATGGCCACTCGAAGGATGCGTGCAATTTCAACGCCTTCTTGTATACCAATGTTCATACCCTGGCCTCCAATTGGCGAGAAGGTGTGAGCTGCATCTCCAACGAGGAATATGCGGCCTTTTCGATAGGCCTTGGCATGCCGATGATGGATCCTGAATCGATTTGACCAAGAAATGTCTCTCACTTCGACTCCTGGCGGGGCACGTTTGTTGACGAGCTTCTGCAGATGCAAGGCGCTGATCTCCTTTGGGGCGTTTTCCAGTGGAAGCAGAACACGCCACACGTCCAATGCTTCCGGCATGAACAGTACAAACCCGTCAGATCCGAAGCATACTGAAGCCTCATCAGGCACCAGTGAGAACTTCCCAGTGGTCGTGAGGCTACAGTCGGCAGCAAGCATAGATTCGATGTAATCACCGCCTTCGAACGGGATGCCGAGCATCTGCCGAATCATGCTGTGCACGCCATCGGCGGCAATAACATAGCTTGCAGTCAACTCAGTCCGGCTGCCAGCTGCGCCGAGTATGATAAGTTGCACTGTACTGCCCAAGTCTGCTACGCCGCTAACAGTCGCACCTCGAATGAAGGTTCCACCTAAAGATTCGAGTCGCGACGTTAGGATGTCCTCAAGCTGACTTTGTGGCATTCCGAAACTCGTCGAAAACCTCTCGTCCGTCTGCTTGATGGCCATGCTCGTGAGACGCGAGCATTGCGACCAAGCGTTGATGGCCGAAATTGGCATGCCTTTCGAGCATATTTGCTGAGCTACACCAATGCTGTCAAGGGCCTTCAGAGTGTCTGCATGTATGATGGTGGCCCTGGAGAAAGACGAGGCTTGCGGTGCTGCATCAAGGACAGTCACGCTGATGGAGCAATTTCGCAATGCGCACGCAGCCGCAAGCCCTGCAGGCCCTGCACCTACTATGGCAACTTCGACGTCGGAGGGTATGTTGGTTTTGTTGCCCGATTGGTGCCCTGACATCATGGTATAGGCCGGTCTTAGCTGAAGATAAAAACATTGGTGGTAAAGATATCGAATCCCTGCTACTTATGACTCGAACAGATTTTTGACAAAATCGGAAACCGGCGGAATGTCGACCTCTTTGGTCGCCCAGAGGCCCACGTCTACCGCGGATTTATTATGCAGTTAAAGCACAAAGCCCTATTGACCTCCACTCAAAGAAATTCCAGGCTTCAACGCAAAGCAGAATTTTTCGAAGCCCACGTTCAAGACATCGTTTGCATATTGATGCCTTATGCCCTAGGCCTTCCACAAGAAATAGCAGAGTAGCAGCAAGACTTGACCAAGCCCTTGCGAAGAACCAGCCGAGTTGTCAATAGCCGTCGATTTATTCCTTTATAGCGGATACTCGAACCTCAAGTTTTCCCGGTCAGTCTTGTCCAGGTCACGATCGTCTACTCGGATTAAGCCGTCTCCAGTCTCAATGGCGTCTTCCTCCCCTTCGCTATCTAGACTGGCTAGCTTTTGGCTTCTTACTTTATTCTCGTGATCCAAATACCACCGAATCAGAAGACACATTGTGGGGGAAATTATCCAGAAGCTGTAAGAGTGGGATTAGCAAAAGCGTACGAATCAGAAAAGTAGTCATCATTCTTACGCGGTCATGAAACCCCAAGGAAGTAGATATTGCGGCTTGTACTTCGCTTGCCAGAACCTAAAAAGCCAATGCGTTAGCATCTAGTACAAGCCACGATGCGGTGTCTCTTACTCTGGTGATATCATGTTGGCGACGGTTGCTGCGACGATGCAAGTAGACATCACCCATAGCTTCTTAGTATAACCAACGGTCGTAGTGCCAGCCCACGATAAGCCAAGCAGGTAGGAGGGCTTGAACGTTGAGATCTGTGTTCCGACAACGAGAGCAATCTTGTTGGACCATGGAGTTGCGATCATGATGATCCCGCCGATGATGCATGGGATATAAGAGATAGCGCAGGTATAGCCCACTCCGAGGTCTGTAGCAAATAGCATTGCAGCGGAGACGAAGATCATGACTGATCCCCAAAGAGGTTTGGCAATGTTGAAGAGCGCACTCTGGGCTGGGGTGAAACCAAAACCGACCACGATCAAGGGGAGTTGCTGACTCGTGTTGTTGGGGAGCTCGTTGAAGAACATGTGGATACTGCATCGGAAACGTCAGAGTAAGCAAAAACAGAAGTCACGATCGACTCACATGAATAGCCAGCTTTTCGGGTCTGTAAAGCACTCCTTGACTTGGCTCCACTTGAATGTAGAGTTCGATATTCCAGAATGAGTCTCGCGGATCAGATCTATGGTGTGGAACTTCTCTTTCACAGATAACCACTTCGCGTCCACTGGAGAGTTTGGTAGTGTGAAGATCAACACAGCTACGACAGCAAAGGTCAGAACTGTGCAGATTATATGAAGCCACTTCCATGACCTGAGGCCACCAACGAGGACTCCAGATTTGTCGTCCAAGATCAGTTTGTATGCAACCATAGTGAGTAGGACGTTCGCAAGGCTACCCGAAGCCCACCAGAGCAATTGAACCCAAGGCGACTTCTTAGGCGGAAAAAACGCTTGGTGAAGCACGGTCGCAGATGGGACGATTTGGGATTCGGTCTGAACAATGGTCTTAGTGCACGAGCGTTCCATTATTGTTTTGGGATACTCACCATGCCTAGAAAGAAACGCAGTACCATCAGATGCTGGCTTGTCTTCGCAAGTGGGTGCATTCCCAGGAGAAGTGCCCACAGCAGAAGGGATACGTTGATGAACAGTTTGTGTCCCACTCGCTGTGCGAGCATCGCGCCCGGCCAAAGCGCAACGAGATAGCCAGCGTAGAAAACCACGAACAAGTCGTTGAACTTGTTCTTTTGATTTTCTCCCCACTCCACATCGTCGAAGATGCCCATGGTACTGGCCTGCGATAGAGTCGATTTGTCAAGATGGATTAGGAAGGCGATCCACCACGTTTGGCTCAAGAGACACCAAAAGTTCTTGCGCGTGAGCCGCTTACGACCATCCTCGTCAAGCGGCTTGAAAGCATCTCTGTGAGTGTTGTAGAAAAGTGCTGCATCATCAACGTCTTTCCCCGTGACGACATTCAGTCCAGTGGTGTCTCGCCGTTCAAGCTCTTTCGGTCGCGATGAGATGTCAGACTCCGGTTCCGCAGGAGAGATGGCAAGGGCTGGTTTTAATGATTCTTCCCCGATTGCCATGTTAGAGGCTGGAATTTTGGGATGCCGAATAGATGTAGTGGATGGATAGTGGGTTAGACTTTCCGACACGTACGGGCAGCCTTGCTCCCTTCCGCTATATATCATCGCAGAACCATCCCTGCAGGCCAAAAATCGCACGACGGATCCAGAACATCCGTGCAGTCTCTCACCCTGATGAGCATCTCACGTTCCGTTGATGTAGTGCCGCGTAATTCTCACACGAATGATTGGCAGCCATCAAGGTGTTTAGGATGCCAAAACAGCTCAATTAAGCACTACGCCCAGACTAATATGCTGCCGTTTGTCGCGAACAAGCAACGCTTTGCTTCAATCTCCTCTCTCCGGCCGGCCATTTGGGTCAATCCTGATCTAGCTTAGCTTGGCAGACACGGCACGAACGCATTCCTTCTCAACATCCACAGTTGCATTGATCGTCCGGCTCTCATTCTGCTTATTCTTGGTTCCCTCGGGCTCAAACCACTCGCTTGCGTTGAGTCTCAAGCACAGATTGACCGCAGAAGTCATGGCCGAAGAGACTGCTCGCAAACGAGTCGCTATCATTGGTGGTAGATATCTCTTTGCACCACACCTCGTGGCGGTTTATAGACTTATGTTGTGTAGCTGGTGTTTTTGGACTATCGCTGGCATTGGCGTTGAAACAAAAAGGTGAGAGATCCTTCCTGCTTTGTAGAGCAGCAAATAACACTGCCATTTGCAGGTCACGATGTCACAGTCTTTGACCGGTATCGATACGATCAGACAAGTTATCAGCCATCGGAGAGCAATCCTGAGCTTGCTGCTTCCGTTGATCACAATAAGATCGTGAGTCTCGAGTACATCTTCTATCTTCAGAAACTGGTTAACAAGCTCCATGATAGTTCCGAGCTTCATACGGCTCTAAGCTTCATTACCAGCGCCTAGCCCTCGAGAGTCGCGAGGCATGGCTTGAACTGGATAAGGAAAGAGGCGAAGGAGTTTCGCCTCTTTTCGTAAGCTGTGGCATGCTAAGAGTTCAACCGAACTCCACTCTCTCTGATCTCGAGAACGAAACGCTGTCAAACTTGGAGCGAGAAGGCCTCCGCCATACACAGTTTGTTAGGAGTAATCCGGAAGACAGACAAAGAGCACGTGAGATAGAATGGCAGGACAAACTCCTCGACTTCCAAGTCCCAAGCAACGACAACTACCAATCGCTCGAGGCTGTTCTCGACACTTTAGCTGGGTTTACCAGATGCTCCGATGCATGTGCTTACTATTACAAAAGGGCAGCTAAAGTGGGAGTGACCTTCGTTTTTGGCGAAGCGAAAGGCTCCGTGGACTGCATACTCGAGGCACAGCAAGAACATTCCAAAGCTGCAGTGGGAGTGCGAACGAAGGATGGCGAGAAGCATAAGGCAGATGTTGTCGTTATTGCAGGTAACGTTACCAAGATGAATTGCATCTTGAGACAGGCGCCTAACAACTTTCAGCCGGATCATCATCAACTCAGATTTTGCCCGATTTTTCTTACCACCTCGAGTCCTCGGCCGGTAGCATTGCTACTTTTAAGATTGATCCTAGTGATGGTCACCTCTGGGACAAATACTCCCCGGAAAAGTTCCCGGTGATGACTTGGAAAAGTCAGCCTCGCAATAAATCAGGCAAAGACACGGGCAGCGTCTATGCATTGCCTCGAACTCCGGACGGGCTACTCAAGATTGGGTACCGTGGCATCAAGTTCACAAACTTCCAAACCGCTCCTGCGACTGCAAAGTTCACTCAAAATGGGAAGTGGTCTATCCCTCTATCGCCGTCGCAAGAGAGGGAACTCCCAGAACCGGCCGTAGAAGCCATTCGAGACTTTGTCGCCACTTTCTTGCCGGAATTCAAGGATAAGCCGTTCCACTCAAGCAAATTATGTTGGTATACAGACACCCTAGACAATTCCTTCCTCGTAAGTTGATGTTATAGTGCGGTCCTGAGATTGAGGCTTGCTGACTACATTCTCTCGAAGATCGATTTCGTGCCCACATACGCGAAGAAGTCGGTGTTCGTCTGCACTGGTGGCAGTGGTGAGTTCAACAGTAGAATCGTTCTGGTAACACGGTTGAGCTAACAGAATTGCTAGGACACGGTGCGAAGTTCATGCCGGTGCTCGGCGAGGTAAATTAATCTCTTTGCTTTGCTGAACACACGGGAATCATCGGCTAACAGCTTGAGAATAACAGCATGCGGCAGATATCTTTGAGCACGATGACCAATGCACTACGCCCATGAGGAAGTTTTGGCGCTGGCGAGAAGATACTCCCAGAGGAAATGGGCTTGAAGATGGCCCGCGAAATGTTAGGAACATTGGTCAAAGATAGTCCAGGGTAATTCCATTTGATCCACTTGAGAATGATCCAATACAACAGTCGTCCAGCATCGATCTCAAACCCCGTCATCGTCTTGAGTGCGTTGAGCGCTGAAAAGAAGACAGGACGTTGATGACTGCGAGGAAGGGGATTGTAGGACCTTGATGTTTTCCGTAACTAGTGTTCGACCATGATGGCATTTCCAAGTGCCCACATAACGTTACCTTGATGGACAAAGCACCCAGTCTTGGAAGCTCAAGCTCATGAAACCTGCAGAACTCTTCTGAAGCTTTTCACCGTATCTGCAACTTTGTGCCATTGCCGACTAATCAATACAGCACTCTCCAGGGCTACGCCGTCTACGGAGATACCTGTCCGTGTACGTGATGTTGTCTCTAATCGCGGCTCTCCTAGCGACTGTGGGCATTGCTTTAGCAAGTCTTGTACACACTGGTACTACAGTCGAGCTGAGCGGCATTCATTACTACATCCCGCCTCAATCGGTAGGCGAGATCCGAAAGCTGTCTCATGAGCTTTTGAATGGCTCTCTTTTTCGACCAATCACTGTAATAGAGACCGCTGCAGCTACACTGGACAAAGCACAGATTGAAGATATCAAAGCGGAATTCTCTCATAAAGATGATGTTTTCCAAAGAGGCTTTATGGAAGGTAAGTCCAGAATTTCGAGAGACATTAATAGTAGCTTTTGCCTAATTTTGCGCAGCGCTCTATATCCAGGCCTCAAGTGTAGACTTCCAATTCAAGAGCTCATCAAACCATGCAGCCATAGCCGTGGTGACCAGGAACAACGCTACGATCATTCCAAATGGTCCCTACTTCTTATCAGCAGCTGGAACAGTGCACGAGGCTTATCGACTATACGCAGACACACAGGGTGCTTTCACCGAGACTAGTGTCTCTCAATCCAACGGAGCGTATGCTGTGCTACCTGCGAATCTTCCAGGACGATCATTGGCAGTCGCAGTTCCCTCAAGGCTGTATTACACAGCGACTGCCGACAAACCTCTGGCAGGCATGAGGCTCGGTGTAAAAGACATCTACGCCATCGATGGCCTCAAAACCTCAAACGGCAATCGAGCATGGTATCACCTCTACCCAGCGGCAAACAGAACCTCGCCGGCTGTGCAGAATCTCATTGATGCAGGTGCCGTCGTTGTTGGGAAAATGAAGACTTCTCAATTCGCTGTAGGCGAAACAGCCACAGCGGACTGGGTTGATTACCACGCGCCATTCAACCCGCGTGGTGATGGGTACCAAGATCCCTCTTCTTCATCAGCTGGACCGGCAGCTGGCATTGCATCATACCCATGGCTAGATATTTCTCTGGGCTCAGATACTGGGGGAAGCATCCGTAGCCCAAGTCAATACCAGGGCATCTTTGGCAATCGACCAAGTGAGTTCTCCGATCCCGATGACACTGTTACATGCTGACTTTATAGGTCACGGTCTGGTCTCGCTCGATAAAGTCATGCCATTAGCACCTGAGCTGGATACAGCTGGACTAATGTCGCGTGATCCCCGGACTCTGAAACTTGCCTCAAAGGCATTGTATCGTGAGAAGATAAGCGCCTCAAATGCCTATCCAACGAAAATCTTGGCCATGAACTTCCCTAACGATACATCGACAGAGGTGAATCGCCTCTTGCAAGAATTTCTGGAGACTTTGACCAGCTTTCTCTCCGCAACCTCTGCCGATTTCCAGATCTCCAAGTCCTGGGCTGCCGATCAATCGGCGATGCCTCCACTCAGAGAATATGTTGGCAACATATACGATGTTATTACAGCAACACGGCAAGCGGAACTGGTGCGAGATCCATTTTACGCCGATTATGCTGGATCGCACGATGGGCGTTTGCCTTTCGTGGATCCCAGCGCGTTGGCACGTTGGGCCGTTGCCGGGAATGCGTCCAATGCACTCCCCGAAGCAAATGCCAAAAGAGAACATTTCCGGGACTGGCTGAACACGGAGATCCTTCCGCCAGACAACGAGACGTGCTCCAAATACTTGATGGTATACGTGCCGAGATTACCGCAGCCCAAGTATCGCAACAATTACCTCGCTGGTGTCACTCCTCCGGCAGCATTCACGTCCAGCCGCATCTCTGTGCTAGGGGAAATTCCAGACTTCGTTGTCCCAGTCGGAGAGGTCGCATACTTCTCCAATGTGACGAACCACACGGAATTTCTGCCAGTGAGCGTAAACGTGATGGCGAGAAAGGGGTGCGATGGGATGTTGGCTTCCTTGATTGAGAGTCTGTTCGAGCAAGGTATCGTGAAGGCCAGCAAAACGGGGAGGAGTATGCTGAGCGGCAAAGATATACTAGTATAGAGGGATGGATATGCTAAGCTGCCTAGCGCATCAGATCCGATGTCTTCAAGGATGTGTAGTATATGAAGAGACGAAGGGAGGCAAAGATGGCAAGAGAAATCTAGGGAAGACAGTGTCGATGAATTTTTTTGCTCCTTAGACCACTATAGCGCTCGTAGAGGTTTAAAAGCTTCCGTAGCTATTTGCTACTACTCAGGGAAGAGGAGTCGGTAGTGCTGAGATCATGCCCATTTGCCAGCCAGCGGTTGATACTTCCTTGATTAGCAGCCCATTCGGCGTCCGTAGAAAGATACATAGCGGTGTCATACACTCTGCCCTTGACAATCATGACTTGCCGAGCCCAGTCTTCGAACATGTGGCCAAATTTAGGATCAGCTTGATTCATGAGGTTCTTGTAAAGTCGGGCCTTCCAAGTCACGATCCTGAATCCAGATGCGAATGCCCGACCAGCAAGCAGAGCCCAAGCCTCAGTGAGACCAACATTCCCGTGAAAACTGCGAGCGCAGACAATTTGCCCGATCTCTACCGCATCGTCCAGTGGGCTGGCAAAAAAGTATGAGAGATGCGCGAAGATTTCTCCCGTTTGTCGGTCCTGCACAACCCAGTAGCATTTTTCTTGGGATGTCGCACATGTTTTGAGGTAAGATGAGAATGCATCAAGATCATGGGATGGGCCGTTGCTCATGTCCTCCCATAATTCTGCATTGGCTACGCCGCCAATCTGTGAAAACAAGGTCTGGGCGTGCTTCTCTTGCAGTGGCGCGAGAACGACATGCTTGCCAAGAAGCCGTTCGCTGGAATTGTGCGGCCACAAAGAGGCGCGTCTGGGAGAGAGCAGGGGAGGACTTGAGTTCATGCTAGATCTCAGCTTGGAACAATTGATGTTTTGAGTTGCACCTAAGAGAGTCTCAAGGCGGCGGCGATGAATTGTCAGGCAATGGCTTGCTTGGCGTTTTGTCGCCTCTGCGCCGGCACACCGGCGGACTTGCTGGCGGAGATTGCTGGCGGAGATGGGCAAGTTGCCCGCCCATGAAGAGGATCCATCAACCGTTACACAGTTTACCAATGTTTGAGACGAGTGAATGGCAAGACCCCTCCGCAACATCTCGCTGCTTCGAGTTGGATGCGTAATACCAACATCCACATCCTCTCGGCGACGATGAGGGCGCGCTGTGTCTGGCCAACCCAAAAGCGTGTCTGTCACACCACCGCCGCCACAACGTGGCATGACACTTGCATCACTTGATTTTCAATCTCTGGAACAGCCAATCTTGACTCACAGATGTTTGAACCAACATCTCCTAGCTTCCACCATTCTCGCCGCAATGTCGAGCAGGCGACACTCACAAGGAACTGCGTCGCAAGACTGCCTTTGCGGCGCTGGCCCAGCAGTCAGCAAGCAGAACGGTGGCTCGTACTGGCATGGCAAGCTATGCCTATAAGTAAGTGTGGACCTCCCAGACATCTCTTTGCCGTGAAGAGAATAGTTGGTGGATTTCTTCGCGCAGTTTCAACCTCCACTTGGTCATACGCAGACGAGCAGCCATGGCAGGGTACTACTACAGCCCAGATGCATATCATCACTCCGGTGGCGACTTCATCTCAAAGCCAATACCAAACGTGCATACTTCACTGGTTCCTCTTGACCATGATCCGAGATGCGACCCTTACAAGGCCGCTCCAGGGCATGCAAACAATGATCACCACCTCAACCTAATGAGGACCACCGATCAGCGCCTAAAATACCGTATCCGTGTCCTCCGGCTCGTGTCGCGCATTCTTGCTCTTGGGCTATCTTTCGCGACATTGGTTCCACTGGTAATGACGCTGGTCAAATTCTTCCAGACGAAGGACGACTACTTCACTGTCAATGGCAAAACGCGGACGGCGTGGCCGCAGGACCCAATTACGTGGTACACCTGGATGTATTTCGGCGTATCGCTGGTCTCGTTTGTGTTCAATTTCTTCACGATCGTAGCATACTGGCGAGGGACCGACAAGGCAAACAAGGTTTCGTCTATCGCATCTTGGTGGACTACCGCTGTTCTGGTGTTCCACGTAATTGTATGGGCTATCGGCACAGCTGTCTACCGTTATGGAAAGGAGCCGGTTGGAGGAAAGTTTCGAGACCTTTGGGGTTGGTGAGTATAAGCAAAAGTCCAGGAGCTCTGTTCCACTCCCGCTGACGAGCATCCCAGGACATGCAGCCCAGCAGCGTTCGCGATCCAGGGCTCTGCTCCACAGGTCGACTTCAAACGCTACTGTACAATACAGGTGAGCAAAGAACAATGTGCATCACGTTCTAAATGAGATACTTGCTGAAGCTGTCCCAGTCGGTATCATTCTACACCGGGCTTGTTAACGTGGCGACTGGAGTCTTGTCGGCTTTCATTTTCTTGCTCGTGATCTTACGCACAAGGTCAAAGAAGCGCTTGCAAAGGATGCGGTCCAATTATCAGGAGATCTAAGACGTCTTGCCATTTGCCGTTTCCAAGAATTGGCGTGTACAGATGATTTCTTGAGCATTGGACCGAACATGGGACTTTGCTTACAAGGATTGACAATCTGCTATTTCAAAAGCCACGCACCTAAATACCAACGCAAAAACATGAGCCTGAAGACAATCAAGCCAAATCTTTCTCTCTTAGTCTTAATGCCCGACGACTCTTGCAAACCACTCCAGCATCTCCTGGTTCAAATAGACTAAAGCGCCACTCTGACAGTGCAGCTGTGCGCCATGCTCCGGTCCAAACGCTTTCAAGGTGGCCTGGGATCCAATTTCCTTAGCAACCTGCGCCGGCTGCCCCTCAAAGAACATGTCATCGGTTGCATCGCCGATGAAAGCTGGCATGGAGATCTTCTGAGCCACGCCGTTTCCGAGAGACATTGCATCGCAGATTTTGTAAGCCTCAAAAGCCGACTCCTGGCAGAATGTGTACTTCAAGTCATCGTGGAACCACCGGCGGGTCGTTGACCATGAAGAAGGATCTTCCTCAAACAGTCGATCGAACTCAACAGCAACGCCCTTCTCCCAAGCTTCTCTGCCTTGAGGAAAGATGGCGAGCGCAGCTTGCAAGAAGCTGTGCACCCCATCAATACACATGACAGCTGCGAGGCGTGGTTCGAAAGCAGCTGCTCGTGCTGCGAGATAGCCGCCCAGGCTCATTCCAATCAACCCTATTCTGTCAGTGTCGATGAACGACAAATCTTCCGCCTTATTAGCGAAGACAAAGTCAACAATCGGCGACACAGCCTTCTCCCATTCAGCAATGAATCCTTTGCCCTCATTTACCAGAGTTCGATGGCCTGGACCTTCGTAGATGATGACATTGTATCCTCGCTCCAAAGCTGGAACGCCAAAAACATGGTAGGTCTCTTCCATGTTGCTCTCGAAGCCACCACCGACAATCAGCGTGGGCCTGGGAGTACTCGCAGACGCTTCCGCAGCCTTGAAGACAATCACGGGCATCTGGAAGCCCTCGGCTTTGATGGTGTAGTGCTTGCCAGGAATCTCACGCAAGGCATTGGCCTTGTCAAAGTAGCGCCTCCAGAGTTCGTAGCATTTGGCCATCCTCGGATCATGCTTGTTGCCGTGCAGGAAGAAGTCGGCCACGAAGAAGTAATGGCTAGCGCGGAAGTAGACATTGCGGAGAGTCACTGGAGAATAGCTGCGTTCGTTCCCCTCGTCGATGGAAGACAAGACCCGTTGCGCAAGCTTAAACCATTCATCAAACCAGCTGTCGAAGTCTCCAGGCTTGATTTTGGGCATGATCTCGAAAATCTCGGTGATGTCGGCGCCTTGATGGGGTACGGTGCCGAGGGCCCGCATGGTCTCGTAGTGGAAATTGAGGTCTTCGTGAAGCTGTATCATGATGATCGATTGGCCACAAGTAGAGTTTGTAGTGATTTGATAGAGACTCTGTCACTTATTATTCGTTGTGCTGTTGGTGCTGAATGATGATACAGGGTTTTGGATGTCTTCAAATCTTTTTATATACCCATTGATCGTCGTTACAACCACGGGCTTTCGGTCGCAGAGGTCGGCCTTCTCGGCTTTGAAGCTACAGCCTGTCCGACAACATGTACTGCTACAAAGTAAGCAATTGCTGACGCAACATTGTTTGTCACCAGGTGATGTCACCCACGCCTAACTTGTACGACGACGGCCAAAAATCAAGCATTCTTATTTCCGATACTACTCCGAGTCCTAGCATCCCGTTTGAGAATGCCTCCGAAATGATTTCTTTCAATCCATCGTTACGAACATATATGATGTCTTGCGATCACAGTTCTTCCTACAAAGTCCAGGCCTTGACATCTGGTTTATCTAGTTTTTAAAGAAGGATAACAAGGGCCACCGAGAACTGGGTGTTCGGAAGACAGCATGATAGCAACACTATGAGTCGTTGATTCAAGACGACATGGTTAACATTATTGAGCAGTAGCAGACCATGGCTGACCAGAGTAGAGATCGCATTGCATGATTACCATGTCCCTGATACTAGATACGAACAAAGGTCTTATCTGTCAGAGTGTGCAGGCTAGCAACAAAACGAACAGATGACCACAAACATGCTGGCTTCGCATCTCCGACCGTCATATGTGCCGTTTGGCAGCTATGATTCTCCCTCTTATTATCGATAACTTATGCTGAAATCCTGCAGCCGAATATGATCTGCGCGTTTGACACCTGTGACGAATCCATCCGCTGCTGTGGTGACGAACAGTCATCAACGACTAAGATTTCACATCTATGAGTCGTGGCAAACTCGAGCGGAACATCGAGGCTGAGTTCTCAAACGATGGCCCGAATGTCTTTATTCTGTACCACTCGAGCCGCGGCGAGAAGGAGACCGCCCAGAAGCAACGACACTCCCGAAAAGATCGACAAAGACAGGTAACCGTACTTCTCGGCAAGAGCGCCGCTGATTGGCACGTTTGCCATCGCTCTAATTCACTCATTAGCACAGCCAGCCGTCGTCGGCAAAGAGAAACCTTACGAGATAGCTTCTGAGCTTGACACAGTACCGATGGCCAGGCCAAGTGTGGATGAAGTGGCAAGCTGCGCGGCGCAAGATTGCTGGAGAGACAGGATGCCCTGGGATTAAGGTCAGTACACGGCCGTGATCGAGTAAATGGAACATCTTACTCCTGAAGTGAAGCCGTACGCCGCTGACCAGATCACCAGCCCCGCCACAGATGTCACCTTCGTCCAGCACAATGCAATGATGCCGGAGATCAATGTTGCGGAAACGTAGCAGTTGAAGTTCCCGTATCGATCGGCGACAAATCCGGGGAGGATCCTGCCCAAGAAAGAGGCGCCGTTTACGATAGAAACTGTGTAGAACGCCAGTGTGGGAGAAAAGCCTTTCTCCACTGCGTACGAAGTTACGTAGAAGTGCGGCGAAAACATCCCGAAGTAGAGAATGAACACTCCAAGGCATGTCAGCTGCATCGATGGTTTACGAAATAATGCTCTGGCTGCCGCGCTCCGCTCTTGTCGTTTCGCAGCGTTGTCTGCCATGGCTGCCTCTCGTTGGTGTTCGGCGCCAGTTTCCTTGGACACGACCGGCTCGACTTTCGGAGACTTCGCCGCTGCACACGAGACGATCAGGCAAGGAATCATGATGAAACCAATGATTCGCATGGTCCAGGGGAATCCAATGGATGGAACTTTGATCAATCGATCGACAATGATGGGCCAGACGATGCCGCCCAGAGACGAGCCGGCTATCACAAATCCCATCGCTGCGGCACGATGCTTCTTGACGTACTGGCCGACCAAGGCCAACATTGGCCACGTTGTCAGTGCCATGGATATCCCGAGCAGGATACCTTGTGCCAGGACAAACTGGTAGAATTCATGGCAAAGCGATATCATCATCAACGAGAAGACCATTCCAAACGATCCTGTGTAGACCATGGCCTGGAGACGATATCGTCAGTCCTCCACTGTCTCATTCGAGTCGTGATACTTACCTTTGGCCCGAAAGCATCGAGCATTGCTCCCGCACCCGCGGAGATAGAGAATAAGAAAAAGATGGAGACTGCTCCGATCCATGCAATCGTCGAAGGTGCATTGGATGATAGTAGATCGTGGGTGTAATACTCCTGGAAAACCCCGAAAGCGTTCATGAACCCGACCGTCGAGAATAGGCAAGTAAATGCTCCAAACATGACGAACCATGCTCGAGAGCTAAAAACGGGAAGCGTTAGCACATGTCATTTAATCTAGCCAAGACGCAACGGATTACTTACGTGAGCTCATTTTCGGTGTTTCGCGATGTCATTTTGGTGTTTAGGATGTTGAGACACATTTGGCTTTGCTGAGAACGATTGGATTGAAGAAAAGAAACCCAAGATTCGTGACATCTCTCAGTGGTATATATGCTCGAAATGAACCACATCGATCTTTATCTTTCCACGCCGGAGAGTCCATGGGGAGGAGAGTCGACAAATCGGGCCTAGCGCAACGGAAGCCCCGTCGACGGAGGACAGTTCGAGGACTTGCTGCGAGACCAGTACAACCATGACACTCAGGCTTAGAAATCATCAGCAGACATTTCCGACGCGACGAGATGTGTCTTCCTGAAGGGAATAGACACAGTGAATCTCGCCCCCCATGAAGCGAGGACTCGATGACCATGAGTCTACTCCAGCCCCAAAGAAGCCACCACGTCAAGATCCCGTATCTTGTCAAACGTGTAGAAAGCGGAAACTGAAATGCAACAGAGCGATCCCATGTGGCAGCTGCTCTGCACGCAGACTCGAATGTATTTACTCGTCTCGAGAGTCGGGGGTCGTGCCCAGCCCTTCGAATCCTGAGCTTCCACCGCAGAGTCAGCATGGGGATGAAGTGGCGGCAGCGCAGAATTCCAGCGTGCCTTCGATGGCGAGCTCCAGGAATCCCGCATATTCATCGGTCACCTTCAGTCATTACCATCCAGTGCCAGTGGAGGCTCGCAAAGTTCCATCGACACCGAAGTCTGACAAGCCGGGGCAGGCCCAGTCCGGCGATGATTCTATAGCCACGGTTGAGCGACTGGAGACCATTGTCATGGGACACTGGATCCCAAATGCCGTCCCTACAAATCTTAGGGATAACACAGAATCATCTACGTGTGCTTCAGTGCCATCGGGAACTTACGCGGCGACGAGTGAGTGGCAGCGTGGTATGATGGAAAGATATCACATCATCTCAAGGGAGAGTCCCAATCTCGTGCACCTGTCGTCGCACCTACCACCTTTGGAAGAGGCATTGTGCATGTTCCGGTATTACTGCGCGCACCTGGACTGTCAGTATCATGTCATACTTCCAAGCCAGACACAGCAACAAATACGAGAGATATACGATGCCATCTCAAGTCAACAGCCCATCAACCTAAGCCATACGGCTCTGCTGTTCAGCATAATCGCCTCCGTTCTCTACTACAAACTCCAAGGCGAGCCTTCGGAGTACGCGGAGATCTGTAGCCAAGCAGCCGCGTTTCTGACAGGAGCTGCTCTGACGCAGAGCAACTATATCTCTTATCCAACGCTGGGAGGACTGCAAGCCACGATGGTGATCGGTCACAATTTGTCAAACACGACCTTGCCGTCTGCCGTGAGCTCATTCTTCGTGCATCGACTATATATCAATCAAGCAGTCAACATGAAGCTGCATCTCCTGGATTGTCCACGAGCTTCGAACGACCATGCCACCGCCGGCAGCCCTGAGATAGTTTTACTGGAGCTCAAGAGGCGGATATGGTGGGACTTGGTGGCTTACGACTGGTAAGTGTTCGAGTGGCATCTCTCCGGCTCGATGCTAATTTAAACATCATGCAGGCTTCTATCGTATCTCGGGGGTCCCCAGCAATGGACGTACTCCGTTATGCCGCACCAGATGAACGTCCGATTACCACTCAACATCGAGGACGACAACGTCGGCCGTGTCGTCAGCGAAGCGCCACTCTCTACACCAACAGTAATGTCTTACTCACTCTGCAGGCTCAAACTGGCCATCGTCTCGCGCGAGATAGCCGATGACTGCGCACAAAATTGTTTTCACGATGAAGAACTCCCTTACGACAAGGTCATTGAGCTTGATCGCAAGCTCCGCAACTCGATGAACGAGCTGCCAGAGTTCTTCCGCTTCGGCCAGAAAGCCCAGCGCGAGTATGCAGAGCTGTACCGTGAGCGCCCGAACATTGCGTGGCAGCGCTCGATGCTTATGTTGGGGTATCACTTCCGCTTTTGCCGGCTACACCGCCGCTACTTCGTACGTGGGGCCAAAGACCCAAAGTACTCATATTCTCATGTTATCTGTCTGCAGTCCGCGCGCACAGTGCTTGAGATCAAGCGTGTCATGGACGAGGTAGAGCCCGTCTTCCAACCCTCCAGCTCTCTGATCTGGGCCGTCATGCACCATGTGTTCATGGCGGCGGTCATACTTCTGGTCGACCTGTGCTTCAATTGGGAAGATGTGCTGGCCGAAAAGAGGAAAGAGGAAGTGCTCGCTGCTTGCAAGCTGTTGACTCGCGCGCGACAGTCTTCTGCCGTTGCGCACAGGGCTGTGGATGCGATGATGGAAGTTCTGCGGAAGTATTGGCAACGAAACAAGGGACCACCGTGTAATGCGGCAGACGCTCAGGAAGTCGCTAAGGACAACCATCCAAAGCCGAGCGAGCCTGCTGGCAACCCGCAGGGCGCCACCTGGGCCCCACCTCTGGAAGATGTGCAGCAAGACCCATTCGATGCACCATTGGAAGACTTCTGGACTGGCATGCTAGATGGAACAACCAACCCTACCCTGGACTCACCGGACTGGGCGGATCTGTTGACCGAGCTGACGAATGGTCCATTTGCGGTTGGGTAGTCAAAGCGACAGGGAATGCCAGTATGAATACAAAGATATCACAATACCCTGAAATCATACATCTCCTCGTTCCCCAATAGAAGAAAGGTCTCATACCTCAACCCCCTCTTCCTCTTGCCACCCCCATCCTCAACCCAAAGCTTCGGCGACTCGGACACCTCCGCATACCCCTTCCAGAGACTTCGCCAGTAGCACGCTTCAGCAGCAGGGGTGAGGTAGCGTTCACGGAATGTCTTGACAGAATTGTCGGCGATGCGCTCCGCCTCAGCAGGATTGGCGAGCAGGTGGGCCATTTTGTTCGGCAGATCGGAAAAGTCGCGCTCGACTTCGACGTAGTTTTGCGTGTCGCCATGCGAGCTGAGGAGGTAGTGATGGTGCTGAATGTATTGCAGTTTGTGGAGGACGATGACAGAGTGGCATGCTTGGCGGTATTTGAGGGAGGCGGAGTAAGAACGACCTGAAAAGCATTAGTGACTTGTGTTGTCGTGGGTTGTCTTGCGAGACGTACCTTCGACGTGAGCAATATATTGGTATTTACAGTGGTCCTCGAGAGTCAAGTAGTTCTGTTTGACGTTCCAGTTCAGCTCCTTGACGGCGCTCCACTCCTGTCCGCGAGAGACGTCGAGCAGCGTGCGACGCAGCTTGGGAGCGAAGCTTAATTTGCCACGCCAGACCAACTTGGCTTCTTTCTCGGCGAAGGGGATGCTCTGCTCCACTTCCTTGGCCTTTTCCACGACATCATCATACGAGCCGATCTCGTTGTTCTTGCCATTGATGATGTTGTCCCAAGCCCAGAAGCCAAAGTCCGGCATCAAGAATAGAGACGCTTCGCTTGCCTTGCGCGCAAAGACCCAGACGGGATGTCCGACGCCGATGACATCTGATGCTTTGTCTTCTACCGAAAAGATGAACTCCAAGCTGGGAGCGGTGTACCGGTAGGGCATCGCTGCAAGTGCTCGATACATGGTGCTCAAGGTGGCGACGATCTTGCGCCTGTGGTCCTCGCCTTTCGACTTGGTCGCTATGACATACAGATTTCCATCAGTGATCATGGCGCGAGTCATTCCGTTCTTGAGCTCCACTTCGTCCAGACTTGCGGTTGGAATGTTGCCGTTCTCCTTCCAGTAACGAGCGCCACGCTCGACATCCTCGAAAAGACCAGGGAAAGAAGCCAGGCAATCCGTCTCACTCAAGCCAGCATCCCGATCATCTCGGCCATATTTGAACTTCCATGGTTGATCTGAAGTTGTGTTCGTATCAATAATTTGTGACTCTAGACATGATGTACATTCGAAAACAGTCGCGGTCTGGCAAGCACAGTGCCCAGCTGGTATGAGCTGCGTGAGGAGTGGGCTAACGTCGTCCTTGTCCGAGTTGATGGCATACCAGAACATCCATATCACGATGATGGGAATTCCGAGGCTGAGTAGCGCAAGATACCGTATTGATCGGCCAGCGAACCCACACGGCATGGCAGCGAGCATTCTTTTAGTGGAAGAAGGATAATGCAAAGGCTTCGCGGAAATGTGCGCCAGTTGAATCTCCTAGAAGGACTGTGACAAAATAACAACACGACAGCCTCGCGGAAAAAAGAGCGCCAGATGAGCCTCCTAAGATGATTGGTACAATGTACGATTAAAGTCTAGTCCCGCGTATCACAGGCTCTCGAAATGGCGGTCGGATGTACATGAGCATGAAGACACAGTCAAGCTGAAGAAAGCGTCGTATCCCGGCCGTGGCATGAACCTCGTCACACAAGAATTTGTAGATATGTCGAATGGAGGTGGTCGTCAAGTATCGCTGCCGCCGTCTCAGGAGTGCTGGGTGAGGATGGTGATGCAAAATGCTGGGAACGTCGTCATGGCCTTGGATGCTCGACAAAATCAGGTATTTCTATACAACACGCGAGCGCATGGCCAGTGTGGGTGTTGGTGGTACAGGTCAGCAACCGAACTGAAGCTCAAGGAGGCGAAGTCAAATGCACGTGGGTTGAGGAACGACATGGGGGTCAACGCCAAGGAAATCTAGCCGGTCGCGAACAGCTATGGTCGTCCATACTTGCACAGTTGCCGGAACGAAGCGAGATTAACAAGAAGGTGTTCGTCCACGACCTCGTGGGAGGCAAGGCTGTTCGAAAGCATTTCCACACGAGAGACGTTGAATTTGATGATGACATCGTCAACGGCCCTTTTCTCACATCCAGGCGCGTGCGTTCGCCGTTCAACCACTCCGCCGCCAAGGGAGAAGCATCCTGCCAGAGATAACGAAATATGGAACACTGTCGGCAGTGACCAGAGCGAGGCTGAAGCAGAGAAAAAATGATGCCTTTGTGGACATCAAGGTGGACTTGAATGCGGAGGCGGAGGTTCACGGACAGGCCATTGTCTGTACCCGGTCACGCCAGTCTTGCGGTGCATGCGCTCGGGGAGACTTGTCACTTAACCTTCGACCTCTCGCGAGCCCTCCCATTTCATTACCCTATATGATCTGCACTCCGGAAAGAAGTCTGTAGCGAAACGTAATCGCTCTTCCCCTACAGTATGGGGTTTGAACGTCTGTTTCCCGGACTCATAAAGGTCCGCGAGTCTGCGCGCTTTTTCTCTCAGCCTTTGATCGACGACAGACGGGCACTTTCGGGCTCAAGAGCTCTGGATGGTATTCATGTTACCTGATAAGCCGACTTCACCTTGGATGAGAGCGAGGACGACCTAGGGCGGGCGTTAGATACGCGCGCCCTACCCGCAGGGCCCTTTTTCGGACGACGATCACCCGCTGTTGCTCTCCCTCAAAGGGTTTTTCCATCAATTTCATTGGACACCCGGAGAGACTGGAAACTGCTTTGTGCGCGTTGATGCAAAACCTCTTCACCGGCATACGAAATCATCCCTCTCTGCAAGGTTCGGCATCGGAGTGATCATGTCTCGTCATGGCTGGGACCGGAGTGCACGGCCTTGGCTTCGCTCCGTCGGAGCGACAGTAGTCTTGGGGACTCCACAACAAGGGCCTTATTCCTCCACAAGCATTACTTTATCATGTGTCAAGCAAACCGAATATGGCTTGGGCGGAGGGACGTGTGCTACCACGCGTTGAGAAAAGTTATCAAACTGCCCATGGAGAATGTGTGGGTTGGATCCACATGGGACTCGCATTTAATACTCAACGAGTATGCGAATGCCCTGCTGTAATCACTCCTTTTCTCTGTCTAATTCTCTCGACGCTCTGGAGTCTGATCCTCATCGTCGCTTCTCACTACAATGTCTATCCAACCTGCCCACCGGCCGCAAGTTCCGGCTGACGACATCGACACCAAATACGACAATGCCGAACAGCAGATCGAAAAGTCTCGTCGCAACGATGACCCAGACTACGATCCAGCCTACGCCAACAAAGAGATCGATCTCGCTCGTCATGAAGCCATGCTCGAGGGAGAGCAGAAGTTCAAGAAGCTTGGATGGAAGAAGCTTACCATCTGCCTGATCGTTAAAGCCATCGCTCTCGGTGCTCTGAGCATGCCTAGCGCTTTCAGAAACCTCGGCATGGTCGCAGGCATTATTCTGACGGTCGGAATCGGCTTGATTGCCATCTATACCAGTTACGTCGTCGGCCAAGTCGCCGTCAAATACCCACACGTTAAGCATTACGCCGATGCTGTGAGATTGATCTGGGGCCGCTTTGGTTATGAGCTCTGCGGTTTCATGTTCTGCTGCTACCTCTCATTGCTCGTCGGTTCGCATGCATTGACGGGAACGATCTCCTTCATCCGCATCGTCGACACCTACTCCCTCTGCGCCGTTGTCTGGGGTGTTATCTCAGCCATCATCCTCTTCCTTCTCGCGCTTCCGCCTTCCTTTTCCGAGTTCGCAATCCTCGGCTACATCGACTTCGGCTCCATCATTGCCGCGATCGGAATCACCATCATTGCGACCGGAATCACCAACGACCCATCGACTTCCGACTGGTCCGCCTGGCCCCCAGAGGACATGACCTTGAAGTCCGCCTTCCTGAGCACGACAAACATCGTTCTGGCATACTCCTTCGCCGTCAGTCAATTCAGTTTCATGGCCGAGATGCACACCCCTAAGGACTACGTCAAGTCCATCTGGGCCCTAGGTCTTATGGAGATTGTCATCTATACCATCACGGGCGCCACCATCTACGCCTTCGTAGGCCAGTCAGTGGAGAGCCCCGCGCTACTTTCCGCAGGCTTCACAGTATCCAGAGTAGCATTTGGTATCGCCCTGCCCGTAACCTTCATCTCCGGCTCGATCAGCGCCACAGTCGTCGGCCGCTACGTTCTCGGCCGCGCATTCCCCAACTCTCCCATCCAATACGTCAACACCAAAGCGGGCTGGATGGTGTGGATCGCTGTCATCGCGGCCATCACAGTCGTAGCCTTCATCATCGCCGAAGCGGTGCCCTTCTTCAACACACTGCTAGGCCTGATCTCCTCGCTCTTCATCTCAGGCTTCACCTTCTACTTCCCCAGCCTGTTCTGGTTCCTGCTAATCAAGGAAGGAAAGTGGAACGCCAACTTCCACAACATCGCCCTGAGCGTTGTCAACGTCGCCGTGGGAATTATTGGACTGCTCATTCTGGGCTTGGGAACTTGGGCTAGTGTGCAGGATATTATCGATCAATACGCTGCGGGGAGCATTTCGGGATCGTTTACTTGCGATAGCTCGACGTATGCTTAGGCGGGGAGATTTAGATATACTTATAGAGATCTGATATGAGAATGATACAACGATAGACATTTAGCGAAGCAGCGCGAACTTTACGCACTTCCGTGCGCCGTGTGGCGTCTTTTCTCATCTCCGCTCTATATCGTAGTGACCACATGGTATTCCCCCACCGCATAGTCCACCGCACGAAGCTGAGGCGAGCGCCGGCCATCAATGGCGTTCGTTCTCGACAAAACAAACCCATTACATAACTTAGCAACCCCACAGGGCCTAGGTAACAAGCCCCAGAGCCATCCAGACAACAATGAAGAAGCACGGCGGTGTCGCCATCGACCCTCGCAGACAACCGAAGGAGCCCTGCCCCTAGCGCGCGCTGAGACCGGAAGACCTCACTGCGGAACTCTACAAGACGACAAAGCCATCCTTTCCGCCCATCGGACTGCGAAAGCGACGAAGATTTCAGTTCCGGAAAGAATGCTGCCTGCTGAAGGGCCAGAAGTGTCGATGAGACCGCCGATAAGTTGTTACAATCACTGTCAGCGATAGGAAGAAAGCGGCTACGTGCTGCTTCTGGGCTGACTGGGACTAGAAAAGACACAGCTCTAGTGGGAGCTGTGCAAACTCAGGCCAAAAGAGAATACTCCAAAACAGAACAAGGGTTATGTAGACCGTCAGAACTCGTGAATTACAGAAAGGAGGCAAATCAGTGATGCTGTTGAGAGCACGTAAGATCGGGAGAGTCCGGGAGACGATGCGGCATTTTGTTGCTATCTGTTAGTACTTAGCCTCTCCCCTTGGTCCTCTCATCTCTTCCAAGGCGCTTCAGTACTTGTCGGCGGAGGAGGTCTGCGGCCATACGTGCTTCCAGTGTTCGAGCCAGGTGGCGGCATTCTAGATGCTGTTGTGGATGCCCAAGGAGCAGCGGTTGAGGGCATGGCACCCGCATTGCCTCGGGAAGCCCATGGTGCTCTAGTTGATGGCATAGCGCTTTCTTGGGGAGCAGGTGTTTGTTGAGCCCATGGAGCTGCTGTGCCCACTGAGCTTCCCGTTGCAGAAGTTGAAGCTGGCGGCTGTTGCTGCGCATGCACACTTTGTTGTGCCATTGTGGATGTCGCTTCGGGGTCTCGCTCCCATTTGAAGAACTTTCCAAATGGAAAGTGCTGCACTACGGGGAACTTGCCCAGCACCTCCGCATCGTACATTTTGATCATGCCCTTGTTGATCTTGCCCCAGCCATCTTTGATGCCGGAGATGTTGAAGAGAATGGGCGAGTGCTCCCAGAAAGGACCTTTCTTGACGTCTAGGATGAATTGGATGGCGCTGAAGTACATGTTACTGGTCTTGTACTCTGCCACGGTGGGTTTGGAAGTGATGGTTTCGGGTTGGGGTGCTGATTCTAGTGATCCTTGGAGTGGCGATGGGGCATTGGGAGATTCGATGGGTGGGCCTAGCTGGGCGGAGCCGAAGATGTAAGGTATGAAGGAGTGGTCGTCCAGTCCCCAGACGCCGTGGGACCCGGCTGGTTCGAGGGTGTATGTCAAGATTAGTTTCCGGACGAGCTCAAGATATCTATCGATGAGTTAGTCTAGCAGTGCAGTGTGTTCGGAAGCGGAACTTACGGTTGGATCACTCCGATGACAATAGCCCTCTCCTCTCCCTCGCCAAATGCATCTACTCTGGAAAGACAGCACAGAAAAGCCAAGAAGCTGAGTTCGTGACCGGTACCATTGTCAAGACGCTGGGCACTTCCAAAACTTCCAAGCAGGTAAGCCTTCAGATCGGCACGCACAGCAGGATCCTGCTCATGGTGTGCGAGTATTGATCCAAGGTGTCGATCGAGCAAGGTGTCAGTACTTTCCTCGGCGAGTCGGTACCATTCCCTGAACGCCACATTGCCGAAACGACGAGGTCCAGTGTCTGGGGGTGCTTGCGCGAGCAAGTCTCCAAAATCCTGAATGAGTGATCGCAAGCTGACAATGACAGGCGAGTATGGCGGTGGGGAGTCGAGTGTGCAGGATGAGATTTGGCCATCTGATGTTCTTGTGGGAAAGACGGCTCTATTGAGGCGCAGGATCCAGATCTTGATGTCTCTGTATGCTGTCGAGGAGAGAAAGAAGGTCAAGTCGTCGCCGTCGTTGATGCGCTTTACCGGCGCCACCGACTCGGCATCGTTGCTTGTCATGGTCGATGAGCTTGTGCTTCCTGTCCGGGAGCGGGAAGAGAGGGGATCCGGTTGGTTGGTCCTGATATCCAGCACGAGAATGGAGCCGTTTCCAGGAGAATATAGCTTGAAATGCCCTCTTTCCAGGATATCGAGTCAAGCCAGTCGTTTCTCACGTTCTCTTGCGTGTGACGTTGGAGAATGGGCATGAGAGAGACAAGTTTGGCTCGTAGACTTCCCCACACTTCGAGACGTCCACCACCAAGGATCGTCATGCTTCACAACGCCTAATGTTATATAACAGACATTCACACGCGACAAGCCTACCTACGTGGGTATCGGCCACATCAATGGCGCGTCTTTCGGGCGTGAGAGCGCCTGTGACTCCAGTGCAGACGTCAGAGGAAGTCGACGATGGGTCAGTGAATAGCGAGGAAGGCTCGTCTCCCGACTCCGGTCGCAAAAGCAACACCAGTCGACCAACAACGCGACACTCAAATGACGCGACGAGCGACTACGGCATAATGGGTCAAGGCGAGTCGCGCGAAGATCATCAACAGCGAAATGCCATCCTTCGCGCCGCCTCCCAATTAGCCACCCAGCCGAACCACAAAAAACGAGGCAGCCTTCCAAGCTACTCCCACCACAGGCCACCGCACACCGTTTCTGGACAGCGAAGATTGCAGCCTAATCCCTTGTCTGGACCGGATGTCTTTGATCTCTTATCCGAAGAAGATGTATCAGCAAGACAGACACGTACTGTCAATCCGAAACGTGTCGCCAATCCTCAGCAATTCTCTCCACTAAAGCGACATGTTCGACAATCCTCTCGCACGCTCGAGGAGGCCGCTAGGGAGGATCAACGACTGGCGGACGCGCAATTGGGCCAGTATGAGCCGCCAGAAGAAGAGGTGGACGTCACCGAGGAAGATGACAACGAGGCGGGAGCAGAGGTTCGCACGCCCAGGCGTTCGCGAAGGTCGCGCAAGAGCAGGGAAAGTACGCAGGAAAAGGAAGACGACGAAGGTCAAAATGAAGCTTCAGTAGTAAATCAAGCCATGAGTGGCGCTGAACAAGATTTGTTCGTACAGCAAGACGAGCCCGACGACGACCAAGTGCAACAGAGTACCGTGGGCAAGAAAAAGCGAGGGCGACCAACAAAAGCTAGCCTCAACAGCGCAGCGGACACCGACTCTGCCACAGCTGATCCACAACATGCAACTGGCGAGAAGAGAAAGCGCGAGAAGAGAAAGCGCGGACGTCCATCAAAATCCGATGCTCAGCAATCAAACGCTCAAGCGGCACAGAGTGGCTCTGCTCAGACCAGTGCGAAACCAGAGAAGACTGAGCCTCGGCGCAGGACTGCACGAGTCTCGCAACAAACCTCTGGAGACCCTCAATCTAACAGAGCCGAGCTCGAAGCGGCTCCACCACCACAGAAGCGACAAAAGCAGTCTTCTGTGCGCTCTCAAGCAGCCTTGAGATCCCCTCCCAAAGCCCCTGTTAGGGATCCGGAACCGCAGACTACTGCCAACCCTGAGCCGCAACAGCAAGATATCGAAAGAGCGGGTGGCCAGTCTCAATCTCCAGATCCTGCAGTACGAAACGAAGACGGAGGCAACCCTGATCCCCAACCCGACCATCGCGCCGAGGATGAGGAGGATCATGATGAGGAGGAAGATGGCGAGAGCGAGGAAGACTCTGATGAGCCGGTGGACGAGGCTGATCATCGCCGTCTCTATGGCCACTGGAGCAAGCTCTGCGAAATCCTCTCTGTCGCCAAGATTCATCGCGGTTCCAAAGTGCGGATAAAAAATGATGGCTTTAAGAGACTACTGGCAGATTGCAAACGATTGACAGACACCATCGGCGTCATTGCCTCGGACGCCACCCCAGATGAACTCGAGTCGTCTGTCAATAGATGCAGATCAATACTCAACCGGACTCGCAAGTTCTGCGGCAACGGCGACAACGCTGCCAATGCCGTCGACTTTGGGGACAAAAAGCTAGGCTTCCACATCTTCAAGCACTTAATTCCAGCGCTATTGAGATTGCTGTATGCCATCATACGAGCCTACGAGCGCCTGGACGTTGAGACCGCTGGAAATCAGCAGCTGACGTTTGAGCACCTAAACGCTGTCGTTGAGATCATGTCCGCCATCGAACGCAGCGAGCTTTCTGCCTATGAGGGGTTTCAGGGCCTTTCCGAGAAAGTTCGAAAACAGAATATGCACACAGGCATCGGTATTCCCTTGCGGGAATTAGCGGACTCTCTGAGCGTTTTTAGCGAGTCACATCTCAGAGAACAGCGAGTGCGAGCTGAGAGAGAGGAGTTCGCTCGCCAATTCGCAGCGCTCAATGAGCAACGAGAACGACGCGAACGCCGAAGAAGGTTCTCGGATGCAAATCACAGTCACTGGAATCACCTCAACCTCATCCGTATAGGCGTCGCCAACACCTTCAAGTGGCAGAAACTGCAGCACCTCAGATCCTGTCCTGCGAGCGTTGTCGAAACTGACGTGGACGGCCACCCGTTCCTTCGTCTCGAGCCGCGTCAGGAGGAACCATGGACGATGATCGAGCTGGATGCGTTGAAAGAAGGTCTCAAATCGTTCGCTGACCGCCGCCCCTTACCGCCTTCCGAGAGCAAAGTCTTCGAACAGTTGATCAACAGAGAATGCCGACCAGGTGGTCACCTGACAAACAGGAACGTATTGGAGATCGTCCTCGCCGCCAACCAATTGAGGGACTATCTAATCGACAAACGGCGCGATGCAGGCGCACCCGTCGAACTTTGGATCGAGAGAATCCCGCGTTGGTTACGACCAGGAGGAGGCGCTTCGGAGGAAGATGCTATTGAGATCGGGTCTGATGCGTAAGCCGTTTCTATCGCATTTCGCACGCTTAGTGTGTGGTTGTTTTGCTGTTTGTTGAATTTCGATATGATACCCCTACTAATGCATGTGATTTTGCAATCTCACGCCTGAATTGCACCGCTGATCGCGCGTGCTGTAGATGAGCTAGAGATAAGGCCGCCACGTGGTAACACCGCATGCTGCAAGGGGTCTGCGTGCGAATGAAGTAGCTCAGGTGAGCTGTGGAATGTGGGAGATAAATGATATCTCTATTGTGCATGTGTGACACTGGTCGATTTGTTTGCAGCCTGGGTTATGCTTCAACTTGACCCAAACACACTCAGACCCAGCAGTAAACGGAGGTCGTTCAGCTGAACCCTTCACATGCCGGGTTTCCAATTGACCGCTTCGCAGCCCAGTTCGACAAACCGACAACGCATACAGATGCATTCACTGGATCTGGTCTAGTGGGTTATAAAACTAACAATTATACTTTGCTCCTACTTCGGTAAACCAACAACATTTTGCGTTAAAGATCCCAGGAAATTGGAAAGACCAGTTACACACCACTGGTAAATACGCGATGGCATCGACAAAAGCGCCCTACGCTCTCCCAACCTGGCTTCAACACCGTCGATTCTCACATCACCAGTTCTCCGTTCAGGCACTTCGCCAAGCGGTCAAACGCAACAATACCAAAGTCACCGTTGTAATTCCCGGAAGAGAGGTCGCTGACACCGTCGCGGGAGTCATTATCCATACTGTCCGGCCGCTTCTCGAGGCTGACATCGTCTCGAGATTGGTCGTTATCGATGCAGAGTCCAAAGATGGAACTGGCAAGGTCGCTCTCGCTCATGGTGCGGAAGTCATCCAGCGTAAAGATATTGCCGCAGAACTGGGACCAAGTTGCGGCAAGGGAGATGCTTTGTGGCGTGCTCTGGTGGTCACAGATGGCGATATCGTCGCTTTTCTAGATGGTGACACTCTGGATCCCAACCCGGCTCACCTTATTGGTATTCTCGGTCCTCTACTCCTCCACGACGAGATTCAACTGGTTCGTGCGTGCTTTGACCGACCTTTTAAGACGACCAATGGAGAAGCCGTCTGTCACGAAGGAGGCCGAGTCACCGAGATTCTCGCCCGGCCACTTCTGAACAGTTTCTGGCCCGACTTGGCCGGCTTCAGTCAGCCTCTAGCTGGTGAATTCGCTGCTCGCCGCGAGCTTCTCGAGAAACTTCCATTCCCAGTGAGCTACGGTATTGAGATTGGAACTCTCATCGACACGTACAACCTGGTGGGGCTCGACGGCATGGCTCAAGTCGACGTCGGATCTCGCCAAAACAGCCACCAGCCGCTGAGGAAGCTCACAGTCATGGCTCAAGAGATCCTGTGCACGGCAATGCGCCGCTCAGACCAGGCTACACTCAGCATGATGCGCATGTACTTGCCCTGGAACGAAGGGTACCACGATATTTCGTCTACAGAAAGACCTCCCATCCGCGAGTGGAAGAATCAGGAGATGGTGAAAACCAAAACTCCAGAAATCGGACCGTATCCTGGCCCGCCGTTTGTCAATATTGAAGGCGTACGCATGTTCCGCGACATCGGAGGCTACCAGACGGTGGATGGGCGCTCGGTGCGCTCTGGTCTTGTCTTCCGCAGCGGCGAGCCTTCGAAAATGACGTTAGATGGACAGGACAAGTTCCGTCAGCTTGGGATCAGAAAGCTTTTCGACTTGCGAAGTGACATCGAGGTCAACGGGGCTTTCCATGATACACCTGTTGACAGCGGTGTGGCGACGCCGAAAAAACTCGGTGAAGTCGACCTTATGTTCCAAGCAGCAGGAATTGAAACCATACAGGCACCAGTCTTTCCCGACGAAGAATGGCTCCCTCACCAGCGAGACGATCGACTGAAGAAATACGCCAGCGCAGCCGACGTGAGATCTCTCCTCCCACCACCTCATCAAGTAAAAGGAAAAAAACAAAGCTAACAAAATCCCCAGGGCTACGCCGAAGCCTACAAAAAGACCCTCATCCAAGGCTCCTCCGCCTACCGCCTAATCTTCGATCACCTCTCCCAGCCCAACCCCAGCCCTCTCCTGATCCACTGCTCCGCAGGCAAAGACCGCACAGGCGTCATCAGCATGCTCCTCCTATCCCTCGCAGGCTGCGACGCAGCCACGATCGCATTCGAATACGCTCTCAACGACCTGGACGCAGATTGGCGCGCGGGTGCGGTTCAGCGACTTCTGGCTCAGCCTGGGCTGCATGGGAATGTGCGGTCGGTTGAAAATGTTGTTAGGGCGAGGGGGGAGTATATGCTTGCGACGCTGGGGATGGTGGAGAGGGAGTTTGGTGGTGTGAGAGGGTATTTGCGGGAGGTTTTGGGGATGGGTGGGGAGGGGGTTGAGGCTGTTAGGGGGAATCTGCTGGATGGGTGAGGTGCTTGGTGTTGGAACTGTGGTGACGTTTAAATGTCTCAATGGAGAGCATACTGTCGGATTGCGAGTCAGCTGATGTCAGTTTCGGGGAGACTTGTTCCATGATGCAGCTGCTTAACTCTGAGACTCTAATGCTCGGGAGAGACGACATAGACGAGGAATACGGAGATATTAACACATGATACGGGTGCCACCACATGCTGCATGGCTAAGCCGTGGAAAGATATATATAAATGTTCCATGCTTCTCGTCAAAATGCTTCCTTTGCAGTCATGCGCCACCAATCCCGCCACGTCCAATACGACCATTCAGAACAAATCCTCCATAATGAAAATCTCCTTGACATTCGGCGGGTTCACCACGCCCATCTTGGGTCTCTTCTCCCACGCGATTTGTTCTTCGGGTGATCTCGCCCGAATCCCCTCAAGAACATCGAACAGCTCGCCCAGCGTCTCGGCCGTAATCTGCAAACGGGTAATGGAGCAATCACGACCATCCGTAAGCCTCGATTGAGCATCATTGAGCTGCACGTCAAGAAAAATCTCTCCAGTCAGAGGTAAGCTGGCGAGTTTCATTCTCCGCCAAGGCGCATCGTGGGTGTTGAAGTGAGCGATCGCATCTTCGTTGTCTCTTGGTTGGCCAGCTGAAGGGACATCGATGGAGAGTTGCTGGAGGGTAGCGCCGATATGGTTTGGCCAGAAAGCATCGATGGTCTTGATTGGTGGGATTGTGTTCGGAAGATGCCTCGACAGCCAGCGGATGGGAGCTAGGTCTTCCCCGTGGACGTAGGGATCTGACTCGGCGGTGTGTGCGAGTTGCATGCGTTCTTGCAGCCAGATGGAGCGTTTGATTGTTTCCTCGAACGTGCGGTTTAGGCGTTGGAGGACGTAGAGTTGGAGGCCGGGGAGTGGTAGGGCATGGCTTAGGTGGACGAGGATACATTCGAGCAGTTCCGGGAGGGCGAAGACTTGCTGGGTAGGTGGCAAAAGTTTGGTGTTGGCGTCCATGGTCGGGCTCGTTTTGGTAATTTTACGTTGTATCCCTCTTAGTCTGGATTCCTCCGTCGGCTTCAAGTTCTTGTTCGAGTGATGCTCGATCTCTTGGTGACATAATATGGTCAATCCCCCGAAGAATCGTTCAAAGTCACCTCCACATTCCGCGTCGTCTCCAAAACCATGACCCACACTTTTCCCCGGCGAGTCGTCTTTCCTGGATCCTCCGTTGTCGCTCGTCTTGATGTTCTTGGTTCGCCGGATGAATTGAGTTATTATTTGGTATTTTGGAAGCTTCAAAGAAATGAAATGATTACTCGATAGGCTGATTTGGATTGAACGCACCATAGAGTTCAATCATGTAGTCCACTTCTTGACGGATTTTTCATGCCTGAGTAAACAGCGCCAACGTGATTGAAGATTGATGACAGAAGTAACTTGATTTAAAATAGCATCTCCTGGAAGTCAGCTCTTGGAGACTGGGAAGAAAACTTCTCCCAGACTTCTGACTGTGCGAGGTGGTAGAAGGATACCTTTCATGTAATCACACGTTGGATGGTGGTCATGTCTTGAAGGGTTAGGGCTGGGTTGTGTGTGGTTCTTATCGATAGCGGGCTTTGGGTTCAATCTCCGCTTTGTTTACGCGCTCCGTCAACATCACAGTTTGGAAACGGCAACTTCAGACGACCCAGCGACTTTTCGACGACTGCACGACCAATGACCGACACGCGACCACCACAGCTGTACAACAACACATAAACACCCCACAACATGCCTGGACGTGTCGCTCGCGGCGGCGCTCGCTCCACTAGAACATCTGCTCGCAACAGCTCCCCAGCTGCAGACGTCCCTGACGAGGGCGCTGACACGAGCCTTAGACGCGCAGTATGCGCCGTCTTCAGCGATTCCCAGAAATCTACCGCAGGTCACAGGAAGTGCGTGATCAGTCTGCGGAAAATTCAAGAGGCCTGTTGCTACGAGCCCATAAACCAGAAGGCAGGCAAACAAGATGAGGAATTTGAAGAGGACGATTTCAACAGCGAGTTCGTCAGGTGTACATTGCGCATGATGCCCGTCAAGAAGTCAGAATCAGCAGGAGACAGAGTTGTGCGCTTCCTCGGCACGTTTTTGAACGCTGCGAGCCAGAAGGACAACGAGCTGCTGAGCCAGGATGACCCGGAAGAGACGAGTGTGCCAGAAACACCGACTAGCAGACTCACAACCAAGCTGCTGAGCACCCTCATTCCACTTCTGCAAGTCAAGGACAAAACGATTCGATTCCGCGCGACCCAGATGACAAGCCACATTATCAATAGCTTGGATTCACTCGATGACAACCTCTTTCATCACCTGCGACTGAATCTGCTCAAGAGAATCCACGACAAAGAAGCACCAGTCAGGTTACAGGCTGTGTATGGCCTCGGACGCCTAGCAGCCGAAGTGGAAGACGATGAACAAGACGAGGACAGTGATTCGGACAATGAGAGCGGACACGGTGTTCTCGTGAAGCTGCTCGACATCCTGCAAAACGACCCCGCAGCGGAGGTGCGGAGAAACCTACTACTCAATCTTCCTTTGACGAAGGAGGTCCTCCCGTATCTTCTGGAGCGTGCGCGCGATCTGGATGGCGCGACTCGCAGAGCGCTTTACGCGCGTTTGCTACCCGCACTTGGTGACTTCAGACATCTGAGCTTGACTCACCGCGAGAAGCTGCTGCGTTGGGGCTTGAGAGACCGCGATGAGAAGGTCAGAGAAGCAACAGCACGTCTTTTCAGAGAGCGCTGGATCGAGGACTGCGCCGCACTTCCTGCGGATCAGGCCGCCGAAAACGAGGACGGCACACAGGCTCAGCAAAACAACCAAGCGGCAGACCCCTCTCTCGATGCTCTTCTCGAACTGCTCGAGCGCATCGACATCATCAATTCTGGAGGCGAGAACGGCATTGCTCAGATTGCCATGAAGCATTTCTGGGAGGGCAGGCCAGATTATGTTGACTATGTCAGCTTTCCCGATTCTTTCTGGGAAGACCTGACACCCGAACTGGCTTTCGTTGCGCGCACTTTCAACAGCTTCTGTAGAACATCTGGCAAGGAGGATGGATACACTGGTCCCAGAGCCCTGGATGTCCTCGTTGAGGAGAAGCTACCCGAGGTCACAAAGTTTGGATTCCTGCTTGAGCGCGAGCTGAACAAGCTTATCGAGACCATCAGAGAGGCAGCGACTGAACAAGACGAAGAAGCAGACGAGGACTCTGTCCAGCGAGAGTTTATCGTCGAGCAGATGCTACACATGGCTCTGACTTTCGACTACTCCGATGAAGTCGGCCGTCGCAAGATGTTTGGCCTTATGCGCGAAGCTTTGGCTTTGCCTGAGCTGCCCGAAGAATCCACAAGGATGGTCGTTGAGGTGCTACGTCTTGTGTGCGGCGAGGATGCAAAGGGAGAGCGCGAATTTTGCGGCATCGTGCTTGAGGCCGTTGCCGAAGTCCACGACACAATCATGGGAGATGACGAGGAAGAAGAACCGGACAGCACAGAGGACTCTTTCCACTCTGCCACCTCCAACTTCGATGGTGAAAATGGCACACCACAGGAGAAGAAGTCGAAGAAGTCTAAGAAACCTACCGACGAGGAAGGCGAGGAGGCCGACGAGGACAAGGCTGTCCGCGAGATCATGGTCAACATGAAGTGCCTGCACATCGCACAGTGCATGCTCCAGAACGTCCAGTGCGATCTTGAGGAGAACGTACATCTCGTGACAATGCTGAACAACCTTGTTGTTCCAGCTGTGAGGAGCCAGGAAGCACCCATTCGCGAGAGAGGCCTTGTCTGCCTCGGTTTGTGCTGTGTACTTGGAAAGGTAGGTTTCTTGAAGCTCTCTGGCACGTGAAGATCAATACTAATGTGGAATAGAACCTGGCGGAGGAGAACCTGACGCTGTTCCTGCACTGCTTCTTGAAAGGCCACCCGGCGCTGCAAACGATCGCTCTCCAAATCATCACAGACATCATTATCACGCACCCCACACTCCTGGCTGAGCCTACAAATGAAGAAGAAGAAAACCCTCTGATCAGGCCGATCTTGAAGACCTTCTCAAAGTCAATCAAATCTGGCGACCCCGCGGTACAGTCTACTGGTGCTACAGCTCTTTCAAAAGCAATGCTCAGCCGCCTGATTACGGACACCGATCTCTTGAAGCAGCTTGTCGTCGCATACTTTGACCCAGACACTGCCGAAAACGCCCAACTGCGCCAAAGCCTCAGTTACTTCCTGCCTGTGTACTGCCACTCTCGAGCGGACAATGCAACTCGCATGGTCACTGTCGCCTGCCCCGTGATTGCTAAGCTGGCCAATGTCAGAGAAGCTTTCCTGGAGGAGGTGGCTGATGCCGAAGAAGAAGAGGATGGCATGGTTAAATTGAGTGTCGTGGGTAACATGTTGCTCGACTGGACCGACCCAAGGAAAATTTTCGGCTTTGCAGAAGCCGCTGGTGCGACCGGCGCTGCTGACGGTGCAAGCGAGACGCACTACCTCTTCGCCGAATCTATTTTGGAGAGACTGGTTACGAGCCAAGTCTCGAAAGACGAGAAGAAGGTGCTTTTCTCAGTATTGGGTCGCCTCCACATGCCGCCTGGAGGATGCGACGGCGAACGCCTCAAGTCAATTCTGGAGCTCTTGACAGAAGCTGTCGATACCAAAGTAGCCTCCGACGCCACAAGCCGCAACGTTCTCACGAAATTGCAAGCACAGCTCCTCAAGCTCATGCACGATGTCATGATGCTCGAGCGCGGCGGAGGTGGCGCGGAAGAAACTGTCGTAGGGTCCACCGAAATGGCACAGGACGAAGACGCCGGCAACGAAACGGACACGACAGCCACTGGTGCTCGCGGTGGCGCAGATGCCACCGAAGAAGAGACTTCCATTGCGGGCGGCTCCCCCGGCGAAGACGATGATGACTCTGACACAGAAGAGCCTGATGATGTTACTCAATTGCGGACTGAGATGAGAGATACCACTCTCGGGCTGGGTGGCACTACGATTGGAGCGCCAGATGCAGAGGGCACGAGGGTCATGATCGATGAGGATTCGGAGATGCTGGACGATGATGCTATGGATACTACGGCTTAGGCATTCATATGCCCTTGGATTTTTCTTTTTGGCTCGGGCTTTTTCGTTAATTGTTGATACCAGATATATTTCGTAGTCGTTTCCAATTTCATCAGAACCAACGTACTCAGAAAGCCATTTAGTACCATTCCCCTTCGTCTACGCTCCGTGTTGAACACCCGTTGAGAGTGCGTACTACGTTGTAGACCAGTCTCATCGGAGTTTTGATGTTAAGAAGGCAACAGGGCCGAAGAGAGTGAGCTTCCTGGATGCGGAAGTCTCTCAAGCTGCTGGGGTGATTTCAACGGCAATGGTATATTGGGAAAAGACCTCTCCAACGGAGAATGGAAATCATTCATATATGATGCAGTATGAGCCGCATTCTTGCCAACCCTAGGATCATCCAGCAGAAGGGTATATTAAATTGGAACGGATGTGGCCAAAATCACGCGTCTCTACGAAGTGGCATAGCCGCCCTCCGGTCGAGAGCACCTAAACGATTGATCCACTCCCATGCAGGGTCTACAGGGTCAGATATCCTCCTGCACTAGTGAAGAAAACCCATGTCCAGAGCCCAGGGCAAATAGACCTGGTTCTCCGCATGTCACTGGCTAGATTAAAAGAGGGCTCACTCGCTACAGCACTGCCGGCGTTTCACTTATGAGATTAGGAAGCGATACTGTATAGTAGCTCGAGAGTAGCCACAGGGCCTCGATTATCCCACCGCTCGGCAATGCAACTCACATGATTTCTAATTGCCGAGTGTTTCTTTGGGAGAAAGAGCCGAAGAGGATGAATAAAGTACTTAATGTGCCGGTCTGCATCGCAGAATGTGCAATTGCCCTTCATCGATTCTTCATTTCTTGCTGAACGAACATGTTGTCCAGATGGGGCGTTCTAACGCTCTCAGCCATTGGCTTTGCTACTGCTCTGGAAAAGCATGACTTGGAATCATTGGATGCCGAGTACGATTACATTGTCGTCGGTGGCGGTGTGAGCGGCCTTGTGGTGGCCAACAGGTTGAGCGAGGATCCGAACAGTACGCGGGAATCGAAGGAAAACAATCTTAATACAGAGAGAAACTAATCGAGGTGATCTGCAGCTACTGTGCTCGTCATCGAGTATGGCGATATACCCAACGCCCTCAACACCTCCGTTCCTGGCCTAGTCCTGCGAACAGATCAGTCCGCGCGAACATGGGCATTCCCATCTACGCCTCAAACTCACCTGGCGAACCGCTCCGTCGACGTGCGAGTCGGGAGTGCAGTGGGAGGCGGCTCTGTCATCAACGGCATGGCGTATACTCGAGGATCGGCCAGAGATTATGACGATTGGGGAGAGCTGGGTAACGATGGCTGGAGTTGGGACAATCTTTTCCCGTACTTCCGCAAGTCGACGGCTTTCACTCCGCCCGCTGAAGAGTATGTCGAGCGTTATGGGTATGAGTGGACCCCGGAGGCGTATGAAGATGGGCCTGTGCAAGTTGGTTTTGCTTCGTGGCAGTGGCCCGCGGTTGGTGAGTTCATCCATTCTCAATTTCTGAGATAAGCAATGGCTGAATGATACCATGCAGATATCGAAGCAGAAGCGTGGACAGATGAATTAGGTGTGTCGCCTTTGCGAGAGGGAAACAACGGCTCCCATACTGGTGTCATCTTCGTAGCCCAAACCGTCAGTGGCATTACTGGAAACCGATCATCCGCAACAACAGCGTACTACCAGCCTGTAGCAGACCGAACCAACCTGCATCTCCTGGTCAGACACTTCGGTGCCATGATCGAGTTCCAAGGCAATAGCACAACAGCTTCTGGCGTCAAGGTGACCAGCCGTGACTCTAAGTCGGACTCGCGTTCGATCGCCTCGTCGAACGTTGTGTTGGCAACCGGCGCGATAAATACACCACGCCTGCTTCAACTCAGTGGTATTGGCCCTGCGAAGCTCCTCGAGTCTTTGGATATCGATGTGCGCGTTGACGCTCCCGGCGTTGGTGCTAATTTTCAGGATCATCCGGTGATGTACCTGAGTTTCAACTGTAAGTGACAATTTGCGCGCATCGCCAGTCATCGCCCTGCGCGATTGCTCCCAAACTTTGTCGCTAATGAAGCCGGTGTCAGATGAGAACAACACGTACCTGGGACCAGAGGCGTGGGAAGATCAAGATTTCTATGATGCCGCTTGGGAAGAGTACACGACCAACCGCACCGGCCCATTCACCTTTGGCATGTCGAGCCGCATCTTCTTCGCCTCCTTACAACAAATCGATCCCGAGTTCGAAGCCACTGCCGACAGCCTGGAATCACCAGACCAATTGGAGAACCTGCCATCAGTCTACACCAAAAATTCAACTCTGCTGCAAGGCTACCGCAAGCAGCTGGAGACTCTGCAATCGCAATTTCGTGATCAAGGAGCCACCGTGCTAGAGATCTCGTTCGGAGGCAGTGGCGCTGTAGCCGTTTCCTTGCAGAAGCCGCTCAGCCGGGGTACAATCTCGATCAACGGTACTGACCCCGACCCTTCTATACCGCCGGTGCTCGATTTCAATGCCGGATCAAACAAGGTGGACATCCAGATCGCGATCAGCGCTATCAAGAAGGTGCGCGAGTTCATGGGCGCCGATACACTGAAAGCGCTTGCACCCGTTGAGACCGTGCCTGGAGCAGATTTGCAGACGGATGAAGAGTTGGAGACTATAATGCGGGAGTCGCTCTATGGTCCCAGTTTTGCTCATCCCGCTGGTACTGCTGCCATGCTGCCTCGAAATCTGGGAGGTGTGGTCGATGCTGGCTTGAAGGTTTATGGCGCCGAGGGTCTTTGGGTGGTTGATGCGAGCATTTTTCCGATCCTTCCTGCTGCTCATACTCAGGCTACTGTGTATGCTGTTGCTGAGTTTGCTGCGGATGCGATCAAGAGGCAGACAGAGAGAAAGTGAGAGGAGGGGGTCTTGTGAAGGGGTCTCATCGATGATTAGTATGTTAGTGGTATAGATTTCTATCGAGATGGACAAAAAGCTCAGTTCGCTTGAGAATACATATCTCGTTTCTGTCTCGTCTTGGTTCACCATGCAACGTTGGTTGCCTTGCCCTCTCTCAACGGCGTCGCTGGAGTTGAAGGCGCGGGAGCCGATGGCAGCTGCATGATGGGATTGGGGAAAACGAGCGCTGTTCGGTAATTTTTCAATGGCCAGTGAATTTCCGAACGTATGAACGATATCGCTGGGGTAGAAATCATAAGACCACCGAGGCTACTTCATTAGTTAGAAGACAGCAGTCGTCAAGCTGTTCGCTCTCTTCTCTTGGCTTCCTCCTCTTCTTTACTCAGCCCTACGATACCAACGAGTATATCATCTCTGCCATTAAGCGTTACTTCCGGTCCTGTATAGCCGTGCTTCCGTTTCCAGAGGTAGCCCAGTGAGAGAAGGATCGTGATACCGCCGACCATGGCACAGGAATAGTTCATGCTCGTCTCGTCCACGGGTAAAGAATATGGAAACATGTAGATGACGTCGAAGACCACAATGTATGAGCAAGCTATGGCGAGTATAATTGGGCCGTAAGGTGAAGGCATCCAGAAAGGACCGGGCTTGACATACTTGCGAGCCGTGAGCAAGTGAGGGAGGATCGCGGACAGATAGGACAATGTGGTCAGAATGGCGAAGGTGCCGACGAACGCATTGAAAGCCGTGGGATTGCCGATATAAATGCAACCAAGTATAGTGATGAGACATCCGGAGACAATCTGGGCATTGAAGGGATTCCGGTGCCTCTTGGAGACATGGCGAAGCCAACCGGAAGCCGGCGTCGCATCATCACGGGCTAGAGTCCAGATCATACGACCACAGACCACGAAGGCACCGGGAATGGCGACAATGAAATCGAGTAGGAGTAGAAACAGTAAAGCCATAGTGCCGGCATTGCTGCGAGTAGCTTGCTGATACATCGCTGCCAGAGGAAGAGATACGATGTTGGTGTTGTAGACATCGTCGAGCGAGGTGGTGCTGTACAGCTAGTGTTCGAGGTCAGCGAATGAGAACCATGTAAATAGGACTGACTCATTTTCGAGTACGTACAATGGCGACGAAGAAGAAGAAAGTAGTCAGAAAGCCTGCACTCAGCTGCGCTGCCATTCCCTTCGGCACGTTGATGCGCGCATTTGGAATTTCTTCACACAAATGGCACACACCATCCACGGTGCCAATTGCGTAAGCTCCATTTAGCATTCCGGCAAGGAAAACAAAGCCATTGCTACTGTAGCCTGTCAAATTCTCGAAGTCGGACCAGACGAACGAGTTGGTAGCGTAGCCGGCGCCCGTTTTTGATGGCATGATCGCGCACACCAGTATGGTGACGACGAGAAACAAAATGCACAGCATGCCACTGACGTTGGCAACTTTGGAAAGGAATCTTTGTCCAAACATTACCATCAAGTTGTCGAACCAAGCCATGCCTAAGAATGCGAGAAAGATATGCCAGCGCTCCGGCGAATAGTTTGGGTGATACAACGAGTACATCGCAACGGCAGCATTGGCTCCAAAAAGACATACACTTGCCGTCCCAAACGTCCACGCGAGTGCATTCCACCAACCTCCAAACCAAGAGCAGAGTCTTCCATATTTGGGTCCAGCAGTGACTGAAGCCCAGTGGTAGACGTTGGCTGACGAGGGGATTGCTGAAGCCAGTTCTGCCAGCGAGAGGGAGATGAAAGTATAGAAGAACGTCGCCGCCATGAGCCCATGCAGAACACCAGGCCCGCCGCCGTTGTAGAGCGCAATAACCAGAGAACCGCCACCTGAGGCCCAGGCGTTGTTGTTCATGATACCAATGCAGCAGATACTCCAGATGCTGAATGATTGATCCAGCTCCTGCACGTGGCCAGATACGTTGACGATGTCGCCATCTTTAGCTGTTTCGCCCTCCTCGCTGGCGATGTTTGGTGAGGGGTTTTTCTCAAGCTGCTCCATGGATACAGGTCCTGCTCGGAAGGAAGAGCGTATTAGAACCCTGAAGAAGACTGTTATTGAAGAGTCATGAGAGTATCTCGAAGAGTGGAAGGTATGAGAAGGGCAGTAAGAGTGATCTGGCCCGTACAAGAGCCTCAAGACCCCGACCACCACAATCTAGCTTGGCTCATGCTCTGCAGAAGGGCATCTTGACGGCCGGTCAGCCAATCGGTCGAGAGTATATCGACCGGCATGTTGTGGTGCATGCGTGTGGCTGCGCTCTTTGAGTTCTCTGATCGACGGGGGTAGCTCGCCGTCGCCAATGGCTTGGAAGCAAGGCAGTCATTCGCTGTGCTGCGGCTCATCAAGAGAATCCCCCGTGCGGATATCTCCTCGCTCACGAATATGCCGATTCAGAAATCGAGATACGCTATCGACGTCCTCACATGAGTTAAAACAAAAGTCTTTGTCGTGAGAGAGTCAAGAGATAAGGAAGATAGACTGGTGCGGGGCCAGCTGACGAGTGAGTGGAGAGAGTTTCGGCTATCAACACCTGCATACGGTAGCATGGCAAGATACGTCCGTCCAATCGGTAGATATGAATCCGCGTCTGCTCCTTCGCAACTTTCCTGAAAGTATGTTGAGACTTCATTGCTCGTACCATCAAATGTGGTGTATCAAAAAACCTATTGTGCCCCCGTAAAGCAAGACGCTTCAGATGAATACCTCATTGGTACTCATGCTACTTCCATCTGGTGCAGTAATTGCAATCACTACTTTTGCCACCGAGATATTAACGCTTTTTGGCCGACATACTTCGGGAGACGCGGCGATTGTTTCTTCACCGCGAAACTTGAGAGCAACAAAAAGCATCACGTTACTTCTCTGCTTACAGGTATAAGCAGTACGTCCATTCTGCTATTACTCATCGAATGCATAAGCAAGCGGTTACGGCCGAGCAGGAATACGGCCGATTTACTTGTTGTTGGCCGCCAATGTGACTTCTCTCGGCCGAGACGATATTACTTGCCTTGAGGTCGGGACAACGATTCGTCTTTATCGCCGAGCTATTGGGAGTACATATGCCAGAAGATAACCGCTGAAATGGAATGCTTATCCAAAACAATTAATTGTCAACAGCGTAACATTTCTGTCGAAGCTCCACCACAGAGTCTCTGGAAGCCGGCCCGGGTCATCAACCATCTACAAAGATGATACTCAGCAAAGACGAGCTGGCTGCCTCTGCCATATCGGATCCTGAGGTGGCCGCATTTCTGGACGCCAATCCGCTTCCATCCAGCGACCCTAATGACCACATGTCGATAAGAAAAGGTCTTAGCATGATCGAGACTCGCATGCTGTCCAGCCTGGGATCGACGCCACCGGATCTCACCGAAGTTCATCACTCCATCAACATGCGAGATGGCTGGACCAGCAAGATCAAGATTGTGAAGCGCGCCTCAGGACCGCCCGGAGCTCTTGTCGTTCTCATCCACGCAGGTGGCTTTGTCGGCGGCAGCAATGAACAACTGACAGGCGAGTCTCGAGCGTTGGCGCATATGTTCGGAGCGACGGTGGTCAATGTCCCTTACCGTTTGGCTCCAGAGCATAAATTTCCTACTCCGCAGCTCGACGTCTGGGACTCTTGCAAGTGGATTAGCGATCACGCATCCGATCCACTGCTCTCGTCGGACCCGGTCAAAGGCTTCATCATAGGCGGAGTCAGTGTCGGTGCAAGCATGTCAGGCGCTCTGTCCCGCAAGTTCCAAGATGAGCCTCTAAGCCACGCTTTGACGGGACAATGGCTAGCGGTTGGAAGTCTGATAGGCGAGAGCTGTGTTCCAGAACGCTTCAAAGACATCTTCCTAGCACGGGAGCAGAGCAGCAAAGCTCCGCTTCTCAATAAGGATAACCTGGCGGCTTTGCAGCGTTGGTCTGAATGGGACTCGGCTTCTGACTTGCGGTACGCTGTCAACAGCAAGTCGGAAATTGCGCGGCAGCCGAGGACGTACTTCCAGGTCGGGGCCCTAGACCCGTATCGTGACGATACGCTAATTTACGACGAGTTGTTGCGTGAAGCTGGGGTGGAAACGAGGCTGGACTTTTATGCTGGTTGTCCGCACCTTCATTGGATGGTCATGCCGCATTTGGAAGTGAGCAAGAGGACGAGGGTCGACACCATCGTGGCTTTTGGGTGGCTTTTGGGGCGTGATATTGATCGTGAGAAGGTTGCTAGAGAATTTGGTTTCGCAAACGAGTGATATGTGCGTTCAACAGTGGTCGTTCTGCATGAATTGATCTCGCTAATAATATCGATCGTCTTTCTATCTCTACGTTTCTGTCTAATTCACAGCCGTGCTTGTGATTGAGACTCAACTGGTCTTTCCCTCGAGATGACTGAGTTCAGTGCCGCAGTCACATCGTGCTCATGTAGCCAAGCAAGATTCTGTCGGCTTGACATGCGCGATCTCAATTGCTCATCTGTCTCTTGCTTTCCCAGTCGAGCAACGCCCTTCGCATTGTTCTCACCGACGACGTTCTGCACACGGTCGGTATGCGGTTTGCGGGTCTGCTCGTAGATTATGAGCCCTGTAGAAATATGTGTCTCCGAAGGCTTGCGAGCTCCGACGGGATAGACATGCAATATAGCGGAAGCAAACGCATAGGCATCGTCCAAAGCAAGCGAGCCCCCGGCCGCAAAGGCTCCTCCATGAGCATGCGCGGCATCGCCGGCAAAAGTGACTCGGCCATCACCATGAGTCCAGGTAGCGAGAGGCGATGCATAGGTGTTCGGATACTGTCGCACATAAGGCGCAGCATCGATCATTTGCCGAATGACAGGGTGCCAATCCTTGTAAAGCTCTTTGACTGTTTCAACGTCTCCATCCGAGTTCCACACTGCGTCTTTATAGAGAGCACTGGAGTCGCCTGGATTCTCGTGAGAGCCGCCTACGATGGTGAAGAGGTTTTTGCCCAGCTTTGAAGCAAAGAAAGTCCGTTCTGGAGACCACCAGTGGTTTGCTTCTTCTAAAGTTGCACCGAGTTCGGGAGGGAGAAGGTCTGCGTCGAAGACGGAACGGAAGGCCACCCACCCAGTCCATTTGTTTGTAGATTCTGGGACAAAGTGTCGCCTCACAGCGGATGAGATTCCGTCCGCTCCGAGGAGGATATCTGCGCTCGCGGATGTACCATCTGCGAAAATGATGGCCAGAGCACCAGTGCGTGGGTTCTTATCCACGTTGAAGAAAGTTTTGGCAAGATGTATAGTAGAGGTATCTATGTGAGCCAAAAGTGCTTGTTGGAGATGCGCTCGGTAGAATCTGGAAGTACGATGTCGGTAGTCAATGTCTCCGTGGTGGTTATCCACAGATACAACTTCATTCGTCTTCCAATGGCTGGTAATCAATCAGCGAGTGCAGCACGCTCGAACAAGCCTCAGAAGTCTCACCGATAAATCATAGGATGGCCCGAGTGATTCCGGAAAGCAAGCTCATCGTCCAGCGCTTCAGAAATTCCTAGTCGCTCCAGAGTCCGCATGCCATTTGGTCCCAAAGCTATGCTCGCACCGATTTCTCGCAGCTCGCTGGCTCTTTCGAATATCTGCACGTCAACGCCTTCATGATTTTTCAATGCTACTGCAGTGGCAAGCCCTGCAATGCCGGCTCCGATGATGGCGATGCGGAGCTTGGGTGAGTCGCTCATGATGGCGGTCTCCGCAATTGGGAAGATGCTGGATGGAAGGACTTGAACGTCTCAAAGTCTTGACATGCGTATTACACAGTGAAGAGATGAAATATATATTGGAATGATAAGGCATTTCCGTTGTCATGTTACCGCGTGGTGCAGCTGTCCACATCCATATGTGGGGGATGATGGGATCGGCACCCAGAAGCACGCCATATATGTTGAACGTGGAACGCCCGCGCGACGCGAACGATACGCAACAACCGACAAACGACTGCCACGGAAAGCCAAGCTTCTCTTGAAAAAAAGCATGTCCGACGCACGCGAGAGCCACATGAGCTTGTGCAGCTTGGGACGCATGAGTGGAGTCGAGGGTGATAAATCATGGAGCCTGCCCTCACCCAGCAGGGACATGTTCTCTTCCGAGTGTTGATACGCAATAAGAGGAATCATGATACCATCGCAGAGCGGAGTGATTGATTGCTAGCTGTGGCCATGCGCGCGAGGGGTTAGTCTGCATTTCGCTGGGTTTTATGTAGTAGTATAAGACTCTTTCCCTGACCGGGGCGAAGAGACGTTGCCAACACATTCGAAGATGTCGAAAACCATTGCCAATGCCACGACGAGCGTGGACACCGCAGCGCCGAAGCTCTCCGATCGCTATGCGGACGAGAGTTACAAGCTTTTCTCAAAGGTCGAGGTGGAAGAACCTTCACCGGAGGAAGCGAAGCGGATACGTAACAAGTGCATCAAATGGATTCTTCCTTTTCTTTGCGTCGGATACCATTTGATGTATGTTGATAAGCAGACTGTGAGTGGTGGATGAGCTTCTGAATATGGGAATGGTTTTGACTGACGATGCTAGCTGGGAAACTCTTCTATTCTCGGGATCTTGGACGATGCGAATCTCACTTCTAATGAGTACAACTGGCTTGCGTAAGTACTGGCAGATGCTTGGGTTGAGAGGATATTTGTGCTTACTCGGCGTAAAGCTCGATTTTCTACCTAGGTTACTTGCTGGCAGAATGGCCGCAGAATTGGGCGCTCCAACGATTCCCAGTAGCTCGATGGCTCGCTATCAACCTGCTTGTGTGGTGAGTTGTCTCATCTAATGTCGGGACCAGCGAATGCTGACTTTCAATACAGGGGCGGCATTCTGCTACTGCACATCCCCTGTCGCAATTTCGGAAGCCTTTTCGTTGTGCGATTTCTGTTGGGAGTCACCGAAGCCTGCATCGTGCCGGCATTCCTCTTGATACTCTCCATGTACTTTACCTACGACGAGCAAGCCGTTTTGATGCCGATCATGTGGGCGATCGGAAACTCCAGCCCCATTACTTCGGGTCTGCTGTCGTATGGTGTGCTTTGGATTGAGACCAGCGGGTTTGCGCCTTGGAGATGGTTTATGGGTAAGTTTATCAAAACCCGTGGTGGTTGACAGCAGTGATAGCTAACAGACTCTGCAATCTAGTCATCACCGGCAGTCTGACTGTGCTGTTCGGTGCTGCCGTCTGGCTCTGGCTCCCCGACAGCCCCTTGACAGCACACTTCCTGAGCCCGGAGGAGCGAGCGCAGGCGATCTTGCGAATCAAAAGCAATCACTCCGGCATTGAGCAAAAGCACTTCAAGAAAGCGCAATTCATCGAGGCGCTCAAAGATCCCAAGACCTGGATGTTTTTCTTGCACAGCTGGAGCCAAGAGATGGCGAACGGCACGACCAACCAGTACTCCCTGATCATCAAGTCCTTCGGCTTCTCGACTCTCGAAACGACTCTTCTCGGCTGCGTGAATGGTGTAACGGCTTTCTTCTCGCTAGGTGCAGCGGCGTGGATTCTAGCCAAGACAACGAACTGCCGCGGATGGTTGTCCGCAGCATCCTACCTCTTTCCAATCGTGGCGACCATCCTCCTCCTAGCTCTGCCGGACGACGCTCGTTGGGGTTTAGTTACTGGGATATGGCTCCGCTCCCCAGGCGGTATTTCGTACAGCGTAGTGATGATCTGGGCAGCCAATTGTTCCGCAGGTCACACCAAGAAAACGACGGTGATTGCTCTATACCATGTAGGGTACGGACTGGGTAACATCTTGTCGCCGCAGCTCTTTCAGCCGCAATATTTGCCTCGGTACTATGTGACCTGGGGCGTCATCCTCGGGATCGCTTGCGTCTTTCCGATGATCTTGGTGTTGTACATCAGGCACTATCTCGATAAGGAGAATCGAAGAAGAGATGCACTTGCGGCAGATGGCTTGATCACAGAGACAGGAGTGTTGGAGGTCGTGGATGTGGACAATGGTGCGAGGACAGAAGAGGTGGTTGATGCGAGAATGCTAGATCTTACAGATCGCGAGAACCTGGCCTTGTGAGAAGACCCCATCCTTGACATACTTGACAGACTTGCTAACTCGAGTGCAGCCGATATGTCCTGTAGGAAGCGCAGTGGCATTTCCTTGGTGACAAGTCCTTTGGAACACATGGAGCGGTATCAAGTGGCATGTGAGTCGGCCACGATTCGCAAATTCGTCGGCCCTCAAAGCCATCGATGATGTTGCGATATCGTTCCACATACCGGGTCAAATCCCCGATATATGCAAGCCTCGTTACACGAGAGAGGTTCATGTCGTCAGACAAGCGGACATGCAGCCTCCATTTGATTGAACACGGTCTTGCCGGTTCAGCCGAGTGTATCCTCAAACAGGAGTCCGAGGTCGCCGCGGTATCAACGCTTCCGGTAATCCTGCCGCTTCATGTCGATCAGTCGTTGGTAGTGCCATGTGGCGGGCGAATAATGAGGTGGATTCGAAACCACTTCACTGACTAGGAGCCATTGCGGGTGTTAATAGTGTGGAGGATCGCCTTCGGCCTCGTGCCGTCCCAAGAAAACGACATTCCCGTTCATCCTTCAGGCCACCCGTGCCGAGTCTGGGCGTGCTGTCCAGTTAGTGAAAGGTAGTAGGCTAGCTACTTCTAGTACACCGAGGCTAGGAGATAGCAGTTGATCGTTTTGAGCGACCTGGCCGCTGGTGATACTGCCGTGGGATTAGGAACAGTAGTTTGATGTATGCACCTTCATAATACGTGCCGATGCGCTGTACGGAGCGTCCACGTGCCGCCGATAGCCAAGACGATGCGACAGCCTTTTCGAGCTCATGGTACCTTACGATCGACGTTAGGATTTTGTCAAGCTTAACGATTCCTTGTTCATAGGGAGCCTTGGAGGTTTTGCCTCGGTGCGTTGGCCCAAGGCCGTTGGATGTTTCGTCCAGGACACGTGCTTGAATGGTGTAACTCGGCAAATTTCGGGCCGAGAAGACAGCAAGACGACCTTCCTCCTTCCACACTACTCCATTCTCCCGGTCGGCCAATAGCTTGTTTCATCACTTAAACCACGGCCCATCTTCCTAATCGCGACAGATCTGCAGCAGCGGTGCTGGCTCGCTAATAGACTTTCATCCTCCTGCCTTACAGATAGCCACCAAATCGTCTGAGCATTCACACGACACCCATTTCCCTCATTGGCCCTGCCTACCCAAGACTTTGGCACGCTGCCTTTAGCTCCAACCTCCCGTCCTATTCCCAATGGCTGTCACTACTTTCGCGGAACCAGGCGAGCAACCCTAGTGAACATGCTCGCAAGCGGATCTGGTACTACTCTTGTGTGGATAGATCGCCTACATGGATTGTTTGCGCTGGACGGGCGGCTTTAGCCACTATCGGTACCCGACTTCTCAGCACCCAATTTGCGCCGAATTGAGGTTGTGCACGACATGTAATTTCAAATCATGCTGCAGTAAACAACGATCCCCACGACGGAGGAATATGCCCAAACGAAATCCATATGCAGGAGACTGGTCCTGGTATGCACGAATCGCTCGAACCTTAGTTCCCACTTTCGGCGTGCTATGTTTGAAGATCATCCTCATTCTCCGCCTGTGTCATGTCTCCCCACCTTCAAAACGCCAAAACCGAACCGGTCGGAGTATAGCTTGACTCGAAGAAATACCACTATACCAATCATGGAGTATGGATGGTCTTTGCCTCGAGCCGTCTGGGACGTGGCCAAGCAGTTTCATCTATCCTAACCTCATCACGAGGCAAACTACTCCTTCAATGATCCTTGGCCTTCCGAGTCTGATCCATGGGAACATGGTCTATAAGAACCATGGTGGATGCTCTGAATAACACTGCTCTAACTCATCCATCAGCTACTCACTGACAACCTCGATCCATCTCGACTATCAACACAAGTTGTTGTAACACTCGCTTCTCACACATTCGTTCTATCACATCAACAATCTCCATTCGCTTCCCTAAATCAACCTCACCAACATCAAAATTCAACATGAAGTTCACCACTGCTGTCGCTCTCCTGGCTTCCACCGCCGCGGCCCTTCCCGCCGTCGAGCGCAGGCAGCTTGGTGGCCGCGTCGGCTCTACCGTCAACGAGCTCGAGAACGGCGAATGCCGCGATGTCACTTTCATCTTTGCTCGCGGCTCCACCGAAATCGGCAACATCGTAAGAAACATAAAAAAGCAACTCCTTTGTTGAAATTCAACTGACACAGCTCCCAGGGCTCCACCGTCGGTCCTCCCACTTGCTCCGGCCTCAAGGAGGAGTACGGCGCCGACAACGTCGCCTGCCAGGGTGTCGGCAACCCCTACACCGCAAGCGTCGGCTCCAACGCCCTCCCCGAAGGCACCACCCGTGCAGCCTACGGCGAAGCCCAGCGTCTCTTCGACCTGGCCGCCAGCCAGTGCCCTGACACCATCATCGTCGCCGGCGGCTACTCCCAGGGCGCCGCCGTCATGACCGCCGCCGTGCAGCGCCTCGACGACTCCGTGAAGGAGCGCATCGCCGGCGTGGTGCTCTACGGCAACACTCGCAACCGCCAGGAAGGCGGCAAGATCCCCGACTTCCCCGACGAGAAGGCGCTGACTTTCTGCAACGTTTCCGACGGCGTTTGCGGCGGCGCTCTCGTGGTCACTGCCGGCCACTTGACTTACACTCGCGATGTCGGTGATGCTGTCGACTACCTGACTGAGCGTATCTCGGCTGCTTCTTCTTAGGTTGCTGGAACCTTGGTATAGCGTGGCTGGACCTGGCTATATCATGTTTCGAATTTGCAGAGCCGATGCTCGGCACTCTGAGAAGATGAAGTCGTCAACATGGCCTGCGAGGATCGCTGCAGCGGTTTTCTGAGCTGTTGTTGACGGACAGACGATGCCAATTAGATACAAGTTTCTCAACTTTATTGTCATGTTTCCCGTGAAAGTCCACCCCATTCTTCACAAAAGTTCTTGCAATATTAATGTGGGGCCCATTCGTCTCTCCCTGTCAAGCTGAACAAGCTTTAATATATCGATCTCCACAAGTCAGGGAAACGCGAACCTGCCTGGTCCTGGAGCGTCCCTAGCCGGACTATTTCAAAAGATGACATCTATTTCAAGTTCTATGGATCGTAATAGTACATGGGTATCAAAGGTAACATGCCTCACCAATGCTCCAAGCCCTGTTTTCTCGCATGTAAATTCTATCTATCTGCGTGGGTACCTCTTAGTACACGCATATTAAGGCTTCGAAATACCACCGCGGCCTCTACCTCCACCACCTCTGCCACGACCACCACGTCCGCCTCCACGACCGCGTCCTGGGGGTGCTTCGCCGTTGGCGTTCTTGCGCTCGGGACCGCCGTTGGAGCGGCCGGCGTTGTTGGCACCGCCGCGTCCACCGCCGCCGCCGCCACGTCCGCCTTGTCTGACAATGTGTCCGACGTTGAGGCCGGGGACGCCTCTCAGGCCCATCTTGCCGACGACCTGCTTGTCCATGAGAGGAGGCTCCGGCAGGCCCATGGCAGCTGCGTAGTCGTTTGCGGCTGCGACGAGGCCCTCGTTGTTCAGCTGGAGCTGCTTGGTGAAGGTCTTGTGGAAGCCGAGCCATGCCTGGTAGGCCTTGCCTCTTGTTGTCTCGTCAACGGAGTCGAATGCTGAGATGACTGAGCCTGCTGCTGCATCTGCGTTCTGGCTGATGTTGTGGGGGTAAGGGCTGATGGGCAGCTGCTTGTTGATTCTGAGGAAGAAAGATTCACGCTCGGTCAGGAGGATGACAGCGCGACCTTCGTTGCCAGCTCTAGCAGTACGGCCCACACGGTGAACATACTGCTCACCGTTGGAAGGCAGACCGACCTGAACCACGAGGGAGACATTCGGGAAGTCCATGCCACGGCCAATGACGTCGCTTGCGAACATGAGGCCAGCGGATGCTGCTTTGAATTCGTTGGTGGTCCTGGTACGGGCGTTCTGAGAAAGGCGAGATTGAAGCTGAAAAACAGACATTTGCTTGCCGAGCAGCTGCGAGAAAAGAGCGTGCATGAGCGCGACGCCGTTGGCGGTGGTGCCGAAAACGATGGCCTTGAAGTTGTTTGGTGAGATCTCGTATTCCTTAAGGAGAAGAGCGTACAGAGTCGAGTACGTTTGCGCGACGGTGGGGATGACCACTGAGTGCTGGGTGACGAGTTCGATGGTAGGGGTCTCGTTGGGGTCGACGGTCGTCAGGTGAGTGTAACCAGACTTGAGAACCTTCGACATGACATCCTTGACCTTGGGAGGCACGGTGGCGGAGAAGCACATGCCTTGCCATCCCTTGGACTTAGGCGGGAGGCGGCGGAGAATGTCGTTGATAGCAACAAGGAAGCCAGTCTCCAGCATAGTGTCGGCCTCATCAAGAACCAGGGTCTGGACGTTGGAGAAACGCTCGGCAACATATTCGTCCGAGAGGTAATCGTTCAATCTGCCAGGAGTCGCGACCAGAACCTTGGGGTCATTGTTAAGGAACTTCTTCAGTTCAGTTGCTTTGCTCGTGCCACCGTAAGCGGTGTGGCACTCGACACGCTGTCGCAATTGTGCGGTCAAAGCATCGCACTCCTTGGCGATTTGGAGAGCGAGTTCTCTGGTGGGAGAGAGGATAAGGATAGAGACCTGACCTTTAGGCAAGGCAGGCTCGGTCAGGAGAGAGTGAAGCGCAGGCAGAAGAAATCCAATAGTCTTGCCAGTGCCAGTCTTCGCCTGAGCAAGTACGTCTGCGCGGAAGTTCGGGAGCTCGTGGAGCGTCTTATATTGCACAGGAGACATAGTCCTGTAATCTTAAGTCAGTAAACCGTAGATTTGACCTCTAAAGAAGGTCATACACCTCGACCTTGAGTTCTTACTCGTAGCCCATCGCCGCAAGGCCTTGCAGAAGGCCGTCATGGAGACGGCCCTTCATGCTGCTGAAGCTCGTCATGGTACCGGAGTTGTCAGTCATGCTGATATATGACTTCTCAATATTTGCGAAGAGAAGGGTGTTTGATGGAGTACGGAGAACCAGCGAAACAGAAAAAGTCCAGACCCCTTTGATAAACTTCACAACATTAACGATGACGAAAGCGGAAGTAGTGAGGGACGGCAGGCGGCGGCCTGCAGCGGCGTCGGCCCGCTCCCACATCCGACAAAGCTTATCTCTCCATCTCCAGCTCGAGGTCTCGGAGCGAGAGAGTCCCAGAGTCGCATACAACAACCTAAGCCTTGCCCAAGCCCATTGAGAGAGAACAGCACTTGCTCAACTACCACGCGCGGAATCTGCCTGATGCTTTCAACTCTTTACTGGGGTCAACCCATGGATTATATCGCAGTTTGAGGCTGCAGACCTCCTCCGTACGTGATGGCCGTTCCCGTGTCCACGAAAACATCTACAAGGTGAACACATCACATCGCTTTGCACGTATTGCATTGAGTTGCTTGATCAGTATCTGTATTCGCTTTAGGTGGGAGTGTCACTGGAGCAAATCCAGGTTGCCTTGGTCTGCTGTACTCGCATCCCGCCTCGCTTATCGCCATGTTTTTTCCTAGTCCGCATTCCCACGCGTACCACGCGGCCGGTACATCCCCTCATGGATCCTCAGCCTTTCGATACTATCCAACTTCCCCTGGCCTCTCTCGTGGTCCGACTATGGCGCCATGACTTACTAACGTAACGATGCCTTTCTTTTCGTTCGGGCGCCCTTTATTGGCGCTGTCCATTCTTTACTCACTTCTTTCCATAAGCCACGCATGCCCAGGTCCCAACTGCGATGAATCACAAAATACTGTTCTGAATCCCGCGTACATAACAACCACGAAGCCGTGCGAGGGCTGCCGTCACGAGCCGACTTTGCGGCCTCGGCCGCCCATCATTACAATCACTTCACACAAGTGCGGAAGCAAATCAGTGGTACCTTACACATCAGGCTCGTTCACGTTCTTGGTCTCGTCTACTAGCTGTCCTTCTCTACCGGTCGTGACGTCCTGGATACCGCCAAACGACACTTGCATAGCACCGCAGAGCTGCGGCCCTACTTCGACCATATATCGAAATGTTACTCTGCCGGCAAACACGGCGCTGTCCGTGACGACAGTAGAACGGTCCATAACTCGCACAGTCTATGTTTCAGGTAGTCCGCCTGCGACAGTGACTTTTCCAGCCAGCATGCTTCCACAAATTATCCAAACCACAACCCTGTTAGGCTCTTGCGCGCCAAGTGAGATTTATCACCCAGGCTCGACCTTCTTTGGCACAATTACTGAATTGACGACGGGTATGTTGGTTCCAGACCCGCTGAACTCGAATGAAGTCTGACATGATCGAGTGTTCTCGACGATTGTCCAAACCGCGACAGAGTATTCCTCGCATATGGGACCGACCATTGTGAGCACGTACGAATATGTGACAACACTTCCAGGGTCTACTGAGATCATGTGAGTTCTAACTATGGTGAATTTTTGACACCTCCACTGCTGGCGTGCAATTGGTTGTTTCTTGATCTCAGTTCTCAACTTCTCACCAGCCATGTTGAGGAGCATGAGGCTGACCTGTTTCTGAAGAACCTATACCCGCCCTGGAGAGACTTTGATCTTCACTGCCCCAGCTTCTACACAGATAATCACATGGACAGCAGACGGAGCCACAGGTAAGTCAAATCGCTTCTGGATGTTGGTATATTCTCCAAGCTTACCAAAGCAATCTCTCAGTGACTTCAACTTTAGCTGCTTCAGTCATCACATATACCAGCATTCAAGCGCCCAGCTACTATACAATCACTACCAGTATTGACGCTCTTACGCTCACGACTTTCCTGCCCGCATCGACCCAGATCCTCACCCAAACTTTGCCAGCACAAAAAGAATACATTACCTTGATCACAAGCCTTCCTGGATACACAGCGACGCGTACGCTCGCGGAATCGACAGAATTCGTCATATCGTACGCAGCGGCAAGCTATTACACCGTGACAACAAGCTTAGATGCGATCACTATAACGTCCACATTATCCGCCTCGTTTCTGACCGTCATCGAATCTCAAGCCATAATTACACAGGTCGTCACGCAGACGGAGGTCGGGCCAGCACGAATAATCACACAAACCTGGCCAGCGAGCACCGAACGTACTACGTTGGTCACGAGCTTGCCCGCGTATACAGAAACCACTTACTTGGCTGCTTCTGCCGAGACAGAAACCTCCATATTGGCCGCGAGCTACTATACCATAACTACAAGCCTAGATGCGCTTACAGTGACTCAAACATTACAAGGCAGCACCCAGATCGTGACCGAGACGGCAGCTCCATTCACGCAGTATATCACGGAGACACAGCCAGGATCCACCCAAGTGATTACAGAGTCGCTCGCTGGCGAAACAAGATACGAAACGACGACAGTGAGCTTAGATGAAGTCACGCGAACTTTGACAGAGACCAGCTTTGGCTTTTCGATATCGCCAGTGGAAACTACTATCACAGGTGAGTCTCTGACGAGTCCATCTACGCCGCGGCGCAATGGATTTATTGTGAAGGCTTCTTCTTGGTGAAGCCAAGCTGACTCAATACGCAGTGACATCCTACCCCGTTGTCGCTACAGAAACTTCTCTTTCAGTAGTTTATGCCACAGTAACAGCAACGGAGATAGGGGGCGGCTATCCTGAAACCCTCACCACCACAATTACAGGTGAGCATCTATCAAGCCAGGGAGGCGATTTAATCTTCCAAAATCGCCGAATGGCTCAACTTATGTCGATGACAGACAATTGGCTAATCGTTCTCCCAAGAAACATCTTATCCTTTCGCATCTACCAACACACTCTTCTCGACTGCATTTGCCACCGTGACCGAGACGCAGGTGGAATCTATCTCCGGACCTCCTGAGACGTTCATTACGACGATTACCGGTAGGCTTGAGCCAAGAAAACTATTCACCCCTGGCCTTGACCCGATGCTAACTTTCTAATAAGTGACCTCCACCCAATCTGGATCCGATGTCGTGCAGGCTGCCACTTCTACTGTTTTCGCAACCGAGACCACGTCCTTGCCCGCTTTGACCACAACCTTAACAGGTAGATGATGCCAAACCGCATTCGGCTTCCAGAAGCTTATAAGATATCTAGTGACTTCGACCGAAGCCGGTGCAATCGTTACCGAGTACGCCACGCAGACAGAGATGACTAGAAGTGATAACTTTTTCACGGGCACGGTGACGGAGACAGCAACAAGTGAAAATTTTGTCACCGGTAAAGCTCAATCCAGCCTCTTGAACACTGGGCATGCTGACAAGAATCCAGCGACAGAAACGTTACCCGCAGGAACTACCACCGGTAAGACAAGATTAATGAGTTGAGATGGATGATTTAATAACCGACAACTAGCTACCAAAACCCCGCCCGCAGAAACATCGCTTGTAACATCGATTCAAATCTCAGAAATCACCATCACAGAACGTTCTACAATCACCGAGACCGAGTCGGCTTCTTGCAGCAGCTCAATTGATACCATTTCGCCGCCTGTCTATCCGAATCCCACAACGACAAGTAGCTCGGCCAGTAGCACTGCCAGCGCCTGTGTGAGACCAGCAGGTATTTTCCGCATCCAGATCGATAACACAAATCTCTACCTCTCCGCCGAGAATGGCGGTATCGCCCCTGTTGGAAATCGAGATCAACGGCTTGTCAGTACCGGTAACTACGCCGAAGCAATCGAATTTGAAGCTGCTTCAAGCGGCAATGGTCAAATCACTGTCATCAGTGCCAGCGGCGCCACGCTATTCAGCGATCAGGACAAGCTGCAAGGCAGCGGTGATGGACCGATTTATTTCGATGATCTTTCGACTTACAACAGCGGCGATTATTACCCAGTGCAGTTCTGTCTGCAACCCGATGATACCTTTGTCGTGCAGAATCTGGGAGACATCAGTGATCCGAATGATGATGCGAATATTGTGCAGATGTGCGCAGTCGGATCTGACAACATTCTCCAACTACACAATGCTGCTGTCGCTGCATCCTCTTCGAACTGCAATACAGTCCGACTACGAATTGTTCAGCCATCGCTGGGCTATGGCGGTCCGACCACTACCACGACAACCACAACGACGTCCACAACGACTTCCTCGACGAGCTCTGCGGCGACGAGCCCAACATGTGAAGTCGGACAACCAGTACCTAATGGCCAATTGTTCCGCATCAAACGCGCCAGCAACTCTCAGTATCTCCTCGCTTCCGACAGCCGCTACGGAGGTCCCCATGTAGCATTGTTGGCCTTGCCTGCGCCAGGAAGTATCTTTGCAGCAGCACCTGGAACAAACGGACAGATCACCTTCAACGACTTCATGGGTACCTCTCTTTACAGCAATCAGTACACCCCGGATGACCACCCTGGGGTGTTTGATATCTTCTTCTACAATTCCGGCTTGATCTCGGGCTTCAGGAACAATCCGGTACTGTTCTGTCTGCAGCCCGATGATTCCTTCATCCTGCAGAATCTTGGACGCGACTTACAAGATCCAACGGACGACTCTGTCAATCTTCTCATTTGCGCCGATGGCACCGTCTTCTTGACCAGGCAGGTAGATGGACCGGGAACAACTTGGGTTGGTTCTGACTGCCTGCCGGACCAACTGTTGATCGAGCGCGTTACTTGATAGGTTTGCTTGAGATCATCACAGCGAAAGGGACCGCCGATCGTTTTTATTCCAAGCACTGAGTTCGCGAGTTCGTGAGTGAGTAAGGCGAAGGTAGATGATAATATGTTTCATCGGCAGTCGCATATCGTGATCCACCTGCGGCTAGACAAGCGCTTGAACGCAGATTCTTCGATTTCTTCGTTTCCGAAACTAATGCTTTCTTCGGTCAATTCTCAAACAACCGCTCTACATTACCGCGTCAACATCTTATCCTTTTACTCATCTATACCTCGTAGACTAATGGAGGGATATCAACAGTAGACAGCATCTGAAGGAAGCACAGATTGATTGATTCATATGAAAAAATTTCCATTCCATTCCTATATACTCTCCAACTTCTCCCCGAAAAACAAAAACGCAATCCCAAGCCCAAAGTGAAGAAAAGCCAAAACGCTCAAAAACCGCTCCACAAACCCAAAAAACTCCAAGGGAAAAAAAAAATTGTCTTTCCCAATGCTACTGCCGACGATGCTTTGCAAGAAAAGCCCGGCTGGTGCGATGCGGTGCGGCAGGCCGGCTGCTGAAGCTAGACGAGAGAAAGAAAACGAAAAAGAAATCCAACGTCCAAAAGGAAAACACCACCATAAACAAAAATCCTCAGGGAGATCCGCTGCATCCCGTGCTCTTTCTCTTGATTCTGTATGCAAGACTGGACAAACAACGAAGAGATGCTCCTTACGTGCGTCCGGGAAGGTCCAAGGGAGGTAACGCTCACTAACCCATCATCCCCCACCTCCCCTTCAACCCCTCCGCCCAACGGCCATAAAGCGCCTCCGCAACAAAACCAACATGCTCCATGCCGGGCTCCTGCTTAGCGCCAGGCAAATCCTTCTCCCGCTCGGGAGTCGACTGCTGCAGCTGCATTTTCCTCAGATGCGGGTTCTGCGGGTTGAGAACGAGTTTGCCCGGCGAGCTGGGATCGCGGGAGTGGTGGGGTTGTTGCTTCGCTGGGGTTTGTGGACCGAGGCCGTGGGAGGATTTGGGAGGCGAGGAGCTTGGGAGTTCGGAGAGGCGGCGGGAAGAGGGCGGTTTGATGGGGGAGGAGAGGATCTCGGGGGCGTCGGCGTTGACTAGGGTGGAGGTTGTGGAGGAGGAGATGCTGGGTTTTTTGGTTGGGCTGGCGGCGCGGGGGTTTTGGTTTTGTTGGGGGAGGAGGGCGGCGGCGAGTTTGGGGTCGTTGGAGATGCGCTCGATCATGCTTTTCATGAGGAGGAGTTCGCCTTCGGGGTCGAGTTCGTCTAGGCGGCTCCAGGCTTCGGCAACGTAGGAGAGGGCTTCGCGGCTGTGGCGGTCTGCTGTTGTTGCTTGCGCTTCTTGCAGGGCGGGCTCAATGCATTTTGCGCATGTCCGTCGGCCAAGGATGGATTCTTTCGTAGCTGCTACGACTGGTCGGTGTTGACGTTGTTCGGGCTGAGGTGGGCGGTTTTCGGACTCGGCGTCGAAAACGCTGTCTTGTGGCGATGGAGTGTAAAATTGTGAAGCGGACATTGGCTTGCTGCCGTCGTTTTCGTTGTCGGAGGACACTCGCTTGAACATGCGAACCGTGGACGCACCGTTGCCGAAAGACATATCCAGGCCGAGAGGCTGCTTTGGTTGGCCGCTGACCCGGCGAGCTGTGGGAGTGGCACCAGAGACCTGGCGATTGCTGACGCGGCGAGCGGTAGGTGATGACACTGAAATCTTGCGACTTGTAGCAGCGGACACTTTGCGTGCACTGTTCGATCGGACCTTTGGAGTGCGAATAGTCGAAGGTTCCTTTGTTGGGGTGCTGTCTCCGGAGACAGCGAAGTCACCCAGCGGCGCCGACTTCAAGCTCATATTCTCCAAGGCCACCGCAGCACCGAATTCGCTCGCATCGTCGGAATCGATTCTCTCCAGTTTGGGTCTTCTCATCGTGTTTCTCGCGTATGGCTGTTGTCTGAGACTGGCAGGAGGCTTGATCGTGCTGAAGACCCATTCGTCTTCTACATCTTCCAAGTTGACATCCCTCAATGTCTCCTCATAGTATCGCACGTCGCGCTCCCTTACAGCTCCGTTGTCGAATGCCTTTGCTTTTTGTACCAGCTCCTGCAACATTTCTGTCTTGCCAGCTCTTCGGATGAAAGAATGCTTCAGCAAAGCCTTAGCCGATGGTCGACGCTCAGGATCTTTCTGTAAGCAGAGTGCTACAAAGTCCTTGAGGTCTCTGCTGTATTGGTTTCCCTCCAGCCTTGGAGGCTTCTCTTTCGGGATCAGGAACAGGACCTTCATCGGGTGTACATCGCTCCTGGGCGGCTCTCCCATTGCCATCTCCATCGCAGTGATACCCAGTGACCAGATATCCGCATGGAAATCATAGCCTGCCTCTTGAATAACCTCCGGTGCCATCCAGAAAGGTGTGCCGACAAATGTCAGCCGCTGGCTCTTGATGTTCGTCAACTGCGCCGCGACACCAAAGTCTGCAATCTTAACCCTCCCGTCTTCACTCAAAAGGACGTTCGCCGCCTTGATGTCTCGATGGATCTTTCCGGTCGAATGTAGATAGTCCAAACCAAGCAATAGCTCACGCATAATAATAGCAATGTACTTCTCCTCCATCGGTCCAGGCTTGATGAGGTCGAGACAAGAGCCGCCGCCGAGGTATTCCATGACGATCCAGAGTTTGACGCCGCGGACGAAGGAATCGAGGTAGTTGGTAACGTAGGCGGAGTGGCAAGTGGATAGGAGGGAGATTTCTTGCTGGATCTCGCGGATGTCATCATCGCTGCCTTCGAGGTCGATGTGCTTTACGGCCACGGCCTGGCCTGTTCGTTTGTCGAGGGCACGGTAGACGACGCCGAAGGAGCCGCCTGGAAGAGTGAGTGTTAGATGTGAATGGATGTGATGTGCTGGTGATGAACATACTGCCTAGCTCCTCGAGCATGTGATAGTTGTCGGCCGACATGATGTCCTAGCTCTTCCCGTACTTTATTCTTCTTCTTCTGTCTCCTCTCTAACACTGCCCAGAAAATGATATCTCTTTCTCTCTCAAGCTTCTCGATCCAAACACAAAAGCCCGGGGTATTGATATGTTTGCGGGGCCGTTAGAGAAGCAGCAGCAACAACGACGGCGCAAATGGATGATCAGGTCGCGCACGCGGGTCCATGGGGATTTAACGGGAGGCGGAGGATGCGCAAATGGGCTCAGCCGAATATTGGATGCTCTTAATAGAGAATTGGTCTTTGCGAGGCGTTACCGACTGTAGGCAGGCCCATGCCCTGCGGCCGCCTCTTTGTCGACGCTAAGGCGCTTTAGCGTTGACAGACACTGTAGACACTATTCGCATAGCAACCGGCCCGTCCGCTTTCACACCACGCGTGGATTCCATGCCCTGGGAGCATGTTTGCGTTTCATCTCGTCCGTGTGTCAATAAAATATCTCCAAGGCTCTTGATGTCATATAGCATGTGCCATGTCTTCTATACGAGTGTGCATGCATCTGATCAAGAATGCATATATACATACTGCTGCTGGCAACACCTCTCCACCAATCCATCCCGTAACCTAGATACCTTATCATCAAACCCTTTCCATCGTTTGTCTCACACCCTCAAGCAGTTTGTCAATCATTTCCCAAAGGTCACACGACCAGCAGAAACCGTCGTGACCGTTATGACAGCCTGACCGCCTCGAACGGCGGCGACGGCGGCGGCGGCCGGCCGGTAGAAAAGAGCAAACGCTACATTAGCAAGGGCTCGTAGACCCACAGCAAACACGCATCCAAAGCCTGGAGAAACACAGCATGGTCGGACCCTGCATGAGCCAGATACGAAACATCGATAAGTGAGGTAAGCCGCAAGGTCCAGCCTGTCGATGCAACTCTCAGTCCACGATCGTGCAAGTCCGACGCAGGGGGAGCTTGGAAAAGAAGAAATAGAAGGATGCCGTCAATCCGGTTGTCCATGAGATCACCCGCATGTGCTGCAGGTACATGGCCACTAAGGTAGTTACTAGGTATGTTTGCTTCTCCTCGCAATGCTTAAACCTCCTCTGCCCTATATTTATGCCCTTCCTCCAAGTCATGTCGCTTGACAACAACCGATATTGCGGCATCTGTGCGCGCGCGTGCGGGCTTCTTGGAGGGACGTCATGGCGTGGCTTGGAGGCCTTTTGGTCTGGACTCTATTTTCCTCTTGGATGGGGTATCTTTTGAGTCGATATGGGTTGCTACTGGATTCTATATCATGTACACGCAGGTGGTGGTGCTATTTCCTCTGAATCGATTGCTGCTGCACGCCACTGTCACGGTGCTCGCTTCTTGAATCTGCCTGTGCTCTATTGCAGGATCACTCCTCCTGACTCGAGCCATTCGGGCCTTGTTGTCCGAGTCGTGGCCAATACATCTCGGTAATAGAGTTGCGCAGATCCTTCTAGAAGTCACAGACGACTGATTACAGCCCAATGCCTGCCCTTTATTAGGTGCTCGGACGAGTATCCCATCGTCATCGCAAGTCTACTTGAACAGCCTCCTGCCTCCCATCCTTGCAGCCGCATTGTCTTTGCCCACCAAACTCAATCCTGTGAATCCAACTGTCCCACCGTACTGTGCTTTCTTGTATCGACGCAGCGCCTCGCGCAAATGGTCTGGTAATAATGGCCCGCGATCAACGTCTTCGATCTGTCTGCGAACGCCTAGTGATGCCTCTTGTACTGCATCGTCGTCCTCGTCGTCGCCATCCTTTTGCGTTTCTTCTTCATGCCCATTAGTCAGAGTCGCGCTGCTTCCAGTGTCTGCTTGTGTCTCCTCGCTATTCTGCTGGTCGTTCGCCGCTGGTGAGCCGCTTTCTTGCTTGACAGCAGCATCAACGTCCATGCTATCGGTGTCTCCATTCGATTTCTTGTTCTCCTTTTCCTTGTCCGCTTCAGGCTTCTTAGTAGATTCTGTCTTTTCTCCACCCAGCCGTTTCGCAACAGGATTATCCTCTCCGTCTGGCCTCTTCTCCGCCGCAGCCAGCCACTCCTCTTGTACATCCCTCGCTCCCTCCACGATCAAGCCAGCGAACATCTTCGTGTACGCAGAGACGACAGTAATCGCGTTCGCCGGCACACTCTGGCTCAGAGTTTGGTTCACAAGAGTCTTCAGATTGTTTTGCTTCAGTTTTGCTCGCTTCCATGTGCCGTGTCGCTCCAACTGCCACTCAGGCATGTGGAGAAGAAATTCTTTGCCCTTTCTGTCTGCTTCCTCCATCAAAGCCGAGCTCTCGTCTAGTAGTGCTCTGCCGCCTGCGGTTTCATCCTCATCTTCTTCGTCCTCCTCCTCGGCTTCGTCTGCTTTGCCAGTCGTTGACGCAGCTCCCTTTTGCGTTCCGGTCGTGCTTCTCGCATCATCGCCTTGTCCATTCTTAGGCGGTCGGCCCCTAGCTCGCTTCTCGCCTCTCTTCCTCTTCTTCCCCACTCCACTCCCCTCTCCAGCATTGCCGGTAACTCCTGAGATGGCGCTTGTGATCTCCGAATCGCTGATTTCAGCGCTTCCCTCAGGCGAATACATTGCGCTGTTGTTTTGACCTCCACGACCTTCGGGTGGTGGGAATGAGGTTTGGCGGAGCGGATGAGAGGATGAAGTCGCGCTGGCGATTGAAGGTTTGCGACGAGGGTTCGGTGTGCCTGCTGGGAGTGCGAGTGGAGGACCGGGACGCTGGCGGGGGAGGGCTAGAGATGCTGGTGTGGGTGGGGAGGTCGCAGAGGGTGGTGGTGAAGCCATGGTTGAGATGTTTGTGCGCGCTGCGGCGCAGTTTCTGTGATTGTGCCGGGTGTTACGGGCGAGTTTCTACGGGTAATGGGAGGCAGGCGGTGGGTGTAATTGGGTGTCAGCGACGATTTTCTGTGGAATCGCAGTCGCAACTGATGATGATGAACGCAGAGCAAGCGCGCGCGCTCTGAGATTCAAGCAAGTCGGACGGGAAGCTTTGCCGACTGCATGTGAAGTGGTCCAAGCGCCACCTTCTTCGGTAAGTGAACTCTAGCCGCCCGCCCATCTAAGCCAGTGAAGTGTGAACTGTGTATATTAATTGACTGCGCATTGGTTCATTTCATGTTCTTCCGGTTGGTCTTTTGATTGATTTTTTCGCCTTTTCCTCACCGATCTGACTCCCGCAAAGCTGTCTTCTGGCCTCATCTCGCATTTGAACGAATACCATCTCTCCACAGCCCAACATGTCTAAACACAGCACCGAGTTCCTCGACACAACCACCTTAATACCACGCCCATCCCCCTTAGTCCCTAAGCCCAAATTCTCCGTCCTCGGCCACAGCATCATCAACGCTCCACCAGCCGTAGTCCGCGATGCACTTCTCGACCTATCCAAGTATCGCCACTGGAACACCTTCGTGCCAAGCGCCGAGATCAAAACCCCGGCTGCCTCACAAACATCCTCAACACACATGCAAAGAGGAACGAAGTTTCAGTTCCACGTCAAAATGACTGAGAAGCAAACGACGACTAGTAATGAAATCTGCTTTCTCGCCGAGCCGGCGAAAGAACCGTCCGAGCAGGATCCGAATCCGACGACTACGCTCACGTGGGGGTTTGAGCCGGCTGGGGTGCCTTTTATCGGGTATTTGCTGCAGGCGGAACACGTCAATGAGCTGATTGATTTGGGCGATGGACGCACCGAGTACGTTCACTGGGAGGCTTTTGGTGGTGTCTTGGGTTATTTGATCAAGTGGTTCAGTGGGCAAAATTTGGCTAGGCATTTCCGCAATTGGGCGGTGGATTTGAAGGTTTATGTTGAGAAGAAAGAGGGTGTTAGAGAGTGAGTGATTGTGGGAATGGCATGCTGTTGTTGGACGAATGATGTCCATGGCATCTCCAAAATCTCCCTTGGGATAACGAACTCAACAACCCTTGTCACGAATCACGAAGCCTACCGTGAAGCTGTGCTTTACATTAAACACTGAGATAGCAAGATTGATGAGAAAATTAAAATGCTGCGTAATCAACTGACGGCTGGATAATGCTCTTCTTCCGAAAGCATCTCGATTCAGCTGTAACTATCGTTAGGCATCTTTCTTGAGGATAAGACCACACCACTGAGAGCAAGGTGCTTCTGATATAGCATTTCTGCTCCTTTCATGCAAGTACCATCCACCTCAGTGAACCAAGCTGGTTACTCGCCATTGAGACAGCAGTGTTCGTCACCCCCGGGCCGATGTTCCACAACATGCCCATCTCCAAGCCCAGCCAGTCAGCAATTCCGTCTTGGACACCTCCAACTAATCCATATCATCGTCTTGGTCCGCCTTGAGCAAGAGCTCAAGATAATCAAGCGAACTTGAGAATATCAAAAGAGCATACCCCAAGCTCAAAATCACGAAGCAAGAAAGTCGGTTCCATCGCCAAGGTCATCCCCGCAGCTCCTCAACCTCTGAGTTTAGCCGTCTTCGTCCACGGATTCGCTCATTCCGTGTGGCTGCCCTAATCCTCTTGAACAAAAGACCACCAGTCAGACTTGCTGATGATGATGAAAATTGCTTCCCCTCGTCTTGTTACGAGTGGATTGCATGAGGATGATGTCTTTCATCTGAGATGGCTGTGCAGTCTGCCCAGCGAGATATATTGACTGCAGTGAGGCACAGCTTCAATGATGGCATGGTGCATTAATGGCAGCTGGGATTAGTGGAGCTGCCATTGTATGTCAAGAGGATAGGTATTTGTACAGGTACGTCTCCCAGGTACCCTGATATTTTGGAACTTCAAGACGAAGATCTGAACCATTGAAAGGTGGCCATTCAAGATGCTGTCTTCAAAGAATCTCAAGCTCATGAGCACGACATTTCCTCTCATCTTAGGATCCGCTCTCGCTCAATCTGGTTCCAGCTCGGATGCCATCTCTTTCCCAGACCCAACTGGCGTCTCTACGGAGTACTCATCAACAACATACAACGCTTCCGCCGCGTCCACCACACTAGCCAACGATGATTTCTCGGACGAAAGACTCGCCTTCCTCTGGAACCAAGTCGGTCCTATCTCCACAGGCCCGGTCACGACCACGGTAGAACCAACTCCAGAGCCTTCCGTCTATCCAAACCCAGCTGGAGGGTTTCACCCGTACATCCCAAGTTACATCTCGAACCTGAGCGCTCACTCGCTACCGGAAGGATTCGCATGGGGTGTTGCATCTTCCGCGTTCCAAATCGAGGTATGAGCACCTGTATACCGCACCAAGACTGTATTAGTACAGCACTGACACGGAGACACAGGGCGCTGCAGACGCCGAAGGCAAAGGACCATCGATCTGGGACTTCCTTAGCCACCGCGTAGTGAACCAAGTAGCCGACAACTCGACGGCCGACGTCGCAGCATCGCACTACTACCTGTACAAGCAAGACTTTGCCCGTCTGAAGGCTCTGGGAGTGCCAGCATTCAGCTTCTCTATCTCATGGCCTCGTATCTTCCCATTTGGCAAGGGTCCCATCAATGAAGAGGGCGTGAAGCACTACGACGACGTCTTTGCTGAGCTAGTCAAGCAGGGCTTCAAGATAGCCCCGGTGCTATTCCACTGGGATACGCCACTTGCTTTGTTCAATGAGTATGGTGCTTGGAGCGATCGACAGATTGTGGACGATTTCTTCGATTACGCGACTTTCATCATCCAGCGTTACGACCATCTTGTGGACGAGTGGTTTGTCAGTCCTTCCCCTCCTACTAAAACGGTAAAGACCAGTCATATCTGACCATAAACAGACGATAAATGAACCTCAGTACTGCGCGTGGCAATATTCTGCGTATTATCCGTTTGGCACTTACCTTCCGCTATACAACAATGTGACTCAAGGCGATACGGCCCGCTTCACATGCGGCCACTACACACTTCTCGCGCACGCCAAGGTGGCCAAGTGGTACCACGAAGAGTTCAAAGGCCGAGGACGCATCACGTTCAAGAACAGCGGGAACTACTTCGAAGCCAACAGTACATCGGACGCAGACGCCGTGGCCGTACAAAGAAACTACGACTTTGTCCTCGGATGGTTCAACAACGGTCCCGTAAGTGTTTCACCCTGTCCCACGAGCAGAACAAAGTCGTACCCACTAACACACGCCTCTCACCACCAGTGGAACGACGGCGACTACCCCCAAGTCCTGAAAGACACCCTAGGCGACATCCTCCCGACCCTAACCGAAGACGAAAAAGACCTCATCAAAGGCAGCTGCGATTTCTTCGCCATCGACCCATACACCTCCTACTACGCGCACGGCATCGAAGACTTCACCTCCTGCACCAGCAACACCACCCACCCCTCCTTCCCCGAATGCGCAGGCGCCCTGCAAATCGCCCCAGACGGCTTCCCCGTCGGCCCAGCAGCAGACTCCGGAGCGAACTGGCTGTACGACACACCAACAGGCGTGCGGAAATTTCTGAGCAAAATCACCAAAGACTTGTTCCCTTCCGTGCCGGACATTCAGGTGACGGAGTTTGGGTTCGCGGAGCCGTTCGAGGCGGAGCTGGAGAGTTTGCAGACTATACTGTGGGATTTGAGACGGGCGGATTATTATCAGGGGTATTTGGATAATATTCTGGCGGCGATTGTGGAGGATGGGGTTAATGTTACGGGGGCTTGGGGGTGGGCGATTTTTGATAGTGAGTTTTTTTTCTTGTTCCTGCTTGTTTTGTCTTGTCTTGTCGTGCTGTGTCGTGTCTCGTCTCGTCTCGTCTTGTATTCCCATGAAGCAAATGCTGACGTTTTCTGCGCAGATTTCGAATGGGCCTCAGGACAGTCGACACGCTTCGGATTGCAGCATGTCAATTACACGGACTTGACGAGGACACCCAAGGCTTCGATGTTTACTTTTGTGAACTGGTTTAAGCAGCATGGGGCTGGAGTTTCGGATGGGTCTGGGAACTCTACTTACAGACTTATGCATTGATTGACAGGCTGGGGATGAGCAGGATGGTGTCAAGATGGGGGTGTGAGCAAGAGGACAAGGTTGGTGGGTGTAGACGTTATATGTGATCATCGATCTCTTGTATTTACGCAACGGCACAAGAAAATATCTCTGTCGTTTTCGTGCATATATCATCGCCTTCAGAGACACAAGCGAATCTATCAAGCTGAGAGAGACTCGAAAAGAGGATGAGGTCTCTCCGTGATCGTATATTTCCCATCAGGCTTTCGCCCTCGGCTCTAGACCTTAGACGTGCTTTACATATTTCCGAGAGAACAGGAGACACAAATGGTGTGATGAAGCGGTTGAAAACGAGGTCAGGTGCAGCGGCAAGGTCAAGTGGGTGAATGACCTTATCGTTTGCTAGACGAGACGGGTTAGTGTATGTAGCTAATGAATGCTAAGAGGGACTCTCACTACTGCTGCTGATGTCTGCGAGGGGCGGTGGGAGATATGGAGGTGTAGATCTTCCTGCCTGCATTTCTTCATGTGCATTTTGCTGAACGATCTGTTGTCCTCAACATTCACGAATTTTATACTACTTCCTGATTAATAGAATAACATTTGGCATATTCTTCATTCCTAATCGAGGTGATCATCTGGACGTGGCTGAAGGTAGAACAGCCAGCAGGCACCGCTCGGCTTGAGAAGAGAGAGGCGCGTCATCGGAGCATGGCAGGTGTGTGAGCGACAGAGTGACAGCGACTGACGACTGGAGCTTCCACTTCCTGCGGCCTCGCCCAACACCCAAACACTCCATCACACTCCATCCTACTCCTGCACCGCCCAAATACCACTGTCCAAGCCTTTAACACATCATAACAATCCTCCAATCCTCATTCTGACTCTCCCCGTTGCAAACTGCCTCGATAATCCCCTCCGATTGCCGATAAGAGATCCCAGATTCAACCTCAGTCAGAGACACTGTCCTTTAGCACAGTGAACACCACCCACCACTGCAAATATCAACCTCTATATCAATCCTCCAATACTCCAAACCCACGCAAATCACCCCTGGCGGGCATCACACAAACTTCTCTGCTCAGGCAGATGTCTTCGGCTTACCTATAGCCTTGACGATCGGACATACCCCATCCTACCCCTCATAGATCTCCGTCCTGGAGGACGACATCATCTCACGCACCACCTCCCCACTCACCGCCGCCGACCCAACCGTACTCTCCAATCCAAGTCTTTCACCAGCATCAGATTCTCCAGCACAAACACCACCACCGAACACCCTTGACACCAACTCTCCCACAATCGCTAGGGCTCCCACCCAAGACACCGATACCATCGACTTCTCCGACCGTCCCCGCAAGCGCAGGCGCTCCTCTGCGTCCCCGGTCGAGCACTCTAGCACCTCCGTAACTGGCAGTGCATCCAATCCGCAAGATAGGAAGCGCGCGCGCGCTTCCAGAGACCCCAACGACAGTAGTTCCCGCGATATGCGGCTTGAGCACGGCCAGCAAGAGCACCAAAGAGGCCGGACTTCTACCAACGGCTCGTCGCAGAACGGGTCCTCTCCGCAAACGAATGGTTCTGCACGAAGCAATGGTGAGACGAATGGTTTTCACGGAAATGGCTTCGCAGGCGCGATAGCACAGGACACAAGCCCGTTCTTTGGCCACAACAGAGAGGAGGTCACGCGAATTTTGCTGCAGTCTCTGTCGGATTTGGGTTACCAGGGTGCAGCGGAGCGGCTGTCGCAAGAAAGCGGATACCAGTTGGAGATACCTAGTGTAGCGGCTTTCCGGACTGCCGTTCAGCTTGGTGAGTGGGAAGAGGCAGAGACACTTCTCTTCGGTTCGGAATCATCAGATCAAGATGGCGGGGTCTTGTTAGGGAATGGACACGCGACTGGCAGCCCTTCGCGGCGAAAGAGCAGACATTCGTCGGGTAGTCAGAATGGTTTGGCACACGTTGGGCTACCATTATCCGAAGGCGCGGACATCACACATCTGAAATTCCTGCTACGACAACAGAAGTATCTGGAACTACTGGAGCAAAGAGATTTGGGAGCTGCGTTAGGAGTCTTGCGCAACGAACTCACGCCTCTGAAGAAGGATGTCGGCCGTTTACATACACTCTCTGCGTACGTCTTACAACAAAACCATGCACAAGATATACTAACAATATTTCTCACAGTCTCATGATGATTCCTACACCCGAAGCACTTCGAGTACAAGCCGACTGGGATGGTGCTCACGGTAACAGCAGGAGTGAGCTGTTGTCCGAGGTTTCGAAGTCAATATCACCGTCGGTGATGATACCAGAGCATAGGCTTGCCACCTTGTTCACATCTGTACAGCAACAACAAATCCTGGGATGCCAGTATCACAACACAACTACCACGCCTAGTCTCTACACCGATCACGAATGTGCGCCTGAGGACTTTCCCTTGCAGACTTTGACGGAACTAAGGAACCAAACCGACGAGGTGTGGTATCTCGATTTCAGCCACGATGGATCATTACTTGCGACTGCCGGCAAGGATGGTTTGGTGAATGTCTACGAAACAAAGAGATGGAAGATCGTGCACGAATTCAGAGAGCACGAGCGAAATGCTGCAGGACCCGATGCCAGAGGCGTTGTCTACGTTGCATTCAGCCCAGACGATCGATTTTTAATCAGCTGCTCTCAAAACAACGAGTTTGTGGTCATGGACGTCCGCGATGGACACGTCGTTTGCAAGGCAGATCACTTCGACTATCCAGTAACAGCGGCCGCCTGGCTACCCAACTCACTGTCATTCGTCGTCGGCACGCAGAGCTCCAGGAGACCTCTCGGACTATACACTCTCCACTCAAGCAACGGCAGCGGCCCATCATCAACATCAGTAACATCAAACTACGAAGTCCACTCCTGGAGAGAACCGCTATGGGATAACAGCAGTCGGGACAACGGGCCTAGTTTCCGCGTAACCGACGTCGCCGTCTCGCGCGACGGAACTCGCATGGCAGCCGCAACAATCGACAACCGCATCATGACATACGACCTCCAAACGCGCAAGAAACTGGACGAATGGCCCATGGACGACAAGTTGACTAGCATCAACTACTCGAGCGACGGCAGCCTTCTCTTGGTAAACATGAACGACAGCGACGAGACCAAAGGCAAACTCTGGGCCCTCGACAGCACGACAGGCGACGAAGTCATGCACTACGAAGGAGCACATCAGGCCGAATTCGTGATCCGATCATGTTTCGGTGGTGCGGGCGAGAATTTCGTCATTTCGGGTAGTGAAGGTGAGATTTCCTGAAGTGGAGAGCCGAACACGCAGAAGAAGAAAGCTCAGAACAAGAAGAGACTAACAAGGCATTACTCTTTCAATAGACTCCCACGTCTACATCTGGCGCCGACAAACCGGCACCCAAGTCGCGGCTCTCGAAGCACATTCCCCCGGCACGGTGAACGCTGTGGCGTGGCATCCTACGGATCCGGCGATTTTCGCCAGTGCGGGTGATGATAGGAGGGTTCGGATGTGAGTTTTTTTAATTTGCTTTGGAGGCCAGCCAAGTAGATGTGTGGACTGACTGACACTTTCTGAATAGATGGACTTCGGCGAGGAGATTCAAGGTGCATTAAAGGTTGGGATGGCGAGTGGTAGGGGGAGTCGGAGGGAGATTTTTGGAATTGGGAATGGCATTTGGGAGGTGAGCCTATCTATCTGTTGGTGGTGACAAGCGAGTTTGAGGGATAGATCTACTCGCTGAACCGGCCGGCCGGGTGGGATTGAAGTAAATTATTCAAACTCATCATCTACGTCCCTTGGATTTTGATACATTTCTTCTCGCTCTTCCTCTTGGAAAATTGGTACATGCTAAGATCGGTTGGTGAGTGCCTTACCTTGCCTTGCCTTGCCTTGCCTTGAGGGCAAATGTCGCCTCGTTTGTTAGTTCTTTGCGGCCTTTTTGCCCACATCTCTGGCGGTGAGGATTGCGTGCTTCTTTCTCCTGCATTCCAATCAAACAGTCTTGCTTGGTACCGAACGGGACATGGGGCATCATCTTGGAAAAATGGGTTTGAGGGGGTTTTGGTGGTAGGTTGACTTTTGTTTGCATATACTTATCTATCGGGTTGGGGTTAATGATTGATGCTTGAGTTGGAGGAAGGCATCAAATATTGGAAATCAAGTGATTGGACATGGATTAGCCTTTTCACAACAGAGCGACAAGTTGATTTGCTAATTGCGCAGTACCAATTTTCCAAGTCTTGCTATTGTTGTGTAATTAAAAACATCAAGGTGGCTGCTTGCAGTGGTAGTATAAGAGTTGCTGCAGTATGACATTCAGCTGCATTTTACATGCATGACGGTTTGAATCCTTCCAGGCATCCTATGTTGTCTCACAAGACTGCTGTCAAGTGTAGATTACTATGACAGCCTTGATATGATTCTTTTTTTCAAGAAGTCCTCACCGCCCTGCTTCCATCATCGCCTTGTCTTTGTTCATCACACCGCACTCGTCCTTCTGTCTGTCCTATCCATCAGGGTGGTGTGTAGCGCACGTGCCACCCAGGCAAGCACATTACGATTGTCTCTCTGATTGCATGCCTGCACTGGACGGACTGACGGTGACACCTTTGACGGTGTTGTGTCATGTCCTTCCATGCCTTCGCTGCTGAGCAACGCTTGTCTACTATTTCTTTCTCTTTTCCATATAGAGTAAGAAAGTCCTTTTCTACATCTATTCTCCTTCATCATTCACTGCCATTGACTACTGTCGCAATCCCTCCCCCGCGGCTGCCTCAGCGTCATCAACACCACCACCACCACCAACAATCTTCACCTCTTTCTACGCCATTGTCCAAACATTCTACATTGTTCTCTACAACACTTCCTCACCGCTCTTCTTCCTCCTTCTCTCCTCCATCTCCTCTCCGCCTCTCCTCCACACCCACACCCCCACTCAGCCGTCGCGCATTAGCAACAATGGCTGAGCCAATCTCTCACAGTCGACCCGCCGGAGTCGAACGCCTTGCCGAGAGACTCGAGAAACCCCTTCTCGACGAGCGCACATACCGAGTCATCAAATTGCCAAACCAGCTTGAGGCCTTGCTCATTCACGATGCCGATACCGACAAGGCTTCGGCCGCTATGGACGTCAATGTTGGCAGTTTCAGCGATGTGAAGGAATTGCCTGGCATTGCTCATGCAGTCGAGCATTTGCTTTTCATGGGAACTGAGAAGGTAAGATTGATCGCATTGATATGGACTTTGCAATGGAAAGAGGACGCAACAACTAATCACTTTCACCCTACAGTACCCTGGTGAGAACGAATACAACTCTTACCTGACCAAATATGGCGGCTACTCCAACGCCTTCACCGCGCACACCTCCACCAACTACTACTTCGAGCTCTCCGCCTCTTCCACAGCAAAGAGCCCCGGCTCCTCCGCCAACAGCAGCAAAACCAGCCTTCCTATCCCCAAAGAAAGCGCTCCCCTCTACGGCGCCCTAGACCGTTTCGCCCAATTCTTCGTTCGCCCGTTGTTTCTCGAAGATACTCTTGATCGCGAACTGCGCGCTGTGGATTCGGAGAATAAGAAGAACTTGCAGAGCGATCAGTGGCGCATGTTCCAGTTGAACAGGGAATTGTCGAACAAGAAGCACCCATACCATAACTTTGCAACGGGCAACTACCAAACCCTGCACGATGACCCATTGGCGAGAGGAGTCAAGATCAGGGATGAGTTCATCAATTTCTACAAGGACCATTACTCGGCAAACCGCATGAAGTTGGTGGTCTTGGGTAGAGAGAGTTTGGACGAGCTGCAAAGCTGGGTCGAGGAATTCTTCACCGATGTGCCTGATCAGAATTTCCCCAAACTGAGATGGGACGGCATTCCTGTGTATGGAGAGTCGGAGCTGGGTATTGAGGTCTTTGTCAAGCCTGTCATGCAGAAGAGGCAGCTGGATTTACATTTCCCTTACCCAGACGAGGAGGAACTTTGGCAGTCGAAGCCTGGACGCTATATCAGCCATTTGATCGGTCACGAAGGTCCTGGCAGTCTGTTGGCGTATCTCAAGGCTAAGGGATGGGTCAACGAGCTTAGTGCTGGCGCCGCTTCGCTTTGTCCTGGTGCTGGTCACTTTTCTTGCAGCCTAACTCTGACAGAGGAAGGCCTCAAGCACTACCGTGAAATCGTCAAGGCCTTCTTCCAATATGTGGCTTTGCTTAAGGACACTCCCCCGCAAGAATGGGTTGTAGGCGAGATGGCGAAGCTCGCCGAGGTTGATTTCAAGTTCCGTCAGAAGAGCCCTGCCAGCAGGACTACTAGCAACTTGAGCGGTGTTATGCAGCAACCTTTGCCTAGAGACCAAATTCTCAGCGGTCAGCACTTGATCCACAAGTTCGATCCCGAGGCTATTTCCCGCGGTCTTGATGAACTCCGTCCAGACAACTTCCGCTATAATGTCGTCAGCAAGGACTTGATGGAAGAATGGCCGCTGAAGGAGAAGTGGTACGGTACTGAGTACAAGGTCGAGAAGATCCCTGCCGAGTTTATGAAAGAGCTCGAGAGCACCATCTCCGCTCCCGCCAGCTCTCGCCCTACCGATCTCTACCTCCCTGGCAAGAACGAATTCGTTCCTCAAAGGCTGGAAGTCGAGAAGAAGGAAGTCGATTATCCGGCTACCACTCCCAAGCTCATCCGCAACCACGAGAACACACGCACATGGTTCAAGAAGGACGACCAATTCTGGGTTCCCAAGGCAAATGTCCACGTCTGCCTGCGTAGTCCCATCACACACGTCACACCTCTTGCGGCTATCATGACTTACATGTACAAGGAGCTTATCGAGGACAGTCTTAAGGAATACGCCTACGACGCGGAGATTGCTGGCCTGCGCTATGGCGTTTCGCCTCATTCGACCGGTCTTGATATCCAGGTTAGCGGGTACAACGATAAGATGCCGGTTCTTCTTGAGAAGGTCCTTATTTCAATGCGCGATCTTGAGGTCAAGGAAGACCGTTTCGAGATTGTCAAGGAAGCCCTCCTTCGCGGCCTTCGCAACTTCGAATACACTGAGCCTTTCCGTCAGATCTCCACATACACCCGTTGGCTCATCGCGGAGCGCAGCTGGGCACAGTTTGAGCTGACCGAAGAGCTTGAGTCGGTCACTGCTGCGGACGTACGCGCTTTCTTCCCGCAAGTCCTACGCCAGATGCACATCGAGCTCCTCGTTCACGGTAACGTGCACAAAGAGGATGCTCTTCGCATCACCGAGCTCGTCGAGCGTACTCTTCAGCCCCGCCGCCTGCCTGCAAGCCAATGGCCCACCAAACGTAGCATGCTCTTGCCTCCGGGCAGTGACTACCGCTGGGAGCACACTCTCAAGAACGCGGATAACGTCAACCACTGCATCGAATATGTCGTCTTCGTCGGCCAAAACCAAGACCGTGCCCTCCGCGCCCGCCTCCTCTTACTCGCCCAAATGCTCGACGAGCCTTGCTTCAACACCCTGCGCACGCAAGAACAGCTCGGTTACATCGTCGGCAGCGGCATGTTAGTCTTGAACACCGTCCAGGGCTTCCGCGTACTTATCCAGAGTGAGAAGGACTGTGCCTACCTGGAGAAGAGGATTGACAACTTCCTCATCAACTTCGAGAAGGAACTCGAGGAGATGAGCGAGGAGGACTTCGGCAAGCACAAGATCGGTTTGATCAACAAGAGACTGGAGAAGTTGAAGAACCTCAGTGAGGAGAGTGCCAGGCTTTGGCATCATGTTGCTTCCGAGGCGTTTGATTTCGATCTTGGTAAGTCAACCTCATCCCTCCACATGCGCAATCAATACTAACACCCGTCTCCAGTCCACCACGACGTCGAAAACATCTCCCCCCTCACCAAATCCGACCTCCAGTCCTTCTACCGCACCTACTTCCACCCCTCCTCACCCACCCGCGCCAAAGCATCCGTCCACCTAATCGCCCAAGCCGGCTCCACCCCGACGGAAGCGCTGAAGAAACTCTCCTCCGCTCTCTCCCAAGCCCTCAACGCCCTAGGAGCCAGCAACGTCGACGAAGCAGCGCTGTCAAAATCCCTCTCCACCCTCGATCTATCTTCCAGCACCGCCGACGCCTCAGCCATCATCGAGACTGTGACATCTTACCTGCGCAACTCGGCTGGTCTGGCGGAGGAGAAAATCAAGACCATCGCTGAGCAGGGCGAGGGCTTGGTCAAGCAGATGTTGCCGAAGTTGGGACTTAGGTCTGCCGGCGAGCAGGCGCCGCTTGAGGATGAGAAGGAGGAGATGAATGGAAAGGAGGAAGAGAAGAAGACGGTGATCATTGAAGACGTGCGCGCTTGGAAGGCTAGTTTGCCCGCTAGTAAGGGGCCGAGTATGGTTAGGGAGGTGAGTGAGTTTGAGGAGGTTGGTGCGAAGTTGTGAGTGGTGAGGGGGTTTTGAGGGAGGGAGGGGGTTCGTCGATGGACTTTGTATTTGTTGGGTTTTGGTGATTCAAGGCAGAAATTGAAATGAATAGATGAGACGAAAGAGAGATGTTAGAAAATCAAGACGAACAACGAAATGGACACGAAGTTTCGATTGCTCCATCGACCATGCTCATGACCTCTTACCGAAGAAAACAGCTCAAAACTTAGCAAGCCCATTGATCGCTTTCTATTGAAGTAGATAGTATACAACAAAATAGGAAATTCCATTCGACGTGATGATTGCTGTTCTGTCCCATACCTTAGAGGATGCCAGGATCTCTCAACTTCTCATCTTGGGAGGGTTTGATGGGGTTGAGTAGAGGTGTGTGTTAATACCAAGTGCATGGGGGGAGGATATCGTGGCTTACGTACGATCTCTCGACTTTCAATTCGGCTCTGATTCCTTAAGTCATACTATTAGGGCATATCAATATCGAGCGGCACGGAGAGATGATGATGTTTCTCATCCCAGAGACGATTGCTCGGCCGTCGATTCCGCTCGTACTCCTTAAGTCAAACTACAGGCGCATATAAAAGTCAAGTGCATAGGGAGATGAGAATATGGTTTATACATACGATCTTGAGAGTTTCAAAGTCGGTTTGATCTAATGGCGGTTGGTTATAGGTGTGTGTTGATGTTGAGTGCGTAGAGAGATGATGTTCTCAACTTACGTACGATCCCACGGCTTTCGAACTCGTTTTGAGGAAATAGGTTTGAGTGTAGGTGTGTATTACTACTATCTAGGTAGGGAGACAACATTGATCTTTTTAGGGTGTTATGAAGGAAGGAAAAGGTTCGAAGTGATAACCCTTGTTCTGTGCACCATCTCTCGACTTCTATACCTGCTTCGATTCAAGTAGTTTGACTATAGGTGCATATCATTATTTTCAAGCGCATATGGAGACGATGTTAGCGTTGTTAGTTAGCATAGAAGGAAAAAATGTTAAGATCTAATTGCTTGGTTTGACAGCACCATAGCCACCTGTCTATTTTATTACAGAGATGCATGAATCTTGTTACCGCGGACATACAAGTCAGAGCGGACAATGCATGTTCTTCACAAAGCATTCCCATTACTTGGCCTGCGGATGGACGGGTTATAAATTGAACCATCTGCGATTGATGCAGATAGATACCTGGCCATGACGACAACGAGCGTCAAGCGGACTTGGCCTGTTTGCGGCATCCATTTGTACATCCAGTATGACCGGTAGGTCTTCGATAGTAAGGAATCACGGACACAGCTGACTGCGTCCATACGAGTAAAGGTCCTACCATCACAGCAATAATCACTCCCAACAAGATCACTTGCTACGCAGACGACAGAAATGCCATCTCTGCCCACTCCACCACTGAACCGAGAACCCGATCTCCAAGATCTCATCTCCTCCTTCATCACAACCAAAGACCTAGAACCCTACGATCGCAACCATTGCCCTCATCCCAAAATCTCCGCCACCACCCACAAAGTCATCGTAGACGGCCTAGTAACCAGCCCCATCAGTCTCTCAATCGCCAACCTCAAAAACGACTTCCCCCAGCACGAGCTCACCTGCGCTCTACAATGCGCCGGCAATCGCCGGCACATAATGCGCACGCTCCTCAAAGAAGTGCAAGGTCTCGACTGGTTCGCTGGAGCAGTCATGAATTGCACTTGGAAAGGCCCGAGACTTCGAGATGTTCTTTCTCGTGCTGGACTAGACCTCACCGGCGACGAAGCGCAGACAGCCCATGTCGCCTTTGCGTGCAATGCCGTGCCCTGCCAGGATGACGACTGGTACGGCGCTTCAATCCCGTTCTTGCGAGCCATGAGAGAAGATGCAGAAGTCATCCTCGCCCTCGAGATGAACGGCGAGCCTCTAACCGTCGAACACGGCTTCCCCGTCCGCGTGATCACACCCGGAATCGCAGGCGCCAGAGCGGTGAAATGGCTAGACCACATCACCGTCCAGAAGGAGATGAGCAGTAACCATTACATGCATTTCGACTACAAGGTCCTGCCCGAGGACGCCGTGGACTCCGAATCCGCCAAAAAGTACTGGGCCACCACGCCGCCCGTCATCGAGATGCCGGTCAACTCAGTCGTGGCCGTGCCGGCGGATGGAAGTACAGTCCAAACCGATTCTGACGGGAAAATGATCGTGAAAGGCTACGCCCTCCCCAGCGGCGACGACGGACCCATCGTCAAGGTCGAAGTCTCCCCCGACGGAGAGAACTGGACTGAAGCGCGTTTGAGCTCTCATGATGGCGAAAGTAAATGGTCTTGGAAACTCTGGGACGCGAGGATTGAGGTGGAGATGGGAGATGGGAGGGTCGTGTATAGTCGTGCGACTGATAGGGCTGGGAATGTACAGCCGAGGTTTTCGAGGTGGAATTTGAGGGGGGTTTGTTATAATGGTTATGGGGAGGCGAGGGATCTAAAGGTTCAATGAATTTCTTATAAAAGTCTGACATCTGCATCTTTCTAACTACGGTTCTGGATCGTGCTGGATTATCTGCAGAGATCCCTACGGAGTCAAAAGTGTGTCTTGTCCGCTACTACTGGTAGACTGAACCAGGACAATCGAGCGACATCAGGTAGCTTAGTTTTCGTGATCCTCTTCTCAGGGACATTCGATGTTTCTGGAAGCTGCGAGTTCATGCGAACAGTACCAAGCGTACAGGGGCAAAAGGGTCCCCTTGGTCTCTCGAACGCACCAGACAGCCGGGCTACCGGGCTCATGGATTTTCGACCGATCGACCACATCCCACGGCTCGGTACAAAAGAACTAATACAACGTTGTGTGGCGTACTATTTCGGAACGATCGACTGTAGATGACATTCCAATTATGGGGCATAGCGAGAGTGGAGTATCGGTGATGCAACAAAACGCGCAATGCCGTCGACGTTTAGAAAGATGACGGACGTCTGGATAAGAATAATGTGATGGAGCCACCTCCGTATCACAGGCGCGACGTCACGGACGTTATCACTTCAACGGCGTAATTGACTTGGATCGTTGGCTTTGCGTTGTTCACGGACGATGATGTAGATTTTCTTTCGATTTGTTCGTCACCAAGAATCCCACCACCGACGGAATCAAACGAGCGAACTGTGAGAGGCTGCTTTCCTCTGTCGAAAGATTGTCAACAGAAATGGATCTCGCCGAGCTCCTTGACGCCAAAGGCCTGCAGATACAAAAAGAAGCCACAAGCAAAGACGGCATCACAGTCATTACATGGAGAGAAGACAGCCTGCTGCATCCAAGGAACTGGAACTGGACACGACGGATCTTTGATGGCTTCGTTGTGTTTTTTCTACAATTCTTTACAACAGTCCTTGCCACCGCAGGAGTCTCCTTGGGTCTGGAAGCACAAGATGAATACGGCCTTACTCGCGTGGTTGCTATTGTCACTTTCGCCTTGACATATCAACTGGGTCGTATCATCGGCACATTGACACTGCCGCCGTATACCGAGTCTTTCGGCAGGAAGTCGACTTTCATCGCATCTTCGTTCGTCTACTCGGTTGCCTGCCTTATCTGTGGCGTCGTCCCAAATGTCGCAGGAGTCGTCATCGGCAGGGTGCTTTCTGGAGCAGTGTCCTCCGTCGGAGGTGCCGTGGCAGCTGGTGCAGTACAAGATATGTACGCAACGGAAGGCCGCGTGTGGGCGGTCTTTCTCTGGACGGCAACGGCTGTCGGTGGTCTCGCTATTGGACCGATATATGGTAGCTATCTGGCACAATCTCTCGGATGGTATGTACCTTCTGTACCGTTGATGGGGATGACTGCTAACTTCTTCTCAGGCGCTGGGGTTTTTACATTGCGGCCATTGTAATGTTCTTTGTTGGTTGCATGTGCTGTGTGACACGTGAGAGTCGGACCTCGCGCATTCTACAGCAACAGATCAAGCATGTCCGCAAACAGACGGGTCGATCAGATCTCTCCTCCGAGACCCACGCTGCACCGCCAACTCCCCGAGAGTTTGTCAGAAAGTACCTGGCTCTCCCTGTAGTGCTTCTCGTCACCGAACCGATAGTCATAGTCGTCACCATCCTTTCCGCCATCGCCTGGTCGCTGCTCTTCCTCTTCACAGAGTCATTGAGCGTAGTCTTCGGTCTCTACGGGTTCACCAACACGCAAACATCTCTTTTCTTCATCCCCATTCTGATCGGTGTGTTCGGAGGCATACCCGTCCGCCTTCACGACTACGGTCTACTACGAAACAAGAACATGAAAGGCGAACCACTCAAACCCGAAGACAAGCTCTTCGGCTTTGCACTCGCCGCCCCTGCTCTGGCCATCGGACTCTGGTGGTTCGCATGGACAACACCACAAGCAGTCCACACGCACTGGATTGTTCCGACCCTGGCCTTGGTTCTAATTGGATTCGCGATCAACGAATTCGAGTACATCCTCGCAGGCTATCTCACCGACTGCTACGGCGCTTACTCCTCATCCGCCATCGCTGCAATGTCCGTGGTACGGTCGGCGTTCGCTGGTGGGTTGCCGCTTTTTGCTTACTTCATGTTTACTGGTATTAGTACGAATGCCGCTTCGAGTATCCTGGCGGCTATGGCGACGGTATTTTGTTTGGCGCCTGTTTTGTTTATGAGGTATGGTGCTACGTTGCGGGAGAGGAGTTCGTTTGCGAAACATAATGTTACGGCGATGGAATGATTGGATAGGTACGAATGGGCGTACACATTGGGATGTATTTAATAGATTAATAAGTATTTCATCTTGATTGACTTTGTATAGCTTCGCAGCACAATTTGGAAAAGATGTACAGATTATGGGACTAAAGAGTAGTCACAGATTAGCGTGGAGATTCGAACAGGTTTAGTACATCAACAAAGTGTTCATTCCGACAACGCTCGTATGGCTTCGTAATACACATTGGGGGATATCTCGCCCTCCGGGAACTCCCCATTCGACCTTTCATTGACGAATGTCCGCATCCATCTAGCAGGTGTCTCCAAATTCCCGCTTGCTCTTCCGGAAAGCAGATCCAAGGCACTGAGAATCGGCTCTTGCTCTGCATGGGACAGCTGGCAGATACCACGATCTCCAAGGTAGCTCCTTGCCAAAGGAACAAACCCAGTCCACGTTCGACCGGTAGCATCGCTTCCTCCATTGAAAACAACATTCAGGGTGGCCCAACCCTCGAAAGCAAGGCCTGATCGATCTTTGTTCCCTCTAGGCTGGACAGAAAACCAAAACTCCTGGCGTGTGGCAGCATCTACAATGGCAGTACGTTCAAAATTGTCTTCCACGGTGGAAATAGGCACCCGCAAGTCCAGGTCGAAGTGTTGTATTGTCTGCTGCAACAATCTTGTTCCGACGACCATACCGGCATTCTCTTCAATACCCGGCTGTGATTCCATGGGTCGGAATTCTAGGCGCCACGGGAGAGGATTTTCTTCGGTAGACGGCACTGGTAGCTTCAGTCTAACATGTGGCCACCAAGTTGACATATGCAGGTAAAGAAGTTCCTTCCGAATGACCTGGGCTGCACCGGACGTATCGCTCCCATCAGGCATCCGTGAGATATCCGCCATGGGGTCTCTGCTAAGGATGTGTGCGAAGTAAGCTGCAAGTGCAGGCGGCACTCCTTGTGCGTGCAGGCTGGATTCAAAATTGGGTATCGATGACAGGGACCGATCGTTCAGTTGCTGAGCTGAAGGGCACTCCTCAAGATACATCGGTGTGCAGCCCAATCTCGGATGCAGAGTCGATTTCTCGAATGATTTCCGATCGTCGACAGCCATGCACATGGTCGCCCATCGCGTATCAGTGGCGACAAGCTTACCCTTGTAAATTGGCGTTGCGGCGCTTAGAGCCAACATGAACGGTCCCAGTGGTATCATCTGGTCATGTATCTGGCAAGCCTCTTCCAGCTTGTTCGCAGAAATGGTCACCTGCAATCCGCAGCCTCCAAGGCCATCGATTGGATCATTGACCGGCACCGTGGTTTTCTTGTGACTAGGTGCTACGGGGATGCTTTCCAGGAAGTGACCATAGTTGCTTTCGATATCGCCTGCTCGACTTGGGATGTTACTGAACAAGTCCTTGTAGCGCTGCTTTTCGGTTATTAACGCCTTGAAATCCATTTGCATTTGTGAAGACCCAATCGTTGCAAAGTTGGTCAATGAAATCACCCGTTCATCTTGCAGTAATTGATCGCGAATAATGCTTTGTCTGTACAATGTTACAACAGATTCAGTCGTAGTCCCTACTGAGATGGATGGCATACCTGTTTGTCATATCTTCCTTTACACGGGCAAGATCTCGCAATGAGCCACCATAAGGCCGCCGTGGCTGGCTCTCCAGCATGAATTGGTATGCTTCGACATCGAAACACTCTTCAGGGTATTTTTGCTCCAAAGACTTCAAGATGCAGGATGCTCGAGGAGACACTCTAGCTTCGCGGGCCTCGTGGTCAAGTTGCACGATCAAATACTCCACTTCATCGCCCCATTGTGATTCTTCGGCTTCGACTCCGTGGAGAAACGGCCAGAGCTGTGTTAAAGTCTGGTACTGGTAAGCTTTTAAACACCAAAGTTGGTAATAGTATTGTATTTTCATACCTCAAGATGTTGCTCCTTGTCAACCAGAAAGCGCTGATGTGAATCGGACCAGTCTACCTTCGTTGGCATGATGTGTAACGATCAAAATCCTTGCGATGCACTGATCCGAAGACAAAATGTTGTCTTTTTACCCTTGTTCGAGATTAAACGCTCAAAGGGTTCTCGGGAGTCTAGACATATCGGATCAATCTTCAGTAGTATAGCTTGCGTCAGCCCGCAGCACGGCACGGGCGATTGTATCATTGCTAGTGTAGCATCCTAATCCGGGTGTCGCGAACGTTAGAAGATCGGCATATGCGTGGTGGATGCATCATCTTGATCGCCCCGAATTTGCGGAAGCACCTGTGGTACGGTGACATTCCTGTCCCACGATGATCGGCCAGGGAATTTTTATGTACGACACCCTGCTGCATATTCGATCGATGTGCTCTTGAATCATGCATATCAGGGGCGCTTCCGTTGCAGAGTTCAGCTTGTTTTTCATGGCGCACAGAAGTACACAGCCTGATGATGTACGCTCCTGGTGCAGCGAACGCCAACACATACTTTCGTTAATGTGCAAGCTGTATATCAAAGCTTTGGCCCCTGAAATGTTTCTCAATTGCACATATATGCTGCAGCAGCCTCACCGCCATCTCTCAATGGCAGTGTATGTTTGCTCAATGCTCGGCTGAGCACGATTGTGCGTTGCGGGTCTGGGTTGAGATGTCAGAAGATCAAAGCTGTTAAGCGTGGTCATAGTAACGATGCTTCTAACGACCGCAAGTGAGAAGCCACGCTTGCCATATACCAGTAGACAGACATGGCAGTCGTCCTTCATACCTTTTCAATCGCCTCAACATGAGAATATCCAAACGAGTGTATGTAGCCAAAAGATCACTCAAAGTTAGAGTCGGCACGAGGATTGTCCCTTTGAAAGAGGCCTCGTCGTACCTACAAACACTCAACCGCCAGCGCCGACGGCACATCTTCTATCTTCAAGTCGCACATGTCATTAAGAATCTCATCAGCTCGTTCGTACCCCGAATCCCAGCACTTGCCGATGACAATGTCAATGCCCAGATCCTGACTGAGATCGACCGGGTATTGTCTCCTACGGAACCTTGCTTCGATCAAGTCGCGGTCTGTATGTATATCCAACTCTGGGAAAGGCGGGTGACCATGCCAGAGGTGGTATAGCAATGTCCCAATAGCAAAGATGTCCGTTCTCGACGTAAAATCATCTTCGCCTGCATCTGGATGACGCGACTTCGCATCTTTTGAAACATGGTCTCCATCTCGATGCTTCTATCATCTCGATATAGCTGCCCCTGGAGATCGCCAACCTTTGCAACCATCTCGGAGGTTAGGAAGATGTTGCGAATATGGATATCGCAATGAATGTATTGTTGTCGGTGGAGGAAGGCTAGACAACGGACGATCTGTTTTCCAAGTGTCGACTTTTGACTATCGGTCAAGATGTCAGGGCCGTCCAACAGATCACCCAAGACTCCCCCTCGCAATTCTCGAGGAGCAAACCATCTTCATTGAACCCCTTGTATGTCACTAGATTTTCATGGAGACCGAGGCGGATGTATCGATCTGCTTCCTCGCGCAGACAAGATAGAGTCTCCAGGGTCTTGCGGTGCGGGTATTTCAGCACAGTCCGACCGTCTTCCAAGATTCCGACAAAGTTTTGTCCAGAAGTTGCAAGGCACTCCCGCACGCCATCTGGTTTCCAAAATGAGATGTGGTTTGTCCAAACTTGCGGACTTGCATTAGAATTCATGGCGTTGTATGTCTGGTCAAGGTGTGTGCATAGGCAAATGGTAGTACTCTTGAGAGATCATGGATCTGTATGATAAGAATCAAAGCTTGCTAAAGGTCACTCCTCCCTATTAATATATGTTGAGCTAATCGTCGCGGTGCCGGATCGGGCCGTCGATTTGATTAGGCCCTTCAGGGTCTCCTCTCCTTGTCACTCCGTCATCGCGATATTGCTGGCGTCTTCCTATTTCTCGTACCTTTAGCATCGAGCCACAGTCCATATGGCGCGCAGTCGTCGCTTTTGGTTGGCTCTTTGAACACAGCCTCAGTGTCCTCCGTTCTCGCGTAATCGGAAACGACAGGCTTTTTCGACAAAACGTCCCGGCGGCACTTCGCTGGTCGAGAGAAACTCCTGAACATTATGATGGCGCATGCGTTTCGGACAGCCATGTATGCGCCAGGCTATGTATTGCGAGGGCGGCGAATCTGACATGATAGCTGGCAGTACTACCAATCCGATGTTGCATGTAATAGCACATCCCTGTCCGCCCAAGGGTGGGCTGTGTATCTTGGGCGGCAAAGCATGGCGCTTACGTCTGGCATCGCCGGACAATATATTGTAAGATGCCCGGCTGAGAATTTGTGAAGAGAAGAGCTCAATTACACTTTTGCAATGCGTCTTATAAACACTACCACTTTGGAGCTTGAGAATTTCCCTCTTCATGGAGTACCGCAGTATGCCATTCTTTCGCACACATGGGGCAGAGACGAGGTCGACTTCAGAGACATGAGCACTCTGGATCCGAATCGAACGTCGAAATTCGGTTATTTCAAGATTGTTGAAACCTGCCGTCTTTCTGCCGAGCGTGGACTCGAATACGCTTGGATCGACACATGCTGCATCGACAAATCAAAGAGTTCCGAGCTGGACGAGGCCATAAATTCCATGTTTGATTATTATGCACGCTCCGTGGTATGCTTTGCCCACCTAGCGGACCTCCCCCGGAATGCAACGGACATTGGATCCTGCCGGTGGTTCACGCGTGGTTGGACTCTTCAGGAACTCTTAGCTCCTCGAGCCGTTGAATTTTACAACCAGTGCTGGGAATTCATTGGTTCGAAACCCGATTTCCACGAGCAAATTGCTCGAGCCACCAATATAGGACCTGCTGCGCTTAGGGATCCCACACGGATCAAAGAGTTTTCTGTTGCAACAAGGCTCTCTTGGTCGTCGAACCGTCAGACTACACGCCTGGAGGACACCGCCTACTGTATGATTGGCATCTTTGATGTCAGCATGCCATTTATCTATGGCGAGGGCCGAAACGCATTTCAGCGGCTTCTAGAAGCGATCGTAAAGAGAGACAACGATCTGACTGTTTTCGCTTGGAAACTTACGGCAGACAACAAGGTCGACTCAGGTTCTGGACCGGGGGTGAATCTTCTCCCTCAATCTCCGTTGGACTTTCGTCGAAGCGACAATATTGTTCCACTTGCAAGCGACTTTCCCGAACTAACACTCACCAATCGAGGTTTTTGTGTTTCTCCGGATATCCCCTTACGTGTCCTCTCGTTCGCATCATGTCGTCGAGACCAATTCATGGCTGTGCAGCTCGGTTACATACCTGGAAGCCCGCATTCAGCAATTTACTTGCCGTTACGGAAGATCGGTCCGGGCCTATTCTGTAGGCACCGGGACATTCCGTTGATCTCCTCCACCGAAATTCCTATCGTGAACGAAGCGTGGCAAGACAATACTCTCAACTACCACATTGTTGCACAAAGCATCCCGAGAGCTGTGGAGAGCTTTCGTTGCTTCAGAGATCACACTATTCACGTGCCGCATCAACCTGACGTCGAGCTTGTCTATGCAATACCGGACCGACTGTGGGATCCAGAGGACAGGGTGTTCCTACGACCACGAGCAATTGACCGGACTTACTTCCCAGTGGTCCTGGCAATGTTTTTCGAAACTGCGTCTGGACATAGTATAGTGGTTCTCTGTGATAATACCACCGGGGTCCCCAGTGCGGGACTTGTGTCTGACATGTCAGCAAATACAGTGATGCGGCTGTTGTTTCGCGGCAAGCAACGCGAGCAATCTCTCATCTGGGCCGATTTCGAGGCTCTTGGGGTTGAGGTCAAATACTCGAGCAACGCTGGCCTTACAAGGGACAAGGCCGGTCACAGCCTTTTACTGGAACAAAGCACACCCCAGTTAGGATTTCCACCGTTTCGTGTATCGCTTCACGGGCGAAGTCGTAGGTTGGAGACGGGGATATCTCTTTGAGAGGGCATATGCGGTATTATCTTTAAGATCTGATTAGGTTTCTGTCATGGAGAGAGATCTATCCAAGACTACCTTACGTACTTGTGGCAACTCATGCAGCAGGACCACCCAACTACAGTGAGTATGGTGTTGCTTACAACCCTTTACAGTATTGTATCGTGCTGCATTATTTCGTGCGGGGACCAGTTACACCGCCTTTTGCTTTCCACCTGACATTCCTTTGCTGCGTGTACCATTGTTTCATCCACCTTTCCGCACATCCAGAGATGGAAGCAATACAAGAATGGAGCACTCCTTATCGTGCGTACAAAATCACCCAACAGACTTTCATGAAAAGAGAATTAGCGCCTTCCGAGCTGAGACTGGACATGCAAGGGAGAGAAATGCCCACTCCTCCAGACTCCAGCGCACGTTTGGAAAACGAATTCTACGTGTTGCAGTATCTACGCAAGAACACGAATATCCCAGTTCCGAGTCCGATTGAGCTCACCCAAGACAATGGAGTAATAACACTCACGACATCTTGTGTGCACCATGATGCAGTGGCTTTATCGGACTATGCGGAGAGCGACCGAGACTCCGTTATAAGAGAAGTCGAAAGAGAGTTGACCCTGGAGATAATCCCCGCTCTGCAACGGGAGACATCGAACAAATGGGCGGTTTCAATAAAGATGAGCGTCTCTTGGTTCCACCCCAAGTGAACGACTACTCCGGGAGAGAATGGTCACGTTGCACTTCCGAGGAGCCTTCTTTCGTTCTTTGCCATAACGACTTAGGCTAAGCCAACATTTTCATTCACCCAATCTCTCACCGAATCCTAGCAATCGTTGACTGGGAGTATGCCGGCTTTTACCCTCCGGAATCTGAGGCACCATTGTGGAGGTATCATCCTCGTCAGCAGGATTGGGACGCTCACAGACCTGGAGAGCTCTGTGGTTTGCTTGAAAGAATCTGTCGGACAAAACGATAGATTATCTCTACATTATTGCTGCACTTCTGGGTTGGAGGACAACACACCAAAGACTACGTGACTAGCGCACATGGTCCAACCGGGACATGCAACTCTGCCTGATTCCGACCCAGCCAGCAGCCCGATTGGCCTCACTAATAAGGCTGCCTATTCGCCGCATTCCTCGTCCTCCTCGACTTCTCCCTCCATGCACTCAATCCCATGATGAGCAAAAGCTGCAACTCTTCGTCAACGTCCGGCTTGAAAGTCATTGTCTTGTTTCTCCGCATATTGCACAATTTGAACTCAGAGACATGCGTCGCCACGATTTCCTTCGTCTGAGAGTCCATGACATGATACTGTCCACTCTTCGGACCACTGTTGCTCCGACATATTACGTACGTCCTGCCATTCCACTCGACTTGGTAATTCTTCGTATGGGCGAAGCCGCCCCGCTTCAACTCAAACCATTTCATCGAGGTATCCTCGGGGCCGATGCCGCATTTGATCGAGCGTGGTGCGATGTGGATGTATGTATGGCCAACGAGAGGTCCAGACTTGTTTCCAGCATGCCATACCATGTCTGGTGTCTTGGGGGTATATTGGGAGACGTCGGCAAAAAAAAGTGGTGATCCGTTTTCGAGGATTGTGACGTCTCGCCAGGGAAAGCTTCCGTTGTCTGTTATCAAGGTGCGGCCACCTAGGGATGATGGCAGCTCCTTTTGCGAAGCAGTGGTGCCTTTGAGATCTTGAGTGGTATCTCCAGATGAGATGGAGAAGTCATTTGACTCAACTTTCTGAAGGTTCGAGTCCCATTGCTTGGTGTATGTGCTTGGGGTTCCCGTGTATGCCATTTTGGTATTGTGTTGTGTTGCGTTGTTTGATGGTATTTTGTTGAACGACTTCATCGTGGGAGTCGTCACTTCTTATATGTATTCTTCACCTTCCCACATGACTGGGCCATCCCGAAGGTCATTTCCGTTCTTGTCGACAGCTGAAGAGCATACCATACCAAGAAGGGACGAGAGTGAGAGGTACCTCTAGTATGAACCAATGATCGCGTAAGGCTGAAGGAATTAAGTTGTCGATCACAAGGCTTAGACCGGAGTTTCGTTGCGCAACGTTGTTCCGCGCAGAACGTGCGCGCTCCGCCTCGCGCAAGCTTGGTTGCGCTATTGGTGCATTTCGGGAAGAGCTGGTTCACTTCCTCCCACATCTCAACAAGTGTGTTCTGTACTGAAAGGCAACATCGCCGCGGTCAACCCACCACACGATGAGACTTCGCGTGTCCAACCAGATGATGCTATTGATACGACATCACCGACAGGAAGTTGAAGCATGGTGAGCAACTGACCCCTGATACATATACATGTATACATGAGCAATCTCCATGAGCTGTATGCGCTCCCTCTCAGCGAAGGTCGTAAAGATATTGAAGGCAGAGACTTGTTGCAGCGAACAGATCCTTAAAAGAACCGCCGATCTCTGCCTTAGCCGAGGGAATGTATCGGACCCATAAAAGATAACCGCTCGTCATATACAGCCAGAGCCATGCTCGCCTTTGAAGATGTCTCTATCGATTCATCGACTTGCCAGTCTATAAATCCCAAGATGCGTCTTAGCACAGCGTTCGGGGCATGTTTACTCGCAACAGCAACAGCCATCAGCAGTCCGAAAGTCATCATCGAAAACGATTTCAATTCCGACGCCTACATCACCTTCTTATTAGCCATTGACGCAGGCTGGGACGTCCTCGGTCTGGTTGGGAATACCGCCAATTCCTGGGCTCGACAAGCCAGCTATCATGCGCTTGCCCTCCTCGACATTGGCAATTTATCTTGCATCCCTGTGCACAAGGGAGCAGACTATCCTCTATTGAACACAGTAGAGCTTCATCGGGCTTGGGAGATGATCAATGGAGAGCTGCCTTATGTATGTCACCGCTCTCAGGCTGAAGCATGATCAGACAGCTGGAAGTTCTTCATCTCTGACAATCTTCCAGCAAGGAGTTTTCAGACCCTACAACGAGACCGCCGAATCCGAAGGAAGAGATCCCTCATCCGGTGATCCTAATAGAATTGCCCCCTCAGCTTTCGTTCAGGGCTATCCGAACACGACACTAGCAGGCGAGCATGCCGCTGCATGGATGGTAGAGCAAGTACGCAAGTATCCTGGAGAGGTGACGATTTTCAGCGGAGGTTCTCTCACTAATATTGCGCTTGCTATCCGGATGGACGCACAATTCGCCTCGCTGGCAAAGAGTCTTATCTTGATGGGCGGGTATATTGATGTCATGTTGCTGCGTTTAGGCGGCTCAAGACGTCTGATGGATATCAACTCTGATGTGAGCTCAACATCGACCTCTTAAATGGTGGCTTCGGTCGTCATCGTTACGACTAACATGAAGACAGATAAACCTCAAAGTCGACCCCGAAGCAGCCAGGATAGCACTCAATGCGGACTTTCCCAACATCAGTACTTTGTCTTCTATACCCCCATCTGTCCATCGAAAAGCCCACTAACAAAACACAGCAATCGTCGGCAACGGCGCCAACCAAGTCTTCCCAGACGAAGCCTTTGTCAAAGAAGTCTCCAAAACCAAGACTCCCTACACCGAAATGTTTCAAGGCTACGGAACCGAACTACCGGTCTGGGATGAACTGGCGCTATTCACCTCGCTGCATCCCGAGCATGTCACCAATAGTACCTCGTGTGAGTCCGAGCCTTTCTCAGAGAAGAATAAAAAGATCAAATCAGCTGACAGTCCATGTGACTTTACGTAGTCTTCGTGGACGTCGACACGGCCTGGTCTAGCCCGTATTATGGCAATATCATGGCGTATGACGAGTCGCATATGCCCATGGCGCGGAAATTACGGGAGGTTGAGTATGTCAACCAGGTTAATGCTACGGCTTTCAAGGCTGCGATGAAGACTGCGATGGAGTGTCCCAAATGCAAGACTTATTGCGAAGGCCATGAGAGTTGAGATCGGCTCGGCGGACTGCTGACCTCGGGTGCACCTGGGAGCCGTAGGTGTTTTCCAAAAGTTGTGGAGTCGTCAGAGAAGGCGCTGAAGATGGTTGAAGCTATCTGGTACTCAACAGGTGGAGGCAACTACAAGATCACTACAAACGAACGTAAAGCTTCAATAATAATTCCAGAATCCAGCGTCATCGCTCTATCACCAGATCTCAGTTGGCCAAATGGACTCTCGCCCTCAATCTAGGTCCATACCGCCACAAGACCAGCGGCGCGGGTACTCCCACGACCAGAATGACCGCAGCGAGAAAGCTATTCCCCCATCCATAGCCCATGACCCGATACATTGCAGGCGCGAACAAAGGGAAAGTAAAAGCGGTCAAACTCCTCAGAAACTGCGACGCAGCCGTAGCCGAGCTCGCATGCTCTGGATAAGAATCGATGACATACGCTTGCTTTGGCATTCCCGAAATCTGCAACCCGAAAGACATGACAGCCATCCCGATGTCGACGACAAGCCAGTGGACGCGAGACTGCGCTGCCCAGCCGTAGATGAGAAGGCCTGCTGGGGCGATGAGAGCTCCTGGTAGCATTGTCGGGACGTGCCACTCTGGTCGAGTTTCACCATCAGATTTAGTTTTGAGTCTGCGGAAGATGCGATCCATGATTGGACCGCCGATGAGAGCGCCAGAGATTTCACCAACGGCGATGGCGATGTAGTGTAAGCCGCTGATGTCGACTCGCTGGCCGTATTTCGTGACCCATATTTCGGAGAAGGTCGCCAGTGCGATGTAGAGGACACCGTATTCGATGGCCGAGAGTACGGAGAGGATTTGAATGATGGGGTGGAAGGTCAACAAGTTGAATGGCCGCAAGAGATTGCGGGTGATGAAGCGAAGAGGAGACACGTCATTGCGAAGCCTTTCACCGTGAGATTGGTATCTTTGGTCTCCGGTCTCTCTGCGCTTTTTCTCGGCTTTGTGGCGGAGGATTGTTTGAGCGTTGGTTTCTTGGAAAGCTAAGAACGATGCAATGACCATGAGGGCTTGGAAAGCTGAAGTCGACCAGAACATCCTTGAAAACAGAGTAGTCAGCAACATGCAATTTCATGTACGCCCAGCGAGGCATCTTACCATCGCCAAGTTGTTCGCTGCGCCATGAAACCACCAATAATGGGACCTAGGGAAGTCGTCAATCGAAGAGTCAAATTTTGGGAGCAACATATTGTCACATACCAACAGCAGCGCCCAGCAAAGGAATGAGGAGGTAAATCCCCAAAGACTTCCCTCTCTGTTCCGGCCGCCACACATCGCCTAAGACGCCTCCAGCAAGAGCGTACACGGCACTCGCGCCCAAGCCTGCCAACAGTCTCGCAGCTATGAGAGTTCCCTTTGTCTTTGCGAAGCCGCACAAAATGTTCCAGATCAGGAACCAGATATTCGAAGCATGTAAGACGGGTGCTCTGCCGTAGACCTCAGAAAGGGGACCGATGAAGAGAGGACCAAAGGCTGTTGCGAGGAGGTAGATGGAGAGCGCCATCATTGATTCGGTTGAGCTCATATTTAGTTCGATGGCGATTGTGTTGATTGCAGGAGCCATGATCGTGGAGACCATGATGCGGTTGAAGCCTGTTGCGGAAAGGACATCCGTGACTGTCCATTTCGCCACATTGGAGAAGTCCTTGGGACTTGTATGGGAGACGAGGTCAATCTCGTGGCATGGTGAACTACAATGGGCTTTCCACTTACTTTGCAGCGTCGAAAGGCTCATCGAAAGTGACCAGATATGGATCGTCCATCTTTCTCGTCCCGATTTGCTGATTGTCTGTCATCTCGACTTGAACCCATGCGGTCTCGATGTTGTCCGTGTCTGGCCCAGTTAGGTTGGCCATGACTGCGGGATCTGGGACCCTTTCAGATCTTTCAGTCATGTTCTTCAAATGAGGATGTGTACCAAGGGAGAAGCAATAGCAAAGTGATGATGAATGTGTGATTGTAGGAAAGTGAATGAAAAACTTATCTGATCATCAGATTATATTTACACCCGTCCAATCGGACCTAGCACCACGGGATGGATGCCTGAATGAAAGTGGTACGAGGTTATCATTGATAACAGCTAACAAGGCAGCAGAGCGGAAAGTGGGATGAAGGATCAACAAGCTTGCGGAGTTCGGCATTCGCTATGCGGGATGCCTGAGCTATCGAATGGTATGATTGACTGAGATACCGACATGTATATATCTTGGTCGACATTACTTAGGAAAGCAACTGCTAATCTGAAAGGAGCATTTTGGATGTAATATTCTGACATGTTTGAGCTGATACCATCGAGTGTAGTATTCTAGAAATGCTGCTCCATTGAAACCGATACTCCCTGGCCCGATCAACAAGCTTCACAAGCAGCGGAGGTTGTCGACCAGCGTGTTTTGCTCTCTTTCCTTTTCCACCACGACAAAACATTGACAACTGATATTGATTAACCCATCGGTCAAGAGGAAATCAATCCGAGTTAAATCTTAGAATCATCGCACCGCCTCGGTCGAATGGGGGCTGAACGCTCTCCAGAAGTGTGTGACAGCTCGTGATAGCCTAGCTCGATTGCGTTATCGACTCAATACATTCGCAATACACAGCTCAACTCAAACACACACAAAGCCCTCGCTCGCCATTGATGACGAACCTGACGATAGTAGAAAGATCGTCCCTCCTAGCAGAAACGTACATAAATATTTAAACAAGCAACAATCCTTGTTCTCAAATCCTCCCTCCCATATAATCTGTTCAGATCTCCCCATCTACAGACCGCCCAAAGAATAACAAAAGATCACAAGACCACCAAATATGGGTTCCCTCTCCATCCCATCACGGGAATATACCAACCCCGACATATACACCCCCCACCACACGAACTTCAAATCCTCCCCTCTCCCCACCACCCCCACCGCCTGGATAGCCCGCGCACGCGAAGTAGCCAGCATCCTATCCCAAGACGCACCGCAGCGCGAGCGTGAGAACAAAGCGCCTGCAGCCGAAATCTCGCTCCTAAAATCCTCCGGTCTGCTGAAAGTTCTCGGACCGAAAGAATTCGGCGGCGGAGGCGAGAGTTGGGAGACGGCTTACAAGCTTGTGCGCGAGGTGGCGAAGGGCGATGGCTCGATTGGGATGCTGTTGGGGTATCATTTGCTTTGGTCTACGACGGCGAATGTGGTGGGGACGGAGGAACAGGCTAGGGGTGTGCAGAGGGCGGTTGTGGAGCAGGATTTGGTATGTTTGTTTGATGCTGTAGCTGGAAGGAATGGACTGGTCTGACTTTCTTTCACAGTTCATCGGCGGTGCTGTCAACCCGCGCGATAGCGATCTGAAGATTACTTCCGAGGGAGACGAATTGGTCTTCAATGGGTTCAAGAACTTCAACACTGGAGGTGTGGTCTCTGATTTGACTGTTTTGGAAGGTGTGTTGGAAGGAAGTGAGGATCACATCTTCACTTTCGTGAATACCAACCAGGAAGGGATGCAGTGAGTCTCTCCTTGCCTTGCCTCGTCGCATACTGAAAACAAGAAGCATATGATCTCTATGCTGACACCTCTTACAAGGTTCGCTCACAACTGGGACTCGATCGGTCTCCGCCTGACCGAATCAGGCAGCGTGCGCATCAACAACATTCGCGTACCATGGACTGAAGCCCTAGGCTGGGACTCCAATACTCGCCGCCCCATCGCCGACATCCTCAGCATCCCCTTCGCCACCCTTCTGCTCCCAACCATCCAGCTAGTCTTCAGCAACTTCTACCTCGGAATTGCTCAAGGCGCTCTAGATGCCGCATCCGCGTATACTACGCAGCACACCAGAGCGTGGCCTTTCGGTGGCGACAATAAAGATCGCGCCACGGACGAATTTTACATCCTCGAGCGCTATGGCGGCTGGCATTCGCATTTGCTTGCGGCTGATGCACTTCTCGATCGCGCTGCGAAGGAGCTGACTGCTGTTTACCGCGAGGGTGGTCAGCACGGCTCTTCCCTCGTGTCTGACATCGAAAAAGAAGGCGCGGCGGGTGCTCAGCGAAGCTCCGTCACCGCAGCTCGAAGGGGAGAAGTGGCAGCTTTGGTCGCCAGTAGCAAGATCGTAAGCACAGACGTGAGTCTTGAGGTCACCTCTGGCGTATTTGAGGTTCTGGGCTCGAGAGCGACTGGCAAGAAATATGGCTATGATCGGTTCTGGAGAGATGTGCGGACGCACACACTGCATGATCCAGTTGCGTACAAGAGGCGTGAAGTTGGACGATGGAAGTTGCTTGGAGAGGCTGCCGAGGCGACATGGTATACGTGAGAGGGAAAGCTGGAGGAATCTGCTTGTTTGGATATGTGGCGATCGAACTCTTGCGCGTCTCCCTCTTCTTACGGACCATCGTTGTGCTGTTGGCCGATGACCAGATTGCAGGCTGTGAATTGCCAGGCTGGTGGTCAAGAGAAGAGTATTCCTCCGACCTATTCCACTGAGGCTCGTTCTCTCTTCGCTTTCTTGTAGTGCATGTAGTTGATATTTGAAACGGCCGTTTGACTGTTTGCCGTGATCTCCTGTGCGCGCTGTCTGGGCAGGCTACGCGACAGAAAGGGCAAGTAAGTGTAGAGTCATCGGTGTTCGGGACTTGGGCGATTTCGTCAGGAGTGTTTCTGATAATCATGGCAATATAGAGTGCATGTCAGATGACACATCTGACTATGCAATCCGATCAGTCATCGTCCTCGCTGTCGCTACCGTAGCCGACAAGTGGGCCGGCAGGCTTTACGGGTACTGTCGCAGGTGCTGTCGCAAGCGCAGTTTTTACAGCTTCTGAGCTTGAACTGCCATTCCTAATCCCAAGAGCGGCCGAGAAATCCTTCTTCTTCTTGGGCTGGCGCTGGAAAGTCGGAAGTGGAGGCGGCGCCATAGAGTTCTTTTCCTCCACCCGTTTCACCTTCTCAGGCTCATCGTCGTCACCATCAATCAGCAGGTCGTCCCCTAGTCTCCGTACCTTCTCGCCAGTACCACCCAAAAACGCCATTCGTGCCTCCTCCTCAATCTCCCTCTCTATGCGCTCCCGCTCTTCGTCCCTCACGTCCCTCTCTCCAAGTACAGGTCCCGCACCGCCCTCTTTATCCTTCCTCTCCCTTGCTGCATTTCGCATACGCACATCGTCCAAAGCATCCGCCACAGCCATCTCGGTTTTCGCATCGATCGTCTTCTTCTCCAAATCCTTCATGGCATCCTTCTCCGCCTCCTCCCTCTCCATGCGATCCAGCATTTCCTCCTCAGTCTCTTCATTCAGCTTAGCCTCTCTCCAAGGTTCAAAGTTACGTTTCGCGCCCTTTTCGCACTCATAATCCATGTGCTTAGGGTCTGTTTTGAATGTAATCTCAGCAGAACAGCGGGTACATCTGATGTAGAAGCGGAAGATTGTAATGGCGTAGTATTTCTCCTCCGTGGTTTCTTTGCGCGCGTTGAATTTTCGGCCCTTGTAGATGTATTCGCCGCATGATGTGCAGCGCATGCTGAAGGGCGCCATCAGGCGTACTGTCTGCTGTTTGGGGCCAGTTTGCTTGGGACCACGGCGGCGTTCGAGTTTGGATGGGTCGAAGTCGGGCGGGTAGTACTTGGTTAGGACCTTGCGTTCGGACATGGTGGCGGTGTTGTGTTAGATTTGTCGCTATGGGTTGGTTGCTATGCGCGATGTGGTTGTGTGAGTAGTGAGTGGTGTAAAGTATGCGAGTGGGTGAGTGGGAGAAGAAGAAGAGGATGGTGATGAAGTTGTAGAAGGCGCAGGCAGATCTAGAAGGCGGCGGGCAAGCAAGCGCAGTGTCTCAATCCCCGCTTGACATGTGATTGCGCTGGCGCAAGTAAACACAGCAGCGGCCAGCCAAAAAACATCCACCTCTCTCCTTCTTTCTCTCCAGGTATGTTCCCGCTATTGATTACTATACAAATCTTGAGACACTCTCACTAACAACAAGCAGCATTTCGATTTGCTCACTTATCTACCTCCTTCCTCTACCGATTTGGATAGCACAAGCTCTCGGATTACAGGAGCAAATCGATCGCTACAACTCCTCAAAACATGGAGACCTTCCTCCGTCGCTGGCGAGACGGCGCAGTAGCACGACACCAATATGATAGCGCGACATATGTCGGCGACAAGCTCGTCGCGCTGACCGGCTCTGACGAGGATCGACTGGCCCTGGCGCAAACACACTTCGCAGGCGCAAACTACACACGCGCATTCGCGTTAGTCTCAAGATCGGATTTGCTACAACGATCACCAGCATGTAAATACCTGGCCGCACATTGCTACATCAAGCAAGACCGTCATGAAGATGCTTTGGGGATATTAGGCGACAAGAATCCGACTCACCTGATCTCGACTACCGATGGAGCGCGGCGGAAACTGCAGGGCCTGAACGGCGTGTCGAGCAAACAACATGGAAAGTCGAAAATGCCCTCACGGATAGAACGCGCCGATCGAAGTGAAGAGAGGGAAGCTGGAGAGGCGACCGACTTCAAGCATGAAGCCGGCATGTGCCATTTACGTGGCCTTTGCTTTGCGAAGCAGAACGCCTTCGATCGGGCAAAAGAATGCTACAAGGATGCTGTGCGCATAGATGTACAATGCTTCGAAGCCTTCGACCAGCTCATGAAGAACTCTCTCATGTCTCCGAGCGAAGAATGGGCCTTCCTCGACAGCCTCAACTTCGAGACGCTCCAACCTGATCCCATGGATCCCGACTCTGCCCCGGAAGCAGCAGACTTCGTGCGAAATCTATACATCACCCGGTTGTCCAAATATCACCGGCCTGAGGACTTTACTTCAGCAATCGACACTCTCTCCACCCACTACCGACTCAACCAAAACGCAGACGTCCTCCTCGCCAAAGCCGAAATTCTCTCGACCAGCGCCCGTTACCAGCCCGCCCTCGCCCTCACAACCACCATCATCTCTCAAGATCCCTATAACTTCCCTGCCATACCACTCCACCTGTCCCTTTTATACCAACTCAAACACTCCCACGCCCTCTTCTCCCTAAGCCACGACCTCGCCGACTCCCACCCACAAGAACCCACCACCTGGCTCGCAGTAGGAACCTACTACCTCTCCACCAACCGCATCCCCGAAGCCCGCTCCTACTTCTCCAAAGCCTCCCTAATGGATCCCCACTTCGGCCCCGCCTGGATCGGGTTCGCACACACCTTCGCAGCAGAAGGCGAAAGCGACCAAGCAATTGCCGCATACAGCACAGCCGCCCGCCTCTTCCAAGGCACTCACCTCCCGCAAATGTTCCTCGGCATGCAAGAGACCGCCCTGGGAAACCTCACCATCGCCCGCGAATACCTCACAGCAGCATACGACCTGTGCGACCGCGATCCATCCCTCCTGAACGAAATCGGCGTCGTCGCCTACCTAGAAGACGACGCAGACGCAGCATGCCGCCACTTCGAACTAGCCCTCAGCATTTCTCTCGAAAACGAAACACCCCCCTCGCAAACAACAACCACGCGCCTCAATCTAGCACACGCCCACCGCCGCGCCGGCCGCCTAGAAGAATCTCTCGAGTCTTACAGCGAAGCGATCCGCCTCGGGCACAGGTCCGCCGACGTCTTCGCGGCCAAGGGTCTCGTGCTACTAGAGCTCGAGCAGGCTTTTGAGGCCACGGTGGCGTTTCACGAGGCGCTGGCATTGAGTCCGCAAGATCCTATTGCGGGGGAGTTGTTGCAGAAGGCGTTGGGGATGATGGAAGGGGAAGGCGTATTGGGCGCGCAGGATGAAGCTGCTGTTGATGCGGGACTGATGGAGAGGGTGAGGGAAATCAAGCGGGGGGAAGGGAAGAGGAGGTCGAGGAGGGTGAGAGGGGATGAGAGTGGGATGGATTTGGATGGGAATGGATTGTGAGTTGGCGGTGTGCGTGTGGAATGTTAATGTTCATTGAATAGAAGGATGATATGACCTGAAGCGATCTTTTTCTTGCAGCCATTTTTGAACTTCCCTGCCGTCCCGGAATATACGTGAAAAGATGGTCTGCACGTCAGACACATGTGCCATCGTAAAGGTACGTACCGCACTCTAAGCGGGTAGACTTTGTTTCAAGAGCTCGCTCATTCCATTGGGCACCATGTCAAGTAGCTGAATCTCAGCTTTGACGTTCAACAACAGCATGACTTGCAGATTAGTAGGGAGATCGTCTTCGTTGATGAGGACTTCCCACTCTAGCATCTTGCGAGCCTTCCTCCTGTCTCTCGCGGTCAACGCCAACAGGTTTTGGGAAAAGTTTCCGTCGTCACTGGAGAGGAGGTGTGCACGCCCAAGACCCAAGAGTTGGATCTGGGGGAGACGAAGATGTATCGTTTCGTGTGCCAGATTCGCTGAGCCGTGCTTGTAAGTAGAGAAGATGCCCATCCCGTCAGGATCAAAATCGACCAAAGCGTAAACGGGAGGTGCAGCGAAGCCATTTCGGGGCGATGGGTCACTGAGGAATCTGAGTAGAGCTCTTGTGGCAATGTCAGGATAACCTTTTGCCGTGACCATGATGCCGTTGGTCGAGAGTTCTTGCCAGCAGTCTGAAGTGACAATATAGCGGAAGGTGGCTTCTTTCTCGATCACTAGGATCCATTTTGCAGATTGGACGTTGGATGAAAGGATGTCTTTCATGTCTGGCACGAGAACGCCGTCTTTGTCGAGAGAAGCATCGAGCATGGAACCGTCGCGACGACAGAAGCGAGCGCAGCCTGTGATGAGGCCTTTGGCGGCAGCGGTCACATGTAAAGCAGAGCGGGTGACGTTGAATGTGTTGGCGATAAGGTTCACGTATCTGTCGACGTGTGATTGTTGGCCGAATAAGGCTGGGTCATGGTAATATATGTCTCTTTGTTTTCAATCAGTAAACTTCACCCTGAACATTGTCGATACATTGATACCGCTTGGAGATCACGATTTCCTGGCGCAGGGCTTCGTGGATTAATTCGAGAATACGCGTCACTACGGCTGCGCGGTGTTAGCAAATGGCAAGCACACCGACACCGGGCGGCGCACCGAATCTCCACGCCTCCCTTTCGTTTTTGCCAGGAAAACGAATGTGGAAGAAGGACTTTGGTTGCACTACAGCTGATCCATCTAGATTCGTTTGCGGTATTGAGTTCGCTGGTCTGGTAGCGAGAGCAATGCTGAGAGTACCTCTCTCGTTCAACAGGACGTCGGCCATGGATTCGAAGATGGACTCTATTCTGGCCAGAATGCTCATCCTACTGGATGCGACTTCTGGTATGCTAGATTGCGTGTACGGGATGTCATCTGGCGAAGAGGAATCGATCTCTAGCATCTCACAATCAGAATCGGTATCGTCCATGTTGAATGATGTCGGTGCTGGTGTTATCGATAGCCCACAGAAAGTGAATGGCTTCGAAGTGAAGTGCCCGTGCGGGAGGGTCCGAAACGCGCTAGATGCACGCTAACGGCTGCCTATCGTCGACGCGTGCTTGTAAAGTGCTGTGAACACCGATCGCCAACGAACAAGCAGTTACCACGCACCATACCACACACGAGCCGCAAGCACACAAGATAGCGGCTGCACAATCGCACTACTCTCCTCATGGACGACATCGTTTCATCGCCAGCTTCTCCCAACATTCGGAAACGACCCGCAGAAGACGAACCATCCCCTTCCAAGAAACCACTCAACCTTAAGGGTACACAATTCGTCATGCCTACGCCTCCGGATACAGACCAGTCAAGCAATGCGAGTCCCAACAATGATGCTGCTCGAGCCGCTTCGCCAGCTCCTAGCAGTTCTGCCCTGAGTAGCATTCAGGACGTGGAGAGCCTGTCAGAGACAACTACAAACACCAATGGAGAGCAAGCAAAATCTACAAGCACCGGGCAACCACCAGCAAAGCGAAGAAAGCTTACACCTACCGAGAAAATCGAACAAAAGCGCGCAAAGGAAGCCAAAGCAGCGGAGAAGGCTGAACAGAAGGCCCGTAGAGATGAGGAGAAAGCCCGCAGGGATGAGGAGAAACGACTTAAGGACGAGGAGAAGCGCCTGAAAGCAGAAGAGAGGGAGGCGAAGAAAAGAGAGAAAGAGTTGGAGGAAGAGCGCAAGAACCAAGACAAGTTGAAGAAAGAACGCTCGCAGATGAGGTTGGGTGCGTTCTTCCAGAAGCCTGCAACTCCCGCAAAGGCATCAAGTACAAACGAAGAGGCCGAGGATTCCGTTGCCCGTGCTAGGCGCCGCTCGCTATCCCTCGAGACCTGCGACGATATTGCGGACCAAATCCGCCGTTCAGCTTCTCCTTCAAAAGGCGCAAAAGGAACGCCGAAAGCCGCTGAAACTACGCCGATTCCTGCACGCCAAACCCCAGCCAAGCCTGTGTTGTCTGATTACAGGAAACATTTCTTGCCTTTCGATTTACAATCAAACACCATCCTTGCCAGTATTCCTCATAGCTCTAGGTCTTCCGAGGAAGTGGAGAAGGCGCAAAACACTTTCGATGCAGAGATCAACGACCCTACCTTAGAAGAGAAGTACGATCTTGGACTCGTGGCGTCTTATGCTTCTATCGAGAAAGTGTTCCCAACTCGAAAACGAATCGACTATTCTTCGCATATTCCAACAGCACGGCAAATCGTGGAACAGCTTCACGGAACCTCATCTCAACGCCCCATCGATCTGACTTGCGATGCTTCATTCCAAGATCCACTCGACCTACTACAATCGCTTCCACTTCGCTACTTGCATTTTCAAGAAGATGTTCGTCCGCCATACTTCGGTACCTACACAAGGAAGCGTTCAAGTCATTCGTCACGTCACCTCTGCCGCAAACCGTTCGCCCGAGAGCGCGATGATACGAACTACGACTACGACTCTGAGGCGGAATGGGAGGAGCCTGAAGAAGGTGAGGATCTTATGAATGACGAAGATGATGAGGCCGAGAGCAACAGTGATCCAGACGAGATGGACGAATTTCTCGACGACGAACACGACGAGCTGAAGAACAAACGCAAGGTCATCACTGGCGATCTTTTACCTGTAAGCACAGGTCTTTGTTGGGAGGACGAAAAACGCAAGGTCATCCCTAGTACCGAACGTGACGAAGGTGCGAGTGATCTTTCGGACATGCGAATGAGTTTCATCATCCCCGGGTTCTCAGGGAAAACTATCGATCCATTCAGCACAGCATATTGGGAGCCTGCAATCATGCCCCCGCCCGGCATTCCCGTCAAAGACACATTCGGACTTTCGCAACCCCAACGACAACCCCTCAAAGAGCGACAGAACGGCAACAGCGCAACCCCTGACCTTGTTGGTGCTGCAGAAGGCCAGAAAGGCCCCATCAACAGCGTCGCTGCTGCACAAGGAGAGAAACGGGGTAGGAAGCCTTCACCGAAGGTGTTGAGTAAAGAAGACATGGATGAGTTCAAGGATGCCGTCGTTGGAAGTGCACTGAAGAAAGCGGATCTTTGCAAAGGCTTGAAATCAAGGTAAGCTCCCGTTTTCACGCCCCGGCGACACGAATAATACACATACTGACCACATCTTAGATTCCCCAAAATTCCCAACGACGTAATCAAGGATACACTTGGGTCTCATTTCGCGCAAGTCGGCACGAAGAGAGACGACAAGAAATGGGTCTATGTTGGCAGTTCATGAGCAAACCCGAACGAGGGAGTATTAGATTTGCTTCGCATTTTCAGCGCTTACATTCTATGATACATGACGACAGCGCCTCTGGTGGCGCTTTCAAAGAAAACTTTCCACCCCTGGAGGAGCCATGGTAATGAGTCTCACGTGGTGGGCTGGATCAACGTGTTGACAGGAGGGAAAGGTATGGATACACCGTGAAGCAGGCTTCTTCGGGTGTCGAGTTTGTCGGGTAGCTTACGAATACGTTTGTAAGAAAACGATATTGCTCGAATCATCTGCTGTCTGTGGTGTATAGACGAAGTTCATTTCCGCAATTGAATCGTTTGAGTAGATTGTCGACTGAGGTATCTCAGGCCAGCATGCTCCGATGGCTATTTTCTCTTCTGATGCCCTGCCGAACAAATCTCTGCTTTCATATCATCTGTTGGTTCTGGCGCCATGCGATGTATGCATCTTTCCACTTGTGTCTTTCGAAACCGCCCTGGAACAACGCAAGCTCATTCGCCGGAGTTGGAATCACCCGTATACCCTCGTAATCGTCACCAAGCTGCTGCAAAACTTGCTTCCTGGAAACTTCTGGCTCTACTGGACGAGGGTTTCCCTTGCTAAGCGCCAGAAGACGAGCTCTTGGTCCAGGTTGCTGTGTCGGAGGCGGCTGTGCGAGTTCACTCTCGTCCTCAGTATCGCTGTCGCTGTCACTCTCATCTTCCAGCGACTTGGAGATGAGCACTTCCTTCCGTTGGAGTGCATTTTGCGTGACGACTGCACAGAAACGCTTGTTCAACGGCTTTGGAGGTTGAATCGCCTCTCGGATGAAGGAGATCGCATCAGGTATTGTCCTTCCAACAAAAGGCGATCGCCAGTGTGGGTCGATAGGATCGAGTGTCGAGTATGGTGAGAGTCCGGTACAGTCGGGGAGGTTGTCATAGCTTCCTGCCAACCAAATCCGGCGGTCGCCCCATCGCTCTCTATTCTGACGGAGGGCCGCGTTGATTGTCTGCAAAATTCATAGAAACGAGTCAGCGTAGTCTTTCCTAATTCTGCTGACCAAAGTTGTCCGCAGCTCGTTAGTAATGTCGTCTAGTACGATCAAAGCCAACAAGTAGTTGTCAGCGTCATCAGGCATGTCGCACATCCAGACCTCATTCCCTACCGTGTCACCACCTTTCGCAGTGTTCTGCAGATCTTTCGACATTTCGACCATAAGTCTCATGCGAAGAGCAGCAGTCTCAGAATCAGGACAGTTGGCGTTTTCGTGAAAATCTACGAAATTATAACAATTTTAAACGATCGAGCTCACTTACAACACTGGTGCGACGTTACCCTGGTCAACACACGCAGATGCTGCAAATCAAGGATTACAAGAATCCGTCTGTATAAGCATCATTAACCATATTGAGCTGTATTTGCAAAGTACACGGGTCAATTGTGCAAAGATGCCCTAAATGGTCATGTCAGTCGCGCTCTTGTAGCCGTGGTGTGGCTACGAGCTTACAGATCTGTGAGTATGAAACGATGAATACGCCGGACGAAGACCAAAGCGGTCGACTGCTATCATCTGCCGCTCATAACTTCTGATGGTGTTGTATATATTCCACTCTGGGTCTCGGAGGTGCCTCCTTCACAGACGTTCTCGAGACGCCAACAACGCCTCGACGCGAGCACCATTGTCGCCAAGTCCTTTCACCATTCGCTTTATGATCACGCAATGACTGCATACGCAGACAAATTCACACCAGAAAACACATATCTTCCCTACCTCATGCTGCAAAGCATGATAAGCCCGCAGCCTCCGCCGACTCTTCGGGCCCTGAAAATACCATAGATTGCGCTTGGCTGCTTGTCTTTCTCCCTTGGCTCCCTTCTGTTGAGCCGTGCAAGATAGCTGGCCCAGTATTCTCAAGCCACGCCCCATTCTTCCTGTTAGCCTTGCGCGGTATTCTGGGCTTTTTGGTTCTCGTTCGATACCCTATAAATATGGCCGGATCCCACGTGGAGGTGGCAAGATGCCGCCGACTTGACATCTCAAGACTTCAATCAGAATCCTGATATCGATTCCAGAGCATGGCAACCGAAATGGCAGCTCGCAGGGGAAGCGCAACCTCTCAGGTCTTTGCTGCCGACAAGACAGACGCAACCGTGGCAGAATCTGGTTCAGAAAACTCAGATGGCTAGGCACAACCACCTTTACCTCGCTCTAAATTCGCCAGGATGTACAGGAGTACGATGTTCAATGTTATCATCGCCGGTCTGATCTCTTTCACTCAACCGGGTATATGGAACGCCCTCAACAGTAAGATATCGAACGCCAATGTTCACATCTCGCCGGGTTTCATCGCTAACATTGAATTTCCACAGATACTGGTGCAGGCGGACAACAAGAACCATACCTCGTCAACGGTGCAAACTCGCTGACATTCGGACTGATGGTACCCGGTTGCTTGATCTTCAGCGCACTGGCTACAAGATTTGGACTCAAGAAAATCCTCATCATCGGTACTCTCGGATATGCACCCTACGCGGCTTCACTCTACACCAACAACCGTTACGGCGTCGAGTGGTTTGTCCTTTTCGGTGCGTCTTTGTGTGGTATCTCGGCATCGGCACTCTGGGCTTCTGAGGGCGCAATTGCTGTTGGTTACCCTATGGTACACGAGCGCGGAATGTACACGGGCATCTGGCTTGGATTGAGGCAGCTGGGTCAAATCATTGGTGCATCCATCCAGCTTTCTCTCAACGTCGGCAATAACCAACGCGGAAGCGTAGGCTACGAGACTTATCTCGTGCTTGTCGCCTTGCAATGTCTTGGTCTGCCGCTCGCCTTCCTCAGCTCACCACCACACAAGGCCATTCGATCAGATGGAACCCGTGTTGCCCCACCCCCGGGCGTCGGTCCAAAGAAAGAGACAAAGTTGGAGTTCAAGAAGCTCTTCAATCTCATGAAGGAAAAACGCATCTACCTCCTCATCCCTGTGCTTGTCACTTTCGACTGGAACCGAACGTACCAGGGGATCTACCTCACCAGGTATTTCACAGTTCGCTCCCGCGCTCTTTCAGCCTTGACATCTGCAATCGTCCAAATCATCGCCGATCTGTTTTGGGGTAACTTCCTCGATCTCAAAGCCTTCAGTCGCCCGAAAGCAGCCAAAATCGCCTGGACTGCTTTCACCGTGATCATGCTGGCAATCTTCAGCTGGCAGGTCGCCAACGAATACCAGTACTCCCGCGCCGCCGAGCCCGTAAGCCTGGACTGGGCTCTTCCTGGCTTCGGTCGTGGCTTCGCAGTCAACTGCCTGTTCATGTTCATGAACGAATCTCATTACGTCTTCGTGTACTGGCTGGTCGGCACATTTGATGCTGATGTCGAGACTGTTACGCTCTCTGTGGGTATTGTCCGATGCTTTGAGGCGTTTGGCTCAGCGTTGGCTTTCGGTATCGGTGCTGCGAGGGTGAATCCCATGGTGAATTTGGTCATTGCCTTTGTGGCGTTTGTTGTCTGTATTGTGCCCACATATATGGTCACGTTCATGGTGCCGGAGTATCCGAGGGATAAGACGAAGGATATCGTGGAGGAGGCGCGAGCTGGTGATGGCGTTTGAACTTTGTTATGCCCCTGGATTGTCATTTATTGGCCGTCATGACCTCAAGAGGCTCCAAATTCGAATTTCAAACACATGCAGCGTGCGTCTCGACGTTTGAGATGATTTAACCACAATGAGCGATTTTCATCCCCTGGAAGACACTGATTCGGCATCACTCTTCGCGCTTAGAATTTCTTGAACGTGTCCCATGAGCAGCTCGAACCCAGGCCTCATAACCTCATCCAACCACACAAGGCGTACTACGGTCCGAGTGGTGAACTCTCGAACCTCATCGTACCGACTTTTGCCCGCCAGTTTGCAACGATCTACGATCTCAGAAGCAAACCAAGCAACTCTAGTCCCAACGATGCCAGCTTCCATGCCTCCAGATACCAGCATCCAAAGTACAAGTTTGTTCAAAGTCCGACAAGTCGGCTGCTTGAGACATTGATCAAGAGCCAGTGTCAGTTTTGCAACGTGCAGCTCCGTACTGCCGGCTGGAGGACCGAAACAGCGACGGATGGGGGCTATGAAAAGTACTATGGCGTGTCGAAGGGCGTTTTTGAATGCTTCGTCAGGTTGAGGAGTTTTGCGTTCCTCGCCGCGTGGTTCGTCTGCAACGGGAATCCCGGATAGCATCAGGCATCGGTGAAGCAACGGCATCAACCAGATGGCACAGACAGGTGGACGTTCCCATATTTCCGGATCCTTGAATGAGGAGGCTGAGAGCCAACAGACCACATGTTGAAGATCCCGAAAGATTTCAATGATCGTTCGTTGGGCTGGGAATACTCGGGTCCAAGAGGCAATATAGGGTTCTACTGAGGTGTCGTTGGATGGTTTTAAGGTCTGCGGGTCGGGGATAATTTCCAGTGGCAAGGGGAAGTATGGCTGCACGTCTCGGCACACGGCACCTTCAATGTCCATACTGCAAGAAAGTCAACTGGAGTCAGCTGTACAAGCCACCAGGTAAAACAACGCAAGAATGCACCGGCGTTGGGGGTACTTACGCATAAAGCCAGAATCTTAAAGCCGTGTTCGACTCAATAGACTTAACACCCCCGTGCCTTGCTAAGATGGCTTTGATCGCGCCGAAATGCTTTGGCCATTCATCGTCGGAACTTCCAGTTCTGCTTGGGCTCAAAGCCGTTGTCTCCCAACACCACCCTGAGCCCAAGGTATGGACTGCAACGCCCATGATGCTGACAATAATTCCCTGCAAATTACTTCCCATGTTTCCCACCAATTGCGCGTTGGTAGAGTTAAGTCCCTTAATGTAATAGTGTAGTCCTTCGGCCATGAGAGCTTTCTGGTCGGCTTCCGTGTGGCGCGCGCTGAGACAGAAAGCTGAGACGGCGAGGCTATTGTAGAATATACCTGCGTCGAGATCCAATAGATACATGGAGGCTGTGTAGTAAACGTGAACTAGTTTGCACTTTGCCGTGGAGACTTTCCTCGGGGTATTGGTCAGTAATCATCAATCACATACGATGACGGCCACTCTGGAGTTCTTACGGTAGTCAAGTAGATATCGCATTCTACTGGTTATGCTGACGGGATACTGCGCAAATGGGTCGAGAGGGCTGCTCCAACTGCTTCTGTCAATACGTTGGGGTAACGGCCTGGACCGGATGGCATCTCTGAGTCGTGCTTTTGCAATCGCTGGAGTCATGAGGATTTTGTCCTCAGCATTCGGCTCTGTCTTTTTCTGGGACCCATATCGCTGGCTCGTCTCCTGACGACAATCGGAGTCCTCCGACTCAGGTGTCGTATGTGAAGTTCCAGTTCTCTCGGACGTAACATCTGAAGAGCAGCTCATCAGCATGACATGCGAAGCCAACAAAGAACGTATCGTAGTACTTACGACGCATAACATGTTTCCTTGCGGCGGTGAGATATCTTTGGCTCTGCGGCTTCGCGTTTCTGCGCTTCCGATCTCCAGGACTATCGACAGGGACAAAGTGGAAGGTCAAAGCACTGGTGCCTCTAGATGGCGCCGCTGCTGCGTTGTCGCGGCGCATGATAGCTCGAGGTACTGCAACGATAAGCTTTTGTCTAGCATTTGGTGTATTCTCCAAGTTTGTCCTTTTACGAGGTTGAGGATATATTGGACTAGACAAGCTGGGGTACGTCAAGAGATTGCACTAAAAGCTGGACTTATCGCTTTCTGCCGGGGGATTCTTTCATCCGGGACCGTGTTCAGCCGCTACGACTTGAACAGAAGCAAACGCATGCCAATATAAATGTCTTGGCGGCAGACACGGGTCTTGTGGTATCGTTACACACGTCACCGAAGACATCTGTAACAGACCCAGGATGAGATGGAACTGGGGGTTGAATCGAACAATACCTTTAACGCTTCTCCGAATGTATTATTATTTGAAACTCTCTGAGACATGTATAGTAGAAAGGGTAGGAGAACCTTCTAGGAGCTGTCATTCTTACTGGAGCTAGAGCAGAATCAGAGTAGTGTGATCCTTCGACACTGGAAGTCGCATCCTGCTTAGTAAAGTGGCAAATACTTGCTGTTCCCTCCCAAATTTGTATTAGTCAATTTTCCCAGGCTTATGGATCGATGCTCTACTGTCTGTGAAGAAACACTCGATTGCTGGCGATGAGCAACTACCAGCCTCATACATATAGGTCCCGTCTTGAATTGATTGTGGAAATGCTCAGGGCTCAGTTGTGAGTGATGAAGTATTAATCAGAAGAATAATCGATTAATAAACTCGGCCTATACGCCAGGTAAAGGACTGAACCATCATCTGGTAGAAGTTCGACTGGATTCATTTACGCTTCCTGAGGAAGGATATCCGGATGCCATCAACCCTGCAACTGCTTGACTGCAAACTTTGTACCCATCTCCTGCGTGCTAGAGCTCATAGGGTAAGCCAAGTGCTGTGCGTTGATACCAAACCCGTGCGTAGTGTCGCAGACTCCATCGCCCTGTTACTTACAGTCAGCCAAAACACTCAAGAAAAAGAGAATCACAACTAGACTTACAAAGTTGCACACGTCCAAGGTCTTGGACACCCATTCGTTCGGGATGCCACCAAGAGCCGCCGACAATCCATTGACGTTACGAGTGGTATCGCCGCCGTTGGTATCGACATTGCAAGCCAGACCAGAACGGTGCTCAGGGTTGCCAATCAAGAAAACACCCTTGACAGCATCGAAAGAAGCCCCGGTCAGACGGGACAGAGCATTGGTGGTAGCAGCAGCACCCTGCGAGTAGCCTTCAAGGATGAAGCACTCATCCGGGTTAGACGCGAGGGTAGATTCGACCTTGCGGACGATGTCGTTGGTTCCCTGGGTTGAGATCTGGGAGAAGTCGGCAGGGTAGACGGTATTGTAGACTTTGCCTCCAGGCAGCTGGTTCTGGATGTTGGAGTTCATCGTGCGGAAGCCGGCGGATGGACCCTGTAGCTCACCAGTGCCGCGGGTGTCGATGATGGTGTAGCTGGAGCAGGCATTCTGCCTAGCGATGACGCCTGCCTGGGCAGTTGTCGCCGCAGCGATGGCGAGGACGAGGGATTGCAGCTGCATTGTTGGTATCAAAGGAAAGAAAAGGAGATGTAATTGTGTTCAATAAGAAATATAAGAGATGATGGCGGCCTGTGTTGTTACCGGTCACTGATGTGCTGCTGGGCAGGATATATATCCTTCTCCATTTTGAGTTGACCATTCTTTCGGCCGCGGCTCTATTTTAGTTGACCTCGCTTGCTCAGATACCAACCTGTGTTTCATGTTCGTCGTGGTCGTCGAAGCACTGCGTTGGCGAAGTCGGACTATTGAAACCTACACGGAGCAAAGCCTTTTTAAGGGCAAAGCGCATCAACTGGCGCATGCCAAAGTCGAGTAAGCTTCATCTAGCATTCCTTCGAAGCTTGTACTGTATGTTGCTTATTGCCTGCTCTTGTTACACGCCTCTTGTATATCTTCAACTGATTAGAGTCAGTGCAATAAGTTTTGCAGATTATTATGCGATCTTCGTAATGCCTATTGAGGGCAATTCTGCGATCTCCATGCTCACTTGTAACTGCCGGGCATCAAGAGTTGCATGGACTCGAGACTGGAGCAATTGTGCGCCGCAGAGGGGAATTTCAGGGCTGGAAGCTGTGATCCCGAAGGCGCTTTTTCATACCACCGTGTGTTTCATTCGTGAGTCGGTCTTACGGAGACGGATGCTGAGAAGGCAAAGTGCAGGCTACAGATGCCAGCCCTTGATCGTCTGCGGGGAGGATCGACATGAACCATGCTCCTGTCGACTTTAATTTTTGCAACTTGCGCAAACCCTACCGAGACTTCCACATCCGAATTGTGGATTATACCTCGGTACCGCGGAATATTTGCGACTGTCAAAGGCATCACTACTGAACGTTCATACCGGCAACCCTATCATCTACCGTTCGAGTCCGTGCTAGTCGGGCATCTTGCCCTATAGAGGTATCAGTTTAACGTGATTAGGCGCCCTCCAAGCTCCTCGTCAAGTCATATCACATTGTCCATGACTCGAATGTGCAATAGGTTTAGATGTCACAAATCGTGAGGGGAAACGATGCGGTAGTCGTCCGTCCAGCAGTATTACCGAATTTCAACGAGGTCACTGGGCTTTTGTGCGAGAAACAGCAGGCGATAAGATACAATCCTTGACATCTTCCTTGGAGTACTAAATTGGTACGCAACGAGCCTAAGGTGCCTCACGGATGCCGCTCATCCAGCAAGTAGATCACCGTATCAAATGGTATACATCTTCGCTGAAGAGCTAAGAAGTTCGGTGTTTTGCGTAATCCTATCATTCAGCAGCAATCGATGTGTGTGGCCGCTTACGCTCTGTTTGCTCCCCCAACTCCAGATCGTCTTGAGGTCGTTTCCGGTTGACAGATACCTTCAAAATCCGATCCACAAGGTTTTGCCAGCCCTGTCGCTGCGCGTTCTCCAAACTCCCTCGCCAGGCGACGATGCCGTCAGGTCTAACCAAAACTCCACCAGTAGCATCTACGCCACGATACTTCTTCCACTGGCCAGTCGTGTCTTCCCAGCCGCCAGAACCGATAACGATGACTTTAACCCTCTTGTCATCTACGTCCAGACTCGTTTCATCTTCGACGAACAAAGTTAAGGCCTCCAAGTCCAGCAAATCGCGAACGGCTGCGGTCTTACCATCTTTCTCCACCCATGCGTGAGGTACATGATGACCCGGAATAGTCGAGGGGAAGTACGTATGATGCACCAGCGTACCATCCGGCGACTGCTGCCCACCATGGGTTTCGCTACCCTCCATCGCGATGTCGGCAGACGGATAGAACCAACCAAGTTCATAACCAGGAGCTTTGAATTCTGTATCGAGAGCTTGAGAAGCCTGCTTGATTTTCTCTTGCTTCTCTTCGTAGTCTGGGTGCTTTGGGTCAAAGAAAGCTGCGCCTGCAGCAATGTTTTCTTCCTTCGTCTGCACCACACTTACTCCCATCGCGGCGTCGATTTTGCCAGCGTGTGATCGCATATTGTGGAGACTTGTTTCTCCCACTCGCTTGCCGACGTCCAGACGTTCTGTCTGGTATGTGTCGAGCAGAGCATCGTATCGTTTAGGATCTTTGAGAGCGAGACCCAGTTTCCATATCAGGTTTTGTGCATCTTGAACTCCTGAGTTCATTCCGAGAGCTATAGAGAGTCAGTAAATGTATATTACTCACTCCACCACGTAATGGCAAAACACATACCTCCCCATGGCGGTATACGATGAGCGCTATCGCCCACCAAGAAACTCCTACCCACTCGCCACTGTGAAGCATACAGAGCATTGACAGTCCAGTGGCTGAGGCTGATAAGCTCCATCTCCAAATCAGGAATGCCGATTGTTTTTCTCGCACGAGAAAGAATTGTTTCTTCATCAAAAGTCGGAGGGTCATCTTCCGTCAGCCCACAAGCGAACATCCACTCCTCGACTTCTGGGTTGGTCATCGCTTCTGGCCACGGACCTAGTTGGTAGAGATATCCGGTACGCATTGAGCCGCCCATTTCCGGATTCGTGAACCATGTGATGAAGTTACGGTTGTCGGGATGTAAAGGTCTGATAGGTGACCGGATGTGTGCGCTGCTCATGGTCATAAGGCCTCCTTCGCCGCTCCATGACACTCCGAGCTTCTCGGTGAACTCGCGACCGCCGTCAGCAACGATCAAGTAGAGTCCACTATGCTCCGTCGTGAGTCCTGTGCCGCGGTTCTTGACTGATACTTGAACGCCATTTACCGTATTACTTGCTGAAGCGACTTCATGATTATAGAAGATCCCATCCGGGTTCAACTCAAGGGCTCGACGCTTCATGATCGGCTCCAGTCGAATTTGAGGCAGGATACAATATTTCGAAGGGCTATAAGTAGCGTACTCGGCGGCATACTCGCCTCCTCCCCAAGAATCTCTCGACAATATCTCCGTGCCTCCTGGGCCGAGTGAAGTATACCAAGCGGTACGGCCAGCCATTTCAGGGGGTGCCGAATGCGCGTAGACTTCATCTTCGATGCCCATGACGCGGAAAATCTCGGTCGTGCGTTGGTTGATTCCACATGCTTTTGGGTGGATTGATGTAGAAGGATGCCGCTCGAAGAGAAGGTTTGGGATTCCTCGAAGGGAGAGGAGGATCGAACATGACAGGCCGACGGGCCCGCCGCCGATGATGATGACTGACGTCTTAGCAGGGGTATCAATTGTGGTCATTTTAAACAGCACTAGATGGAGCGGTTTTACCTTGGAATCGCTGTTACATTGCAGTTTCTAGAATGTGGTCGCAATAGATCAAATGAGAGATATGTGGTCAGACGCTCGGTGGATCTCGGCTCGGCTGATTCCTTAGCACGAGTACCAATTGCCAATGTATCAAACGTACAAACTATTTAGCAGGGAGAAGATAGAATGAGAGCTCGTCTGGAAATGTTTGCGATCGTGTGTTTCAATACATGGTAGACGGAGGGGCAGTATGTAGCGGAAGATGTGAACGCTGATAATTGCGAAACGGTTGTTCAATTAACCTTTTAAGCTTTATGGCTGTCTTTCCTTCGACACCATACGTAGTCGTAACATTCTATGGGAACACAGTAGGGTATGGACCAAATTAAGAATCATCCACATCCTTCTGACTTGCCGTACTTTTCTGCCGTTCTGTGCGACATTCATTTTTGCGGTTCGACTCTTTCAGATCAAGACACGTGCTATTATTAGAAGGAAGTCAAGCACCTGGCTTCGTCTCTTGAACGTTGTCAAATTAGCCGCCTTTATAATACATACATACGTACAGGCCGAAATCGCGCATCCTTCGGCTACATTTATTTCCTCTACTCTCTGATGCAGTTCCTCCATACATCCAGAGCTTGAGCGCCATAGCTTCCCTCCTTAGGCGCCTGCGCCTCAATGGCTTGTGCGAGGTTGCTCAGGCCCGCCTCGTAGTCTGCGACGATCTGGTTCGCCTGCGCCGCCTTGGGGGTGTTCTTGCCCAGGATCTGGGTCGCAAGCTTCAGGCCATGCCAGATGGGCACGCCGTGCAGCATCTCAAACACCGGACCTGTGGCGGGCGGCGCGAAAGACTTCGGCTGTGAGTCCTCGCCGATGCAAGCAAGCAGACGCGAAACAAACGCATTGACCTGGCCATTCTTGTCTTGCTTGTCTTGGAATTTGTATGCGTTCACGGCGGCGAGCTCGAGGAAGACACCGATGATCTGGGGGCTTTGTCTAGGGTCGTCGCGTGCGAGAACTTTTCCTGAGCCGTGCTCTTCAGCTTCCAGCATCAGGGCAAACTGTCGTGACTCTGCCAATCCCTTGCGCAGCGAGCTCTCGCTCCAATCGTCCCTCTGTGCCTGGCTGTGAAGTCCCCACACCACGTTCCTCAGCACCTCCTCCCTCTTTAGCGTCATGCCCGTGAATTTGCTCTGCTCCAGGCACTGAAGAACCACATCCAATCGTCCCGCGCTGATCGCCTTCCTTACAATCATCTCCATAGTCTTCTGGTCGGGCGTGCATTCGCAGTGGGTGAGGCCGATGAGCATACCGGGCAGGTTGGCCCAGGCTTTCTTGTCGTTGCCCGACTGCTCCATCAGGTGTAGCGCTTGACGAATCAGTTTGTGGCGATTAGGAATCTCAGTTCGGCGATTGATCCATGTTAGAGGGATTTCCTCGTCGCCAATCTCGACGGTTTGGGGGTTGTCGTGGAGATATTGGCGGTATTTGACACCGAAGATCAGGCGTCGTTGTTGTGGCTTGAGGTAGCCTGGGACGAAGTGTTTGTTGCGAAGGGAGGCGAGGAGATCGTTGAGTTCGGAGTTGGAAGTTTCTTGGAAAGTGGGAATGCCTTTCGCATGTTAGCTGAGGGTTGAAAGGAAGATGTAGGATGGCCTTTCACATACCTCGTCGCTGGATGGGTGCGCTTGAGAATGCGCGTGTGGTGGTAGAGCGCACACCTGCTTGCGCAACGCGCTGCAGGCGCAGAGAACAATTTGTGCAAACCGAGTTCATGTTGTGGTTCGTATGTGAAGGTGTAGTAGAACTGGGTGTAGCATTGGCTATCTTTCCCTTAGATCTTCATCCAAAGCCCGTCTCTCTCCAGCCAGCCTTTCTTGGCAGGCACCTCCGCGGTCTCCCAACTTTGGCCGGACCTCCATCGCGGGTGAATTGGTATAGACGAACGTCTTGCGCCCTGCTACAACCATATCGCCAGCCATGTCGTTATCTTCACAATCAGCGCGGCCTTTGGCCTGCCTGAAACAAGCACTTCGCCAATGTCGCGCTGAGCGCCAGCAGCAGCAGACTCGCACCTACGCCGCCGCCGCCAGCGAGGTCAAATACCCTTCTCTGCAGACTCGCTACCCTTCACCCTCAAAGGGTTTCCGTCCAAGTCAGGCCATTAAGCAGAACCGTACGAAAACTCCACTCACGGGATTGATGTTTTCCTGCTAACTTTCTCCCAGGCTTTGAGGAAGGCATGCGCAAAATCCGCGTCGCTCCCCAAGTCCAATCCACCAACAAGCGTTGCCCCGACCCGGTCGCGACCATCACCGCCTCTCAAATCGCCGCCCTCGATCCCACCGGTGCTCGCACTCGCCTCTTTAACCCCACAAATGTCGACCGTGCCCGTGTCGGTGACATTCTCCTCGTCCGCCAGAAATCCGGCGAGCCCTTTTCCGGCGTATGCCTCAACATCCGCCAGGGTGATTCGAAAATCGATTCCGCAATCTTGCTCCGCAACCAATTGACCCGCGTTGGTGTCGAGATGTGGTACAAGATCTACAGCCCGAATGTCGAGGGTATCGAGGTTGTGCAGCGCAAGGCCAAGCGCGCGAGGAGAGCCAGACTTTATTACATGCGCCAGCCCAGACACGATGTCGGCAGTGTGGACAGCATTGTCAGGCAGTACCTCAGACAGAGAGTCGGTGGACCCGCGTCCAGCCGGAATACGAAGGGCAGGGATGCTGGCTCGCACAAGAAGAAGAACAACAAGAAGGGAAGGAACTAGGATGTTCTATTGTATATTTTGTAAAACTAAAGGTCAATTTTTTCAAGAAGTTCACAAGATCTGGGTTTGTCACTGGGAAGCTCATGCACCTTCATGCCATGCCAGGATCCCGTTTGGACGGCGGAAACAAGCTGCTGGTTGATCAACATGCTTTTCGACTACGGTTGACTAACTCAGGAGTTTTCGCGACATTTTCGGTAAACGAACCCATCCGCTATCTACCACACCATCAGCTGCTGCTACACTGATTTGGTCCCTCTGTGAACTGTGGGTCAATCTAAAGAGAGCCAGCTCCCTCAATTGCCATTATCTGATCAAAATAAAACCAAACTCCTCGCAAACATGATGGCAGAAGCAAGATGGTCGTCGAACACAATTCCGGGTAGACTATCAAAGGAATCTCGTAACCACATCTTCCACGGCATACCATGTCGGAGCGCGCTTTCGCGTCTGGCAAAAGCAGAAGTAATGCCTTCCAGACTCGAGGAGCATCATACGCGTGCCCAAATATCCTCATGCTGCGTTCATCGTCAGTGAAGCGCTCAAATTCGGCAACGTCGAACAATAAGGGCGCAAAAACTTACGATGTAGAACTCCAAACTAAATCGGAAGCAAAAGCCCAGGCCTGTTCCGCCTTGCTTTATGCTAGGACTAGAGATAGATAAAAGTCAAATACCGTCTGCAGCTTACAAGGCGTGCCGCGACTGACCATTCCAAAGCTTTTGTCATATTGCCGAAACACTCCTCCTCAGAGAGTTTCTTCGGCTCATGGCATTCATCGAAATCGCGGTCGTACGCAATATCAATCCGGTGTTTACCTATAAAATCGAACTCGGCCCTCCTGCTCCAAGAATGGGGTTCGCGACCGTACGTGTAATTTGAGATATTCTGGCAGGCCCTTCTCAGCAGACTCTCATTTTTCTTGCGTTATCCACCCCATGTCATCTATGAGTCTCTCTCCCGGGGGAAAGGGCGTGGTGGTGTCCGGGTAGCATTCACAATTGAAGGGGTCGTCTGCAGGGTTGTCTTGGTGGGTTGCATTGGCACAGTGTCCGTTGGCGAGGCTGTTGTTACCAAACCGGTCTTCATCCCTCTTTTCCACGTGTGTTGGCTAGGTTTTGTATCAGATTAAATGCTATTCGTTGTTTGACGGGTGGTTCCAACTTACAACGGAAAACTCCAGGGCGAAGATCATACAGTCTCCAAGCCCAATGCCGCCTTGCGCCACGTCGGGACTAGGAAAATACGTCAGGAAGAAGATTCTCAACAAGCATCCAACGCCCGGCTTTTCACTTACCACGTTACTGCCAGCGTCATGTTGCGAATGCATTCGTCCAGCGAAAGTGTCTTCGGACCCTTGCAAGCATCACAGTCGACATTGTACCGAGCCGTGAGACGATGGCCATCGTTAGTGTTGACTACTGCCTCGTGAACGTAGTTGTCGCGGCCAAATTCAGCGTCGACAAAATGATTACAGGCATGCTCGATCATGTCTGTCTTTTGAATCTCCTTCAAGTCGTTCAAGTCTTTGCTTTTGGGAAAGCAGTAGCAGTTGCTCATCGCACCCGCAGGATTCTGGGTTTCTTTGCCTGCGCCGTATTCGCCTTCGGTAAGACCTTCAGGTATATACAGCGGATCCTGGTGGCCAAGACCATCGTCCCTGAGACTAGACCTGTCCGGTGGTGGGTTACTGGGTCGCCAGGGATCGCTTAGCCGGGCGTCAACCACGAGAGTTGACAGATAGAGGATGATGAAGACCAAGGGCCAACCACAGCAGAGCAGATGCCCACGGCGAAGCATCCTGGGTGACTAGTGTGATTGCTTATTGGTGTTACGGTAAGGCTCACTGATCCTTGATTGATACTGGAATGAGTAGTTCAGTGAGAGAGTTGCTGCAAACCTCTGCAAAGGTTTTATCAACCCTGCCCTGGCAGACCGAACCTTCGAGCAATCACATGCGAAGTGACGCATGAGCACTGTGACGTGGCAGAATGACTGCACTAGAACGTGGAAGAATGACTGAGCTGGACGGATCGTGCGTTGGAAAGTGGTCGAACGACGTAGGCGGGTAGAGATGTACGTAGGGCGACATGTGACATTCTTTGCCAGTAACATCTAGAAGTAAGTACTCGATTGTGACGGCGAAGGGCAAAGGTATATGAGCCGCCCTCTTGCTCAAAGTCCCCTAGACATCCATCTTTTCTGAAACCCATGTTGATCAACAGGAAAGGTCTCAAACGAACAACAAGCCCTGAAGCAGTCACCTCGGCCTGCTGAGAGATCCTACAGTAACAAGCCATCAACTTGTCAAGATGACGCGGTGGCACCATAGCTCGACAACCAAGTGTCTCCTCATTCTGATCCTCTGCCTGCTATCATCATGGGTGATCGCTCTACAGCCTCAGCTCTGCGCAGGCGGAGTCACCTACGGGGAACCCACAGCGCCCAACGTCCGCTCCTGCGTCTGCTACAGCGGGCGCCCCTCCTCCACCGACGGACGTCCCCTGCCAAAGCTCTCGAGTGGCGAGAAGACGGTCTACAACACCACCGGCATCATCACAGAAGGCTGCGAGAAAATCACAAAGTACACCTTCGGACCGGACTGCCATCAGACAACTTCGAAGAAAACCATCGAGAACAAGCTCAAAGGCTTGTTCTTGGTGTTTGACGATGACATCCTTATCAAGGCGAGATTCTGGCAAGAAGCAAAGGACGTTTGCAACTCCACCGTTAAGCTTTCACAGGACGAGTGCGAGTCCTATTTTCACGCGGCGATATGGTGAGTAGCTTGCGTGTAGACGAACGGGCTGGTGATAAGATAGTCTCTGACGTTCTTGACAGCGACGAGGGGTCTGGTGTCGGCTATGGCAAGTGTTTCGAGTTCACGCTTGATCTCAACCCATCGGTAGGTCGACAACTGCTGTCTGCCGGCTTGTCGCGCGGTTTGTTGTTTCTCGGCTAACGAGGTTCCTAGGCACGGCCGAAGGATCCCGAGTAACGCGGCAGAGAGATGAGCGACTGAGAAATGACGGAGACTATGCGGCACACAGGTGCGGTCAGTTCTGTGATAATTGGATACTGAAGGAATTTTGTTTCAGACTCGACATGGGAGCAAGTATCGGCAAAGGGAGTTCATCTAAATTCGTTGCTTTACAGTGTATCGATTCTGTTAGCTTGTCGACCTGCTTGAACATTCTGAGAGGAGCTTGCGGGAAATTCCACTTGATAGGGTTGTGCTCCATAAGATGACAGGGTAAAGATGCCCGTGCAAGAGCAAAAGTTTCATTTGCCAAAATTGGCTGGTATCTTTACTCGACTAGTCATCAAAGTCAAAACGTCTCTGCAGTTAATCAGGCCAGCATTGTTGACCTGCTCTCATGTTGCGAGTTAGGCAATCCGACTGCTCGGGGTATCTTCGAATTTGCCGCTCATCGTTAGTGGAGGCACATGTGGTCGTCGTGGCACTCGGTAGCTTGGATTTTCATTCATACCTCCCACTTGTCAGTCTTTGTTGTTTCCAAATCAGAGGTCGAGTGACTTACAATCTGATTACAGATGCCCATTTCCATCCCCAGTGGCCGTATGCCATTCATTCAATCTTCTTTTTCACGCACCTTCTGCGGGCGCGGGGTGTGGCGGGTACTCATCTTGGTTCATAATCAGGGCTTCTCGGGAATATATATTGGCCAGTCTTGGTTTCTCTTCTGGTTTGTGCTGTTTTTAGCACGCGGAACGCCCTTAAGCGAGCAGGTCGGCAACGTTCATCGGCATCTCATCGATCTGGGTGGAGTAGTAGACTGTTTCCTTGTTAGCTGGAGCTCTAGAATTATCTCCGGAGATAGAAACTTACGCTCAATGTCACGCAGAATCCTAACGTCCTCGCTGGTGACGAAGTTGATGGCCACACCCTTGCGCCCGAATCTACCAGAGCGACCGATGCGGTGGATGTAGTTCTCACGGTTGCTAGGCAGGTCATAGTTGATAACTAAGCTGACCTGCTGCACGTCGATACCACGGGCCCACACGTCGGTCGAGATGAGCACACGGCTGTTGCCTTGACGGAACTCTTGCATAATGCTGTCACGCTCCTTTTGAGGCATCTCTCCGTGCATGCTCGAAACAGTGAAGTTGGCATCGCGCATCTTATCGGTAAGCCAGTCGACCTTGCGACGGGTGTTGCAGAAGATGACGGCTTGTGTGATGGTGAGGGTGTCATAAAGGTCGCAAAGAGTATCAAACTTCCACTCTTCCTTCTCGACTGCGATGAAGTATTGCTTGAGACCCTCGAGGGTCAGTTCGTCACGCTTGACCAAGACGCGAACAGGGTCGGTCATGAACTTGGTGGTCATGTCCAGGACGTCGTAAGGGAGCGTAGCACTGACAACAACGACCTGGGTGGCGGGCGGGAGGTAACGGTAGACGTCGTAGATTTGCTCGCGGAACCCTCTGTTAAGGAGTTCGTCGGCTTCATCCAGAACCAGCATCTTGATGTTACGAGTGCGCAGGTTGCGACGGCGAATCATGTCGGCAACGCGACCGGGAGTACCGCTGACAACGTGCTGGCCGTAATCCAGCTTCCTGATGTCCTCGCCCACGTTTGTTCCACCAATGCATGCGTGGCATTGCACGTTCATGTAGTCTCCCAGCGCCAACAGAACGCTCTGAATCTGAGTGGCCAGTTCTCTCGTCGGGCTGAGGACTAGCGCTTGCGACTCGCGCACCGCGGTGTCGATGACCTGAAGGATACTGATGCTGAAGGTCGCAGTCTTACCCGTACCGGATTGGGCTTGGGCGATAGTGTCGCGACCTTTGCAGATCTGAACGATGGCGCGCGACTGCACGGCAGAGGGAGATTCGTATCCGTAGGCGTAGATTCCTCGCAGCAAGTTTTCCTTGAGGTGCATGGCTTCGAAAGTGGGCGCGACAGAGACTTCCTTGGAGGTGGAGAACTCCATGCGCTCCTCCGCCTTGCGGTCGATGGCGTCTTCGGCCATGGTGGGCAGGTGTTGGTGAGATGTGGTATGGATTTAGTGATAGTGGTGGTGGAGTGTGTTTGGTCGCAAAGATCACAAAAGTTAGCTCTGGATTGTATGTGAAGTGGAGAGAGGCGCTAGATTCGGCTCCGCATGTGAAGTGACGCGGGCCGCAGCGAGAGCTTGGTGCGACCAGCAATCAGCGACCAAGGACTTTTGGTTCGCGAATCTTGAGAGTGAACCAGCCAGCTTGAGCGCAACTCGTCCAACGACTCGACTCAACATTCTTCTGTTCTCACAGCCCACACAACTCCCTTTCTCTACCCTCCGGACCGGAACTACCAGGAACACGCCACCGATTCTGGACTACTTTTCCTCAAGCAAGGCCAGGCCGCAGGTCTCTGATAGCAGCACGACTGATTGCAACCAATCAATTTCTCCGGACGGATCACACGCGACAACGAGAATCAACAATACGGCGACAAGATGCTGGTAGAAGACTTGCGCTCCGCGCACGAGGATGTCGAGCGACTCGAGGCCGCCATCGCCGAGCGGATCATGGACGAGCCCAAACACATCCGCAACAAACTTGCGCGCGAACACGAAATCGCAAACTTCACATCGCGCATTGCCGAGCAAAGTCAGCGCGCACTGCACATCTACAACGACCAGAAAGAGCAATGGATGCAGGAGATTCAGTCAATGAACGCCGGCAGCGACCCCTTCGAAGAGTTCTACAGCCAGCTCAACAACGTCAAAGACTTTCACAAGCGCAACCCCAACGAGCCTGTAGAGAATCTGGAGCGCGCATACAAGAAGCCAGAGCATGGAGGACCTCCAGCAGGATTTGCTGGCGACATCAACGGAATGTTCACTGGTGAGGAGCAGTTTGGACGCTATTTTGATTTGACGATGCTGCATGAGGAGTTCCTGAACCTGCCCGGAGTCAGGATGGTACGCAAGGCGACATATCTTCAATATCTGGATCTCTTCGACAAATTCACACCCCCTCAATTGACCATCGACAGAGCGCAACACAAGATGACAGACGACTATTTCAGCTACGTTAGCAGCTTAGCGGATTACCTGCAATCATTCATGCGTCGGTCGCGTCCGCTGGAGGATTTGGAGAAGCTCTTCGGCCAGTTTGAAAAGGAATTTGAGGAGCAGTGGGAGAAGGGTGAAGTGCCCGGGTGGGAACCTGAAAAGGAAGAGGCGAAACCAGCCGCAGAGAATACGGGTGAGGGCATTTGGTGCGAGGATTGCGAGAAGGAGTTCAAAAACGAAAATGTGTACCAGGCGCATTTGAAGGGCAAGAAGCATATCAAGAACGCGGAAGCACGACAGAACGGTGGCGAGAAGCCTGCAGTGAAGGCCAATGGAGCTGTCTCAGATGCGAGCAAAGAGTTGAAGCGCCTGCGAGAGAAGGCAGTCGCGGAGCGAGAACATCGCGTTCGTAAGTTGACCGACGCCATGCAACAAACGCGCGAAGACACTCGGGTGAATGTGGAGCGCAAGTACGGCATGACAGACAAGGAGAGACAACAAGAAATCGCGGCCCTCTACGCTGAGGACGAGGCCATGACTGGCACCGCCGAGAACGAAGGCTCAGACGACGACGATGACGATGAGAAGGTCTACAACCCTCTCAAACTACCCCTCTCCTGGGATGGCAAGCCCATTCCCTTCTGGCTATACAAGCTGCACGGTCTCGGTGTGGAATTCCCTTGCGAGATTTGCGGCAACTACGTTTACATGGGTAGACGAGCATTCGATAAGCATTTCTCCGAGGCACGTCACATTTACGGCCTGAAGTGTTTGGGTATCACCAACACTGCTATGTACAGAGATATCACAAAGATCGAGGAGGCCGAGCGCCTGAACGCGAAGCTCAACTCGGACCGTCAGCAGCAACAGCAGGCGAAGGAGGATGTGGTCGAGATGGAGGATAGCTTTGGTACGGTTATGCCGTGGAAGGTGTGGAACGATCTGAACAAGCAAGGCTTGCTCTAGTCGCTGGAAGTGGGTCTTTGCCGTTGAAGCCATTGCCTGTAATTGCGTTCTGGCATGTTTGTCTGGCCAGATTCTCTGTGTACTTTTAGCATGCGGTATGTATAAAACTGACAAAGGATATGGACAATCACCAACTACGACCACATGCTGCATTCTCTTTCACATGCGTTGTTTCGCAGAAGAGAGGAAAGCGCCACTGCATTGCGTGTGCAAGCTTGCGAGTAGAAACAAATCAACAGAACAAATGCCTCTTTGTATAGGCAATTTGACATTTCTAGCTTCATTCACATCACCATTTTATCAGATCCGTGACATACCGCGCATACACGAGGTCCAAGCAATCAATGCCATCTCTCTCATCACTAGGCCCGCTTACACCCACGCGCTTTCTTTTCCTCAACCTCAATGACCAGCTTCTCGCATTGCCTCCAACAACACCTCATGTGCTGCTGGCCTTTCGTCGACCTCTACCTTGAAGACCCGCCGCCACGAGCAAGAAAGTCAAGATCACAACACAAGCACAGACACCGGACAAGATACGTTGTTCGCGAGTCTGATCGTTACAAGGTGCGTTGTTGCGCGCTTTCATTTCCTTCGCTCTTTCATCGCCACCCCAGTTCGATTTCGCAATCACATGCTCTCATCAGAGGCGAAGTGATCTGAAACGCACCTCTCCTTCCTGCAGAATAAGAACTGCGCATCCTCACTCCACACTCACCCCCAAACCTCACTCCACTCGAAGCAGATCTCACATCTGCTCCTCCCCCTCTACCCCAAATCACCCTCCAATCAACAAACGACACCATGGCCTCCACCACTTTCGATCTCATGGAGGACGACAGCGGCAGCGACCACGAGCATTGGCCGGAAGACTTCAAAGCCGCCCCTGCCGTGCCAGCCCCAGGCTACGACACGCACACTGGCCTGCGCATGACTTCCTACGAGCCCGCCTCTCCCACTCTCAAAGAAGCCTCGCCGCCGCCGTCCTCGGACGCAAGCATCAAAGCAGCCTCGCTGACTGAAATCCACGCACAGTACGCGTACGCCCCAGCACCCGCGCCCGCCGCCAAAGTCGCCACGGGAGTCACCTACGCCTACGTTCCCACTGCTGCGCCCGCGCCTGCTCCAGCTCCCGCTCCAGTCGCCGTACCGAAGCCAAGCAACAAAATGAACGCCTACACTTACCACCCGACCTTCGAGAAGCCGGCCGTCAAGGAGACGAACAAATGGCAGGGCCGCACGAAGGCTGAAGTCGAAGATGACAATCAGAAGATTGCGGCTGAAGAGAAGGTCTGGGGCAAGCGCAAGGTTGTCCCGACTGGCCTCGCGGATGATCAGATGTGTTGGGTTGTCGAGGCTGATGCCAGCTACACTCTTCGGTATGTTGTGAAGGCATGGTCTCTGGAGACTGTTGTCGATAGCATGCTAACACTTCTATTATCAGCACGTTTTCTGCCATCAAAGATCTTACGGGGGATTGGAAGAAGGATCCGCGTTATGAAGACGCTTGGTACTTCGTTGTGATCGAGGAGACGAAGGAGGAGAAGTAGGCTGAGGCATGCCCTCGCCGTCCTTTCATGCGTGTACGAGATACGACGATACGGCTTGAAGAACATCATACTGAAGAGCGGAAAAGCCATTGCTGTACAATTGCTTAGCGGAAGTTGCTCTAAGGTCAACCAGAATCAAACAATATTGCATTTCAAGTTTCAACTCTTTGCGCTATCCTGATGGGACACGCTCAATGGGTCAATGTCATAAATGGTATAGGACCACACACGACTCAACAAAATATGTTTTATCATACGAACCGTTTTCTCTAGCCACAAATAACAAAGATATTCAAGGTGGTGAAGTGAAGTGAAGAGCACAACCACCAAGAAAAAAGTACCCCCACTCACCAAACCTGACGTCACCTCATGAAGCTGCTGGCCCGCTATACTCAACACCACCATTCGACCCCGATCTCCCAATCAAATGCCGTTTGATACAAATCTTCGCAACACCTCCATCTTCCTTGCGATCTTCATCCTCGCTTTCTTCCCAAAGTAAGTCTAAACCTCACTCCGGTCTTCCAAGCCACCAATCTCACATTCCACATTCAAGAAACACGACTCTAACAAACCACCCAGCATCTTCCACCTGCTCCTCAAACCTCTCACCCTCCCCTTCGACCTCCTAGGAACACCACTCACCCCACCAAAAAACCTCCTACCAACCTGCGCCTGCTGTCCACCAGCCACCTGCACCTCCCTCCCAACAAACCAACCACCAGCACCAGCAACAATGTCCTTCTTCCAAAAACAATTCGCCCTCCCCTCCAAATCCCGCGGCTGCTACCTGATAACAGACGAAGTGACGCGCCAACTGCCCGAGCTGAAAGACTACAAAGTGGGCGTCATGCACCTCTTCATCCAGCACACGTCGTGCGCCCTCTCGCTCAACGAGAACTGGGACGAGGAAGTGCGCGAGGACATGAGCGACGCGCTCGACCGCCTGGCGCCCGAGGACAGGAAGGGCAACCTGTACCGTCATTCCGCTGAGGGACTGGATGATATGCCGGCGCATATTAAGAGCAGTTTGATGGGCGCGAGTGTTTCGGTGCCGATTACGAATGGTCGCCTGAACACGGGCACTTGGCAGGGGATTTATTATTGCGAGTTTAGGGCTAGTAAGCATTCGAGAAAGGTTGTGGCGACGATTCAGGGTGAGAAGGCTTAGGTTTTATGAGGGTTTTCAGATTGGGAGTTCTCATGGAGCACTGAAGATGTCTATCTCTTATTGCGGCCAGATACAATTATCTGGATAGCGATAGCAGACAGAATGATGAATGCGTATTGATGATAATTGAAAAGAAATAATTGGCGCCATTGTATGTACAATTCTACAGTACATTTTCATCCCATCTCATCCCGTCTATCGCTGCTCCAGAGGCTTGCCGGTGTTGGTCTGGTATGCCTCGGTGGAACCAGTCTTTGCGTTGGTGGTCTCGAAGTCCGACGCAGGGAGAGTGGCAGGGTCGCCGGTGGGAGGGTCGAGAGGGAAAGATGTGGAGGGCAAGCTCTCGAGGTGCTTGCGGTGGTGCTTGTGTGCCTGTGTGATTCGTTAGAACGCTCTGTTTGGCCGCGTGTTGGCAGATGCCATTGGGGACCTACGTAAGGAACACCGCAGTAAGTGCACCAGCAAATCTGGGGCTTGTCGGTGTTGATAAAGATGCGAGGGTGGCCGAGAGGACCTCCGCCGCCGTCGCAAGAAACGACCTTCTTCTCGGTCCAGCGAACGGGCTGCTTGTGGATAAGGTCGATGGCTGCCAAAGGTCTCGGCTGTACGGATGTCAGCCAATGGTTTGTTCATGAGATCTCCCCGGTTTTCTAAAGTATTCTTTTTCTCTCGTCCCTTCTCATCCCTCCCTCCCAAGACATACCTGGTCGGCCATAATAGTCTGCTCAAAATGCGGGCCAACCATGGCCTTCTCGCGCGGCTGCTGGCTCCTGCTCCAGATACCCTTGCGGTTCGGGGCCTGAGAGACGCGCATCTCTTCAGCATCCTGGACATTCTCCTGCAGAGCTTCCCTCTGGCTGCCCTCGGCGGAAGTCGGGGTGGCATTGGTAGCGGAAACTGGAGAGCGAGGCTGGCGGGGGTTCGGGTCATTGGCGGGGACCGGGTTGTCGGTGGTGGTGCTGTAGGCACTGCGCATGGCAGGCATGCGCCTGGGGACGGCGCGGAGGGTTCGTGAGAGCATTTTGGCGGCGGTGATTGTATTGCAATGGCGCCTCTGCGGTAGGGTGAAGTCGACCCGCGATGTTCAAGCTTGGGATGTCGCCAAGCAGAACAGCGTGCACGGGCCCCGCTGCGCTTTTGGAGGGCGCGCTCCAATCGCAGCGAGTATTTTACACATCATTTGATTGATAATTTGATTGACGACAACAGCCATGCTTGTTGAGAAGACAAAAAGTGTGACAGACATCGCGTATCTAAGATGATATTTTCGAGTTTGGTTCAACATGTTATGGCCCAATGTCCATGCCTCTTCGGGTTACATTAGGCCTTCGAGCTGCGATTGCTGTTGACTCACAGACATCAACCTATGTGTCTTATCTTGTACTTTGCACAACGATTTCCCTTGTCATGAAATGTCTATCTGCATAATATCCTAGCACTACAAGTTCGCCTCGCTAAGGCCCTGTCCGAAAAATGCTCAATGATCTGCTCCCTCCCCAAAACACCTAGTTCAGCTCATCCAGCCTAGGAATAGCAGCCATAGCGCCCTTCCTCTCCACAGTCTTTCCAGCAGCAGTAGTAGCAAACTCCAACGCAGCCTCATACGAAAACTCTCCCTGGCCATCCGCATGCTGAGCCTTCTTCGCAGCATACGCGCCAAGGAAAGTGTCGCCAGCAGCGGTGGTGTCGACAACCTGAACCTTCTTCGCAGCCACCTTGCCTTGCTTTCCGCTGGCGGTGGCGTACATGACGCCTGCGCCGCCGAGAGTGATAATGACGGCGTCCCGCACGCCGAGCTGAAGGAAGTGGGACAGGAGAGGCGTCAGGTCGGAGCTCTTCTCTGATGAAGAGCCGCCGCTGAGAATGTGCGCTTCGCTCTCGTTCATGACTAGCGTATCGATGTCCTTGTATGCGGATTCGGGGAGTGGTACGGCAGGGGCTGGGTTGAACATGACGTGCTTGCCTTGCGAGCGGGCGAGGTGCATGTTGTGGAGGACCTGTAGATGTCAGTAGATTTTCGTAAAATAATCTCTGCGATTTCAATGAACATGAACAATCACATACCACTTCCAATGGAATTTCCAGCTGGAAAACAACAACACCCGCATCCTTAGGAACCAAATCCCAGTTCTCATCCTTCGTCTCAGAGAAAGCAAAGTTGGCACCCTTAGTAAACATAATCCTATTCTCACCCGTCTCCTCCTCGACAACAATATTCGCCGCACCAGTAGTCTGGCCCTTGACCTTCCTTACGCCATCGGCATTGATGCCCTCCTTGCCGAGCGCCTCAAAGTAGTCGTTGCCGAATCCGTCGTCACCGACACTACCGACCATGGCCACTTTCGTGCCTTGCGAAGCGAGACGAGCACATGCCACTGCTTGGTTGGCGCCCTTGCCACCGAAACCGGTCGAGAAGGAGTTCGCTGTCAGAGTCTCGCCGGGGCCTGGGACGCGGGGAGTGCGGGTGATGAAGTCTATGTTGAGAGAGCCGATTACGGCGATGGAGTTGGAAGACATTGTTGTTGCTGTGTCTTGCCGGCCTTCTTTTCTTGTTATTTTCTTTAGGAGCCTGAGTGGATTGTGTTTTCAATTTTTTTCTCTTGTAGTCCTTGGCGTTTTCTTGTTTCCTTGATGATGTCGTGGCGAGCGATGATGCGAATCGGCGGGCGAAGCTGGGGGAGGTTGGGGATTTTTGAAGTTGGCGGCAATTGTGGATTGCTTCGACTCCACAGTTTGTTGAATCGTTCGTAGGGTTACATTCGAGTCACGCGATGGATACCAGAAGCAATGGATGAGCGCATTTGGTACAGATAAAATTCCCAAGTGAGCTTTAATCGTGGAGTTAAGGACTTACAAAGCCGCAGTCTCCGAAACGATGTGGTTGAGTATTATTACATGAAGCTATCTAATTACCGTGTGTGCTGTGACCATGCTCTTATGGCCGAGCGTGTATTGGCGGTAGTTTTTTTTGTTTCTCCCATCATTACAGGCTGTAGCAACCAATGCTACAGAGACGTGACATGCCGCATTACACCCTCACCATGTTCTGTAAGGCTGAAAGCCGCCCTGGCCCTGCTCTGCATTCTCCAAATTCTGCCACTCCATAGTCCCATAGCTGACTTCACTCTGCGGTGCGCGTGCTACCGATTGAGAGACCCCAGATTGGTTGGCGCTGTAGGTAGACCTGTGTATGCTCGGGGCAAGTGGCGCTGGCGCTCTTGCGCTTGGACCATAGCGACCCCAAGGGCCTCTGATATTCAAAAGTCCCAAATGATCCGACTGTTCTGTCGGATGGCTGACATGGTTCGGTGCCTGATCCCACGGCATCATGATCTGTGTTTTCAGACGAGGATGGAATTGGCTTGACGGAGCTGATTGGTAAGAAGGCCCACGCGCTGATACATGACTTTCGCGGCTGTTCCAGACACTATAATCTGGCTGCGGCGGTGCTCGCTCTTGTTGAACGTGGTGGAGCTGAGAGGAGTATCGTGAAATAGTGCTACCCAGTTGCCTTTGATATGCCTCAAGCTCCCTAGGCGTGAGACCGACGTTATACGCTCCATGTGGTTCAGAGCCTGAGCCATCGTACTGCGGTGGGAGATTCCAATCTGCGTTCTGAGCAAGAACGCTTGGTGTTTGGTACACCGAGCCGCTATGAGCAGACGCTGTGTTTATAGTTCGAGCATAGCCTTGCGTATTTTGTGTATCCCAGTTCCACTGTCGAAGCGATGGGTTCGCTGGTGGGTCCCAATTGTCATCCTGCTGATACGAAGGCCAGGCTCCACTGTGCACAGAGGGCCATCGGGCCCGCTGTTTTTGTTGTGTAACTTCCCTGTAGCTTCCGACATATCCAGCAGGAGGTGGGTGATTATAAGCGGTCAATGGGACAACAGCCTGTGATCCAATAGCAGTCGGAACATGCGAGCCCGCAAAGCTTCCCGAGATACTTCTGGCCTGGTCTCGCTGAGCTTTCCACTCTTCGTAAGTGAGTGTACGACCCTGACCTGAACCAGGCGTGGAAAGCTGTACAGCTGCAGATGGGCGCCAGTCGCTCGAAGCCACACTCAGAGGGTGTGGCGATATCCAACCATCTCCGGCGAAATTCGTCTGCTGTTGGAAGCCGTCGGAACTTCGGGGGGATGGTTTTTGAGGCGCGGCAAGCCAAGGGACAGGCGATTCACTTTCTGATCTGGTATTTTTGCGTTTGATCGCCGATCCGGCTGGACTAGGTCTTCGAACAGCGGATCCCCCTCGAGGAGATGATGCGGCCTGAGAGGCGCCTCGTTTCGTCCACAACACAGATGCACTGCTGCTTTTAGCGTTGGAATGTCCAGACTGAGCTTGGCGAGATGATGATCGACTACCTTGGTGGGATGTTTGATCTTGCGGTTGTACTTTGTTGTCGCTTTGGATGAAACCACGGAATGAATGAGCAACACTCGTTGAGCTGCTTGCTGATTCCACTGTAGGTGGTTTGTAATTACCAGGCGCAGTCCTTTGCGTGCCCTCTTCATCACGCCTTTTTTCCTCAGTATTCCTGCTCTTCTTGCTTGTCGGCGAATTCTGCCTTGATGCCCACTGCTGAGTTGTTTCTGCTGCTCGGATGCTCCGCTCACTCATCCTGTTTGGGACCGGGAACCCGGTCGTTCGCCCAACACCGACCTGCTCAAACACTTGTAGTGTTGGCATACCTGACTTGCTACTGGGTCTTTTGTCGCCTGCCACGGACATATTGGCAATCGGTTGTGCCACGCTTAGCGCTCTTTGGGATATCTCAGACCCCGGTCTCTTCGCCGCGTCGAATGTGCCATCCATAGCAATACCTGAGTCCTTGCACGAGCCGGCCATGGATTGCCTAGCTAGTGACAAGTGGCGAGAGGACGCAGGTAACGCGCCTGACATAACCGCGTCGTTTTGCTCTGAGACATTCACCTGTGGCGCGTTCGTTTGAGCAGGCGGACTTTTCTTTGGAGCGGACTTTTGCTTTTCAGCATTGCCTTTCGCCTGCTTGACTTCATTGTTCCCTTCGGCTTTAGGTCGGATAGGCTTTTTGTTGATGATCGCTTTTTCTTGAACTAGTTGCGGCATGATGCTCGAAGGGCGTTGTCCTGGTCTGCTGACCGACGGCGAAGAAGGCTGTAGCAAAACTGAAGGCGATGGAAGCTCGATGAAGGCTTCCTCGCCGTTCCGACCAAGGATTCTGATCTTTCGAGAGCTCGGCTTTGCAGGGTCTGTCGTGGTCGTTTGAGCGTCTGGGATCTGTGTTGTTGCCTTTTTTGCTTGGCGAGAGGTTCTAGTGGGCTCTTTCGTTTTCACCTCGACATTCGTGCTTCGCAATGGCTGAGACTTCGCCGCCTTCTTCGGCTCATGGTAGGCTTGTACAGCCGTTCTAGCTGCTCTGGGTGTCAAGGATGGAACGATGAAAGGTTTGGGCTTTTTCTCGATTGGAGTTGCTGACGAAGGCTGAGCTTCACTGTGTGCGCTGACTGCTTTCGTAGTGTGTTTGATGGCTACGACTCGCTTTTCCTCGATGGTAGCTTCCATCAATCTCTTCGCAAGTCCTCCGTCTCCGGCGATACCTTGAGCGTGCCCACCTGGGACAGGCCAGGCGCGGTAAGCGTACAGGGTAGGGCAGCGGTCATCGATGAACGAGCCAACGCTACTCGAAACGTCCCACTGGCCTTCGCGCGGTCCGTTGTATGCTTCGTCAAAGGCATTGTCGGCGTCTTCATCTTTCTCAGGTTGCAGTAAAGGGTTAGGCTCGAAGGAGTCGTCTATGGCGCTCTCAAAGGCTGACATTGCGACGAGGTGGGTGCGACACAGGGATGCAGCAGTGGGCGGCGCTGCTGGGAGCGACAAGGTTGCCGAGTGGCGGAAGGTGAATAGTCGATGTGCGAGGTCAGGGTGAAGTTTACGGACAGCTCAGTCTGGCCTTGTGTCGGAGCGAAGTGAGGTTGTGGCGTGTCAGGAACATTGCGCTGCGCTAATTTAAACACACCGTTCTGCATCACTCGCGTGAGCTCACCCACAGAGCCAAGGATAAATTGAAGTTACAATACCTACATTTGACAATCATCGTTCCATCTTTGTATCGTGATCCCGTCTCAAACTTGATGAGCTCAAAGCTTTGCCTTTTCCCTCGCTTTCTCCTGCTCCCACTGCCTTTTGATATACCAACTTCGCACACAGCTCCAACCTCCGCTCAATACACCAAGAGGTGGGAACAGCAATAGTAGCCAGGCCCACCATTGTGGACTGCCCTCCTTAACCACACTCATCACACGGTCAACTTCTCTCTTCAGGTCCGCGTGATCACCGTCGTTCCACACGACAACGCCGGCCTTCTCTCCTCTCCTAAGACACCTCTCCGCCTTATCACGCACATCCCACTGCGACGCAACTCTGTTCTTCGCATCCTCCTCAGTCAAATGCTCGTCTCTTGCTCGTAATCTTTGCATCTGCACAGCAGCATCCTTGACAGCAACCACCATTATTGTTCCACAGAGCGGTTCCCAGCCTGACTCGAAGAGCAAAGGCACATCCAGCACGACTGCCCAGTTTCCACGCAGATAGGCATACATCATTTGTTTGTACATTTCCTTTCTCACTGCCGGGTGTACGATCTTATTGAGCGCTTTCCTGTCCTCGTCCTTGCCTTCGCCGAACACTCTCCTGCCCAATGCGGGTCGGTTAAGGGATCGGCCTTTGCCATTCTGTCCCTGCTCGCCACCGTTCTCGGGTGTCGGAGGGAGAAGAAGGTCCGGTGTTGTAGGGCCAAAATGCGCAACGATCTGTTTGTAGCCTGAAGTCCCAGGCTCTACGACTTGGCGGGCGACTTTGTCGGCGTCGATCACAGGCAGATTGTATGGTGCGGATGTGAGGATCTGTGAGACCGTGGACTTGCCGGTGGCAATGCTGCCTGTCAGGCCTAGGAGAAGCATTTCTGCAGTCTGTGATGTTGGGATGTACCTTCAAGTGCTTGGAGGAGAAGTGATAGTTGGATTGAGGTAGGTGGTAGCTCGAACCTCGGCTTGACAACTGTTGCCTGAGGCCCCCAAGCTCCCTCTACAATAAACCATCCAACCTACTGGTCTACAGCTGTCTAGTCAATTGTGCTATGAAATCACTCTGGAGGAAAGATGAAGAATGGTGTCTCAATAATATCCACTTTGCCTTCTTTCATGATAGAGACACGCGCGTATCCAAAATCGAATCGCCCGAGTCGCCGCAACGAGGCCAAAACACTTCTAAGGTCACTACATGTATCTTCTACGAGGTCTCACGCCACTATGTCACGACCCGGACGTATCTGGATCAGCGTAAATCTGCGTCTGCAAGAAAGCGTATGATGATTGGGCCTTCGTGCATTGCACGGCTTCCGCAGGTCGGCATGCTTGTAACACCAGCCTCAGCTGGGTTGCCTCGTCTCGTTTTCTTCCACACGAGCAGAACACCTCTTACATTACGCTCCGAACATGCTTCTGCTTCAAAATGACTTCATCTGGATCCCGCAAACGAAAGCTTAGCGATGACGCTGAGCAAGGCTCTTCTCATATCCCGAACTGGGAGCCGGGCAGCCTCGCCGCCCATGCTGACGTTGAGCACTTTCGGCGTCTCTACCAAAACATCTCAATCAGCGAATCTGCTAGATCACACTTGGGTGATACTCGTGCCAACACAGTGATTTACAATTTCAGTCCCAGCTCCGTTGATTCGACAGGCGACAATCAGAGATGGGAAAACTTCAGAAGAGCTTTGTCTTTCGACCGAATGGAGTTCCGCCGAAGGGCCATTGAACCAGCTTATGGAAACACCTGCCGCTGGGTCTTGGAAACAGAAGAGTACCTTCGATGGCGTGATGAAACGTTCCGAGATGAACACCACGGCTTCCTCTGGATCAAGGGCAAGCCCGGTGCAGGAAAGTCAACGATCATGAAGTTCCTGCTCGAGCACGCCCAGAGAAACATGACCGATCACACAATTTTGTCATTCTTCTTCAACGCAAGGGGTACTTCTCTCGAAACCTCAGCCGAAGGCCTATATCGGTCCTTGCTACTGCAGCTTCTTGAAGCTGTACCAAGGCTGCGAGGTATCGTCGACATCCCAAACTTGGATCCTAAAGAGCACGTATGGGAAGTGAAGATCGTTCAAGATCTATTTCGCGAAGCTTTGCTTCACTCAAGCGGGTCCAAAGTGATCATTTTCATCGATGCGCTGGATGAAGGCGAGCAAAAGGATGTGCGCGACATGGTGGCATACTTCGCAAGAATTGCAGCAAACGCCAGATCGAACGATGTTCCGTTCGATCTGTGCTTTGCAAGTCGGCATTATCCAAATATTACCACATCACACCGCGTAGAGTTTGTTGTCGAAGGCCAAAAACGTCATGAACAGGATATCCGAATTTATGTTGCGGAAACTTTGAACACTGATTCGGCAACGCCGTCAAACGACCTTGTCCACAGAGTTGTCGCCAAGGCCAAAGACGTCTTTCTTTGGGCTATTCTGGTCGTTCGAATGCTAAATGAACAATATGACAAGGGCTCTGCATCCCGCCAGCTCCTGGGCATCCTCGACAAGATACCCGAGGATCTGGATGAACTACTGACTGCCATTCTTCTAAAAGGAGCCCCAGACAATTATTTTCTGCCATCATTACTATGGGTTCTTGCCGCACATAATGCTTGGATCAAGGAGGATTGGTTCAATGTCCATTTTCTCTATTTTGGAATTCTTTTAGGCGCCGGCGAACTTGAATCTCCTGTCTGGAACCGCGAAGACATTGACCTGGCGGCTATGAAGCGCTTTGTCCTACACTCTACCAAAGGGCTAGTTGAATGGCGCTCTGTCAAACCCTACCAAGGCGGCTCGGTCCCCCAGTATATACATGAAACTGTCCGACAACATCTCCTCGACGGGTTGCACCGCCTTGATATCCAGTTCATACACGAATCTGTCCGAGAACATCTCCTCAACGGCGGACTGACAAAGGTTTTCCCATTTCTGGGAAACAATATCGTGGCAACGACTCATGCCAAATTAATGGAATGGTGCCAAACATATCTTCGGATGATTCGGCCTGAGGAAATGGACGTGCCATTGGACCCTACCACTGGCATGGTTGCGGTGGGCATGTTTGGGGATTCTCAGACAGAACGATCCAAGCGGATTAAAGCGAAGTTTCCGCTCGTCAACTATGTAATGCAGGCCACTCTTTTCCATATGGAAAGGGCTCATGCTGCAGATGCATTTGACTTGGAGTCAATTCATCGGTTCCCCAGGAAGGCTTGGATCAATGTCAACAATGCGGTTGGTACTGATCGTCAGAGGTTGCCCCCATCTGCCACTGTTGTGCGTCTATTGCACGAGGAAGGTTGCCACAGCCTGGCTCTGGCAGTATCTGATTTCTTCAAGAAGTCTCTGTCGCAAAGTCAAACAGCGATCGGCGAAAGTGGTGGTAATGAGCGACACGACAACTTCAGAGAACCGACTGAGTGGGATATGATCGTGGGCGAACGGATGGAAGGGTTTTTCCTCATGGCTGATGATGCGGATGCCACCCAATAAGGACCAGAAGCGAACCTCCATGCTTACTCCTCTCCCATCATCCCTCCCTAAAGCCTCAGAACCTCCTTACGGGCGGCAGAATGCTTCATGCAATACGCATCACCAACAGCGCACGGATATCCCTTGGACGACGCGTACAGTATTACTCTCATCCAGAGTTGCGTCGCCAGCGAGCCGAAAGGCTCGCAGTGATTCTTCCTCATCGAGTTCTCAAACGACATGTTCGGCGATATAACCCTTTCGTTTCAGGATCTAGACTGGGGTAGCGATGTCGGTGTTGAGGATGACGAGTCTTTTGGACAGAAAGGTGCTTCGAATGGGAGTTTTGAAGGTACGAACACACAGTCTGAGATATGCAGATCCTGAAGACGGTTTCTCTGCCTGGGAAGTGGTTGCGAGTCCAGCTCCGCCGCTCCGTTTGTAGGTTCAGTACTCATCAATCGCTCAGGGCGCCATCATCACTCGCGAGTTCATCAATCATGTCTCCATCACTCACGGGCTCATCACCAAGAATCTCATCCTGTTCGAACCCAGAGTAAGGGCGCATGTCTTCGAGATCAACAATGATGTTTTGTCTCATCTTCGAGAGGATGGCACGTACTCGAGCCGCCCTGGCAATGTAATCAGCCGTCTCAAACTGCTGATTCGACCTTATCCGATCCGTGGTTATAAGTAATCTATTACTCGGAGTGTGCACAAGTACCTTTTCCCACACCGCACCGCGTTTCAAGTCACAGCGCGTTAAATCAAGGCCGCTGACGATGAAGTTGAAACAATCTCTCCACTCACGAAGTCCCTTCAGGCTGACTCCAATGAGTGAGAGCTTGCGTAACGAGCACTTCTGGGACTCAAGCAAGCGCCGGAGGTCTTTCCACCGAAAGGCACCAGTCTGTAGCCTCAAATTCTGTAGCTTGCAATCCGCCAGCCAACGGCTAAGTAAGGAACCGTAGTGCTCACTGATCTCTTGCGTGTGGAGCGTGGTGAACTTGGGTAGATAGATCAAATTGAGGTTAACCAAGCTGGGACATGCCGAAAGGAACCGGCCGACAGGGTGATCCTCGCGCTCGAGTCCTTCCATACGTCCGTTGCTCGGGGGTCTGAGCAAATCCTCCAAGCTAAACATAACGGACAAGCTTCTCAGGCTGGGACTCAGCGTTGATATGAGCATCGCTTGGGTCTGCTTGTCGAAAGCCAGAGCCAGCCATGGATTTGCTTGACGGCGGAAAAAGTCGGCATCTTCACAAGGCCAGCCGCATAGGTCCAAGGATTGCGCTGGAAATTGAGCTTGTGCAATTGCCTTGACGGCGATGCGTGCCGTGACATCGAAGCGGAGTTCCGACCGTTGCGTAGGTGGGCTATTGCTAGGTACCCAAGGCAGATGGCTAAGTGTCTTGAGTCCATAGAGACTACAGATAGAGTGGTTGTTTGAATCGTACGGGTGTATCAGTACATGTGGCACGACACCAGCGCCAGCCAGGTTACGCAATGAGTCTTTGAGAAGATTGAAGACATCGAGGCGGATTTTCTCCTTGACGTATTTCCGATGGTCTTCCAAGATGGTCAATTTCTGACCAAGAAAGGACGCATCCAGGAACTGAAACTCCGTTCCTAGCGCATTCGCCAAAGGTAAGTTGTAGAGATGTTCGTCTGGGATGTAGATCTCGATGTGCTTGAGCTTCTTCCTCAGTTTGTGGGAGCTGCATATTTTGTACAGAACCTCCATCGAGTGCTGTGTGTACAAGTGCAAACGAGTCTGAAAGTAGTGATAAGCGAAAGCATCATCAACACCTGTGGAGACGTAGATTGAAGTTTGCCGGAGGCTGATGATGTCCTCAGCACTGATGAGCTGTCCAATGCGAGTGAGAAGCTCGAATGGGAGGTCGGAGATGCCCTTCATTGCTGCGTACAGTGGTCTTGATGTCGTGGAGTTGCGAAAGCAGGACAAGGGACGAAGGGGAAAGTGGCAAGTTGTGTACGAAAGCTAAGTTGGTGGCGTATGCGGTGTAACACACCATGGACAGAATCGAGGTGTCTCCAAAGTCGCTTGTGTCCTCGAGAAACAGGCATTCCGACGCTACCTTATGTGGCATGATTGCTGAAGGCAAGATCCGGCGATACTGATGCTGCAAGGAGGTCATCAAGTGATCAGCTTCAGCCCCACCAAACCATAACCTCCCTTCTGCAAGAGCAACATCGCCGCTGTATTACACAAGCCACACCTAGGAACTATAATACAAACGCCATCGAAAGCATGAATTCTTCGCCTGCTGAAATCCCCACAATCGACTTCTCCCGCTGGATATACAGTAACAATGAATCCTCACGCTCAGCAGTCGCCCAAAACCTCGTAAGCGCCTTCCAAAGCGTCCGCTTCGTCTCTCTGACCAACCACGGCCTCTCAACAAACCTCATCGACACCGCCTTCAATACATCAGAGCGTCTCTTCTCCCTCAGCCATGACGAAAAAATGCAAGCACCCCATCCTGACGGACCACAAGTCCATCGCGGCTACTCGCATCCCGGACTGGAGAAAGTGAGCCAGTATGCTGGTGGTGAGGAGGAGGTTGGTGAGAGGTTGAGGGAGGTTGTGGATTGTAAGGAAAGCTATGAGATTGGCAGTGAGGAGAATGAGGAACAGCCGAATGTGTGGCTTCCCGAGGAGAGTTTACCTGGGTTTAGAAGTTTCACGCTGCATTTCTACTGGGAGTGCAATCGAGTGGCGCATGAAATTTTGTGTGCTTTAGCGATGGGACTGGGACTTGAGGATGTGGAAGTGTTGACGAAGCCTCATTCAGGGTATAATAATCAGCTGAGGCTTTTGCATTATCCTCCCGTTGCTGCTGGGGATGTGGAGAACAACAAGGTGGCGAGAATGCCTGCACATAGCGACTGGAGCACGATCACACTATTGTTTCAAGACGATTGCGGCGGCTTGGAGGTTGAAGATCCGCACACACCTGGGAAGTTCATACCGGTCACGCCTATGAAGGATGCTTGCGTGGTGAACGTGGGTGACCTGCTGATGCGTTGGAGCAATGGTGAGTAAATTAAAGGATGAAGTAGCGAGATGAACGCTAATGTGACTTCAGACACTCTCAAGTCAACACTTCATCGTGTGACGCTGCCTCCGCTCGTGGATCGTTTCGAAGGCAAAGAGAGGATGACGAGGGAACGTTATTCGGTCGTTTACTTCGTCGGCGCCAATCCAGATGCAATTGTCGAGTGTTTGCCGATTTGCGGTGATGCGCAAGCCTCACCCAAGTATGAGCCAATTACCCAGAGGGAGTACTGCGAGATGCGGTCGAAAGTACAGTATCGCACGGGTGGAAGTCCTGCAGAAGTTGTTCGGGGTCTGCGGTTAGTCGTTTGAAAACAATTTGGGAGGAAGTGGCAGCTGGTATGGTGGCTCAGGAGGAGACTTCATTGCGGTCTCCACCTCCAATGATTACGAAGGGTATCTCGAGACCAGCGACTATGTTAGTTCAAAGCGCCCGACAGGTTTCAAGTAGGCATATCTCCACCTCGAGCTTTGCGTTAATCAAGCAGCTCATTTCCTGGATTTCTTGGACTTCTTCGCCGCCTCTGGGCATTGAGCCTTGATATGGCCCTTCTTGCCACAATTATGGCATTCCATGGAAGCCATGGAAGGCGAAGGTTTTCCGGAGCCAGATATACTTGTGACCTTGTTAAGGTTCACTTCTTTCTTCCTCCGTGCTTCCGCTAATCGCGAGGCTTCCTTGGATTCTGCTTTCCTCTGAGCTTTGCGCTCCGCACGCGCCTTGTCGCCGGCTGCTTTTCTTGCTTGTTTGAGCATTGCTTTCGTTCCTGTGGGGTCGTCCTCCTCGTCTTCGCTCTCGGATTCGGATTCTGATGAGCCCTCCCCAGAGGAGCCCGAGTCTTCCTGTTTCTGTGACTAGTTGTAAGTATCGTGTTCTAACCTTCGTCTTGAATGCAACATACGGGCTGCTTCTTGCCGAAGTTGCCAAAATTCATCCTCCCTGGCGCACTCGCCGCTCCAGTATTCTCTTCTTCTGAATCTTCATCGTGTCCAGCTCTTCCCGAGTCCAAGTCACCGTAGCCTGCTGAGATGATCCGCAAAGGTGATTGTTCCGTGGGCCTCGGGGCATTTTGAACACTGAGGTACCACTTAGTCTCGCCTTTTGCAGCAGCCTCGCGCTCCGAAGCTTCCATTCGCTTCTTCTCTTCGGGTGTGTGAACCATAGGCGATCCGGATCCTGGCGTTGAGCCTGGGCTTGCGTTGTAGGTGCCATTTGACATGCGTTGCCTTTTCGCGGATGGTTGCTCGGGAGTTCCTGGGTTTGGCGTTTCTGATGCGCCAGAGCGTTGCATGAACTAGGCGACCGTATGTCAGCATTGCCATTTCGTTCGCGAACGAAATTGTGAGCGAATATGGTAAGACAAACCTTCATGTTCGCAAGGCGCGAAGACATGGTCTTCGCGCCGCCTTTGTTTGGCGTAGACATCTTGTCGAGATTAGCTTGTCCCGGTCGTCGCGCGACGTGTTGCGAAAGATATCCAGATATTTTCAAAGAGCTGTATCTTTCGCGTTTGTTCACTGAGAAATTGAAGTTGACATCAGAGCGCCAAATGGGGGAAGGCGCGACTCTGTTAGCGCGCCCCACAGAGCTCCAGTGCTTCGCTACTTCACATGTTTACACTTACAACATGCGCTTCTTCACTCACAACCTTATTCACGTGAAGTCGGACGTCCAGAATTTCAACATGTTTGGAGACGCCTGCATTACGAGTCTGCCAGACTTGGATAAGCTTGTGAAGATCCGCGCAATCAACTTGCGGGAGCCTCGCGTTTCACAGCGATAGAGTGCGGGTCTTGTCTTCCTGTTTTCAACTGAGAACAGGTACCAAAGACAGCTTGCTCGCGCTGTTCCGTTGCTCTTTGCCGGTCGATGTTTTGGAAAGCGCCGAGAAAAGATGGTTCCTCTACCACGTTGGCATCATGGCGAGGATCTTGTTTCTTTTGATTGTTCTTTCATTGGGGTATGGGAGGGAAAGTGGTTCCTTTGAGACGCCAACCGACCATGTTGACATCACGCCGTGGATGGTTTTCTTTGATTTGTTCTTTCAGTGGTATTTGAGGAGGGAAAAAGCGTTTCTTTCAGGTGAGTTCAAGCTTTGATTGATTCGAGGTACATGAAAATTCCCAGAGTATAGTGCACATTTTCTTCTTGATCACTTCCTCCTCTTCGCCTTGTCATTTCCTGTCGATTCACCTGCTCAGCCCCATTTCTCTTTGGCGTGAACGCACGCCCATCTCCCCACCCCAAAAAGAAGCCATGCCGCAGCCAGCATGAGCTTACACACTGAGAAGAGCACTTTGCTCGTGAGAATTACTGTCCGAACGAGTAGAACCGTCGTCCGCGCGATATCCCTGATAAGCCGGCGAGTGGCAATGCCCAGCTCTCGCACGTCGCTTTGGAGGAAGCTGTCAGGCTTCACGTGTTTCACAGCTTTAGTGTTTGGAGCATGTCCATTTCCACGCCCGCTTGGTAGATATGAACCCGCATGCGATACGGGTGATTCAGGTGATTCGGGGGTTTCCAATCCAACCTCCCTTGAAGAGCCGCAGCGATCCTTCGCGGCAGATTTGCAGCGCCATCCCAGAATCTCAAACAGCGCTCTTTTGCCGAGTTCAATGAGTTCGCAGACTGCTGCAAGAGTACTGCATGGGTTTCGATTCGTGTGACTCGTGTGAATCGTTTCGTTGGACCACCAGTACATTGTTGCGACAAGGTCGATGCTCTGGTGTTTTTCATGGGAGGAAGAAAAAAGTTCCTCTGAGTGGGTTCGGAAGGTTGATTATATAGGGTGATGGAGAAGTTGTTGTGTATTCACCGTCTTTGCCCTGCGCCACGATTCTGGTTACTGGTATTGGGGTATATATGTCATCTTTGACGGTGAGTCAGAGTGTATATGTGTAGGTATTTTGATGTGGTGAATTGATATATGGGTGTGGAGAGAATGTTCTTTTGGAGGTGGTGTTGAATGGTCATATACCTATACCTATGTACACTCTCGACACATACAGTGCAGAGTCACAGACAAACTTGACCAGCAACTGTTTGACAAGCTTTGGAAGATTGGTGGAATTACTCACTGTGTGAGCAAATACGTTTTGGCATGATTATCGAATGGTCATACCAATTATTGCTGAGGTCCCAAAGATGAGGCGTCGGAAAGGTACCTTACAGGTAGCCACGTGCTGATGTGGTGCTTCGTAGCGATCCGTACCAGGATATCAATGACTCGCATATAGCCAGATAAGCCGATCGAAGGGTCCACATCTTGTGGTAGTTTGGTAGTTTGGTAGTTTGGTGAATTGGGCAAATATATATATATATCGATAATGATTATAATTTGCTGTCACCGTTGAGATGACTTTTATGTACTTTGTACCTATTCGTTCAGGTCATATGATTTTTGAATCATGCGAGGTGGATCTTTGCTGCCGCGAAGTGCCGGATGGGATCGGAGTTGAGTCCAGTGGAGAGGAGAGGGAACAGGAGCTTGGGAGAGGAACAGGATTGATGAAGAGAAAAGCTGGGGAAGGCTCGTCCACCGTTGAAGCTATTTTCCCTCCAAGCCTCTCGTGGCGTCAGCTTGGAGTCCTCTGTTGCATAATCCATACGTAGTCATCACCACACACCTGCACTACACGGCTGAAAGAGGAAAAATTTGCGCTCTCCTGATCTTCACGTCAAGAGCTTTGCCGGTACTGGCAGAGTGCGCGCGCGTGCATGAGAGCCTGCATAGTACCATACAATCCTCGACATACAGCACCTCCATACCACAGCGCTTACAGTATTGGCACATATGCGCCTCGCTTGATACCCGCCACGCTTGACATCACAACATCAATCTGCTGCATCTCCCATCAGTGCACATCTCTCTTCCAACCCCGGCCATAAACCTGCCCGGTAGAAGCGCGGTGCATCTTCCTACTCGACCCATTGCAGCAGATCACCTCCACGCCCCAGATCACCTCTAGATCCTTCCACGCTTCCATCGCCTTCGCTCCGTTGTCTTGGCCGTGAGTGGTCTCGCTTCCTCTTATACTAGGAGGTAAATACACCACCTGCCTGCCCTCGGCGCCGGACTGCGTCGCAAAGCCAGTCCCACCCTCGATGCAGTGACGTCTCTGCTCTTCAACAACGAGCCGTTGCAGATGGTCTCAACCGATTCCATCCGCGCCAGCAATGCGCAGGGCCACCGCATCAAGGACTTTGTCGGCATCTTCGTCGGTGGCACCGGTGGCATCGGCGAGTCGACCGCCAAGGAACTCTTCAAGCGTACCATCAGACCCAGGATTTACATTATTGGAAGGTAAGGCTGACCGCGGGAAATCCTCCCCATCCCAATGCCAACTCTTCATCAATGATGAGTGCCAATTCCAAAATAATAATCACACTAACATCAAACCTCCCCAAGACGAGAACACGAAGCCAACCGCATCATCTCCGAGCTGAAAGAGCTCAACCCTGAAGGCAGCGCAACTTTCATTCAAAAAGACATCTCCCTCATCCGCAATGTCGACCAAGTATGCGCCGACCTGCGCATCAAAGAACCACTGATCAACGCCCTCTTCCTCACCGCCGGCTACATGACCCTGCGCGGCCGCAGCGAATCCGATGAAGGACTGGACCAAAAAATGGCCGTCAACTACTACTCCCGCATGCGCTGGGTCGTCGATCTCATGCCCAACCTCACCGCCGCCTCCGACGCCGGCCAACTCAGTCGCGTCAACAGTGTCCTGGCCGCCGGCTCTGAAGGCGACGTCCGCGTCGACGACCTCGATCTCCGCAAAGACTTCACCCTCCACGCGGCCCTCGCCCACTGCACCGTCATGACCGACTTCATGATGGAAGAATTCGCCAAACGCTACCCGGCAACAACTTTCATGCACTCCTACCCGGGCACCGTAAAAACCGGCATCGCCAACCAACTCAACGGCCCCATCCGCCTCGCCGTCAAAGTCATGTACGCCGTCATGACGCCCTGGATCCTCAACGTGCAAGAAAGCGGCGAACGCCACTTCTTCCAGCTGACCAGCATGTGCTACCCTTCCAAACGCTGGCAAGGCACGTCCTGCCGCGGCGAAAGCGACATGCCCGGCATCCCCGTCGAAGCGCGCCTGGACGTCATGGAAGGCTCGGACGGCGTCAAGGGTTCGGGAGCGTACTTGCTCGATTGGGATTCGAAGCCAGCGGGCGACGAGCGCGTGCTGGGAAAGTACAGGGAGATGGATCTTGGGCCGAAGATTTGGGAGCACACGATGCAGATGTTCAAGCAGGCCGAGGAGAAGGGCCAGGCTTTGGGATCGAAGCGCGCGGCGCTGGAGGATGCCGAGGGGTCGAATAGACCCAATCCTATCGGTTGGCGGCCCGGTTGAAGTGCTGCACCTGCGAGTGTGATGGCACTCAAGATTGAGCATGGCAGCTCGTCAGCCTGGGAGTGAGAGTGCAGCAAGACTCGCGCCCGGAGGACAAATCTGGCCTGGTGAGGCGAGATTCCCCGACTAACTAACCAACCAAACATTTGTACAGTTCACTCTACCCAGCACTCACCTCTACCTCCTCAATCTTCCGGGTACGCGACAGGGTACCAAAGGGCCCGGACAAAGAACTAAATACAGTCGGTCGAAGGCGCGCGGGGCGGGGTTTCTTTCTGTCTTTTTCTTTGTCTCATTCTATTTCCATCTTGGTTCATCCCGTTCAAGAGTTCTCGCGGGCTCTCACGTCTCTCCTCTCTTCTTCTCTTCTGGGGTGGGGTTTGGGGGTTTTTTCTTTCTTTTCTTTGTCCTTTTTTTCTTTTTTCTTTTCCTGTTTCTCTGATTTTCGATTCCCTGATCATCTCCCTTTTGGCTGGGGAACTGGAGTAAGTGACAGGAGTCGGGCTGGGTGGGTTGGCGGGTGGGTGGGTGTACCATACATGCGGAACTAGGTCGGTTGGGACTCCGAAGGGAAGGGGGGGAAGGGTGGGAAAAAATGTAAATAAGCCCAAGGCGTTACGAGATGAATGTCGGTGAGGGCGGCGGCGGCGGCGGCGGCAAGTGGGATACCTTCGAACTTTTTGGAAACAACTTTTGTCAAAAGGGGCAAGACAAAAAAAAAGATTTTATGTACATATGATCCTACCACCCATTTCTGTGGTGATAAGCTCGTGGTTTTCTTGGATTCCTTTGATGTTTTTTTCACATGTGCTGTGGATTTTTATTGAGCGCTTTTGCTTCTGCTTCTGCCATGCCTGCCTTAGGCGTGCACGTGTTTTTCGACTACTCGGACGGGCTAGGTCGGTTACACTGCGACAGGTACCGTGAGCTGGGGAGGTAAGTGGATAGATCGTATGCCATGCGATATGAAACTATGCCATGCTTCATCTCTCTAGATCTCCAGCACCCAAAGAAGAGGCAAAAGAAGTGGCACGACTACAACCTCGATTAGATCGATCCCAAACATCTACATCCGTTCCTCCCCATCGTTCAACAGACCACAAATCATCCCACAAACCCCAAACAACCGTCCTCCCCAATCTTCACAGTGCGTCCACTCTCCCACTCACCCCCAGCAACAGCCGGACCCGAGACGACAAGTTTACCCACCGGCTCACTCTGTCCGACCTCCGCATCCGAGCCGCCGACGAGTTTGATCTCCACACTACTAACAGGAGCGCCGAAACGGCTGTGCTGTTCAGCGGACCCGTCGGGACTGTCTTCCTTGCGATAGTCGAACACGTGCGTTTGGCTGATTGCGCCTGCGACGTTAGGGGATGTGAGCGCGTAAACTATGCGGGCGCGGGTGAAAATTCGGAGGTCCGAGAGCATGGCTGAGGTTAGAGGTGGGGAGCCAGCGGCGAAGCGGTCGGATGTGAGGATCAGACGGAGTTTGCCGGGGGAGGTGGTTGTGGAAGTTGAGGGAGGGAGGAAGAAGGAGGGTGTTGGCATGCGGCCGGTGGAGAGGGTTTGGGTTTGGGTGTAGAGGCCTAGTTTTTGCAGGGGGGAGGTGATTTTGGCGGTGGTCTCTTTGTGCAGTTCGGCCATGGTTTCCGAGGAGGCGATGATGATTGTTGGGGAAATTGAGCGGGTGGCTGCTGCGAGGGGGGCTTTGGGGCCGGCTACGCTGTTGATGGCGAGGGAGGCGTGGGTGAAGAGGGCGGCGAGAGTCCAGCAGAGGACGTAGGAGCGGTTGAAGCTGTCGGCTGGGAGGACGAGGTCGGCGGCGTTGATGCGTTGACGGAGAGGGAGGGCGGTAATCAGGGCTGCTACGGCGGAGACGATGTTTGCCTGGGTGAAAGTCGTGACGATGGGTTTGGCGGAGAGATCACTTGGCTGCCAGACCGTGATCACGTCGCTAGTTTGGGGAACTGTCTCGTTTGAGGGGAGGGCGGAGCTTGCAGAAACAGCGTTCTCTACAATATCGTTCCAGACACTGATGCTGAGCCGGCTTTGGGCAGAGTCCGGTACTCCGGCCCAGTCCATGTGACGGTTGGGTTTGTGGACAACAGAGGTCAAGACGCGGAGATTCTTGCACTCGCGAGCTACCTCGTCCACTGGCAGCGTGCCGGCTTCACAGACTAGAGTGTCGGCACCGACGAGTTTGAGGAGTTCGTGAACCTTTTCAGTAGGCAGGTTGTGCGGCAGGAGGATAGGTGTGAGACCGTAGAAAGCGCAGGCTGGGTCTTGTTAGTAGGAATGCTGGTTGGTAGACATGACAGTGCTTACCGAAGATAGAAACGAGATATTCGATATTGTTAGGCAGGTAGATAGCCACCTTGCCATCTCCAGTCTCCTTCCAGTATTTGCCCAGAACGTTGATCTGCTTGCTCAGCTCCTTAAGATCATGCTCTTCGACCTCTTTCTTGCCAAAAACGCTCATGATGGAGCCTTGCGGAATCTCCTTTCCATCCGAGCCAGCCTGACCACCATTCAAGACTTCTCTCCAGATGTCCCTTAGGTCGCCATCCTTTCCGGTCTTCCATCGTGGCTCATCAGGCTGCTTGACGTTCAAGCCGGATTTGAGCGGGTATCCATGGGGAATCTCTGGACTGCGGTATACGGCAGACTCATTCTTGTTCCGAACAGGTGCTGCTGAGGCTTGTCTAGCGAGAAGAAGAGGGTGAGTGTCCGGTTCGGTTGGAAAGACGATAGGGTAAGCGAGGAAAGTGACGATAGAAACGACAATGAGGGTGGTGTAGAGGTTCCAGTCGGAGAGGGTTGAGGCGATCTTCTGATCGAGGGTTTCGAGGAGGACCGGCATGTTTGAAAGGTCTCACTCCTGCCCGGAGAGTAGCACGTGAGCTTTATTTGTTAGTGAAGTGTTAGAAGCTGCGATGTCAAGCTGTTGACTTTCACACACAGCTCTCACACATTCGGATGATGTGACGTGGGGGTCCACGGGAATAGCGGATGCGGAGACGGCAGACGGCAGCGGGCGGGAGGTGAAAGCTTAACCTTACGGAGGACTATCAGTTCTGCAGGGCAGGGCAAGGCTGGCGCCAGGTGATTGATGGCTTGAGCGCGGCGGGCGGCATAGCAACAACTTCACATACATGAACACGACACCCTCACCGACACTACTCACTGCTTCACCGCAATAATGTGTTGAGCAATTGCTGCCACCGCCGAAAAATATACTAACCATACTAACCACACAGCAAGCAATACGGACAACAACAAAACGTACAACATCAACGCGACAGCAAAACATTAAAGGATCGTCATGTCTTCCACCTCGCTGGTCCAGTCGACCTCAGCGAACTCTCTAAATCGCTCGACCTCCTCTCTCACACAGTCCCAGTCGCCGGCGACCAAGGCAAAGAATGTCATGGCTCATCCCGTCGCCTCATTGACACCACAGAAGGGCCCTGCGACACCCTCTGCCGCCCACAATGCTTCACCTGCTTTCTCTACGCCTGGCAGATGGCAGCACCCTCGCATGGACGAGATTGTTCGCCGGCAGAATGCTAGCTGCTTCAACCCTGCCGACGCGCGCATTGTTGTCCTGAACGTGGCCATCATTGTTCTCTCCTTCTTCGCCAAACCATACCTTTCCTCGTACGTCTTCCCCAATTGACAGTCAATTCATCCTCCAATGCTAACATCACCGCAGCATCCCAATCCAAGCTATCCGCAACACACCCTACCTCAACTATACCTTCTACACCGTCTGGCTCGGCCTCCTAGCCAACATCTTAATCACCTGCTATCCTCTCCTCTGCCGTCCAGACGCCTGCGAAGACATCCCTCTCACAGACCAACAACGCCATGCTTTGGGTCTACCTCCCATGAGTCGCCCTGCAACCCCACAAGAGCAAGCACAATACGTTACGCCTCCACGCTACTCTCGCAGTGCCACGCCTCGCTCGTCCGTCGGTTCAGCCAACAGCTTCGCAGACTCTATGCGTGTTCAAGCCCGCGGCTCGCCCTTGTCGGGCCGTGGCAGTCCACTCGACAGCAGTGTCGTGTCACCGTTTGGAAGTGCACGTCGCGGATCTGGCTCTGGAAGTCCATTCTCCGCCTCTCCAATGAAAGACAAGGTTTTGAGCAACTCAGAGATGGGCAGAAGAGGAAGTTTGGGATCCTCCCGCGGCAGCCCACTCGGTGGTGACTTTGACAGCTTTGGCAGCCCTGGACCCAAGAATGGCAGAGCTAGTGTGGGACTCAACAGCAAATGGCTATACCAGAAAGGCAGAGCGAGCCCGAGCATGATGGGTAATGGATGGGGCACTGGAAGCGTTTTCAACTAAACGTCCAGTGGCGATGTTTTGGCTACGATACCCTTGTACTTGTTTCCCGTTTGGCATGGCGCATGCTATTTTTCTCACATCATAGAAGACGATAATGCAATTGAGATTCTGCAAGTCCCGAACATTCCAAAAGAAGAAGAAGCAGTTTATCATAAAGGCGTTATCTGGACGACCAACTCCCACCGCAGGACCTCACCTATTCATCTGGAAATCAGCATCACTCCGACACAGCCTCCGAATACCCGCCCTCAGCATCAAACAACTCAAAGCTCACACCCTCAGTATCCCCATAATGCTTCACAACCCTATTCTCCGGGTCCATCCAATCATAACTCGTCCTCTTCTCACCCTCCTGCCCAAGAACCAGCACAGCGCCCTCCCTCACAAACATCGGCAGCGTAGTAAAATCATGCCTCTGCCTCACCCACCTCGGCCCCTGCAAAACCTCTTCCTCGTCCCAGAAACTCGTCCAAGCCCCTTCAGGCAAATAAAACTCCACATCCCCCTCCTCATCAAACACCGGCGCAACCAAAATCGAGCTCCCAAGCATAAACTGCGCATCACACGTCCACGCCGTGCGATCCTCAGGAAACTCCAGCGCCATGGCGCGCACGCTTGCCGGCCACCCGTTCTGCGCCGCTCGGATTGCTTCGCTGTAGAGGTACGGCATGAGCCTGCATTTCAGCTGGGTGAATTTCCGCAACACCGCGCTGCAGCCTTGCTCTGACGCGTCGTCGTCGTCGATCAGCCACGGCACGCGGTAAGAGTTACTCCCGTGCAGACGCGAGTGCGAGCAGAGGAGGCCGAACTGCACCCAGCGTTTGTAAATTGTTGCGTCAGGGTAGCCTTCGAAACCGCCAATGTCGACGCTCCAGAAGGAAAAACCGCTGAGGCCTAGAGACAGGCCGCCGCGGAGGGACTCGGCCATGGCTTCGAAGGTGCTCTCGCAGTCTCCGCCCCAGTGGACTGGGAAGCGTTGGCCTCCTGCTGCTGCGGAGCGGGCGAAGAGAACCGCTTGGTCTTCGCCGTAGCGGGCTTGGAGGGCCTCGAAAACGAGTTTGTTGAAGAGGATGGGGTAGTAGTTGTGCATTTTCGCCGGGTCGACGGAGGAATCATGCCACTGGACGTCCTTTGTTGGGATGCGTTCGCCAAAATCAGTCTTGATGGCGTCGACGCCCGTGTCAAAGAGGGAGTTCAATTTCGCCACGAACCATTCACAGGCGTCTGGGTTGGTGAAATCCACAATCCCCATGCCCGCCTGCCACAAGTCCCATTGCCAGACGGAGCCGTCTTTGCGCTTGAGCAGGTATCCTGCTTCGGCGGCTTCTTTGAAGACGGGCGAGGCCTGGCCCAGGTAGGAGTTGATCCAGACACAGACCTTGCTGATAGCGCCGCTTTCTTTCAGGCGCAAAATCTGACCTTGCGGGTCCGGGAAGTGGGCGCTGGAGAAGTCGAAATCGCACCATTGGAACCCTCGCATCCAGAAGCAGTCGTAGTGGAAGACTTGCAGGGGGATGTCGCGCTCTTGCATGCCAGCGAGAAACCCATTGACAGTTTCCTCATCATACTCCGTCGTGAAAGACGTGCTGAGCCAGAGCCCAAAACTCCACGCGGGAACCTTATTCGCCCGCCCAGTCAGCAGGGTATATCTCGTGAGAATCTCCTTCGGCGTCGGCCCATAGATAATGTACCACTTCAACTTCTGCCCCTCAACACTAGTCTGCACTCTACAGCTCCTCTCACTGCCCACCTCCAACTCCGTCCTCTCCGTCGCATAGACAAAAACTCCATACCCCTTATTACTCAACCAGAACGAAACGTTCTTATACGCCTGCTCGCTGGAAGTCCCACCATCGGAATTCCACAAATCAACCCTCTGTCCAACCTTATTCAGCGCACCGAACCTTTCTCCCAGCCCGAAAACTTGCTCGCCCACGCCCAGAGTAGTCTGCACGAGCATGTAATGCTTGAAATCGCGCATGTCGGCCATCTGCATCGGCGAGCTGGGCGCGGGCGAGTAAGCGAAGCCGACGCTGCGGTTGAGGAGGGAGGTGAGCTTTTGTGTCCCGTCGGTGCTGTGGAAGCGGATGTCGAAGGTGTGGGGCGTAGAGGTCACGGTTGCACTGAGGGGGCCGGAGGAGAGGGTTGTGTCTCCTGTTTCTGTGGTAGTGATGGAGGCTTCGGGGTTTTCTGGTTGGGAGACAGAGGGGAAGAGGTCGAAGTGTGGGCCTTTGTTTAGAGCGCCGTGCCAGTGGGTTGTTTCGATTGAGAGGATGCCAGGGGAGACTGCTTCGATTTCCTGGTGGGGGTTGTTAGTCGGTATTCTGTAATTTTGATTGTTGTTTGCAGGTGGCGAGGATGTCCTTACGAGCGTTATGGTCGGGCGGTTGAGCGTGTCGCCTCTGGAACGAATTTGTGCTGTCGGGCAGAGGAGGGTGAGTTTTCTGCCATCTTCGGAGGGTTTGATCGAGTAGATTTCTTCCGCGTATTCCAGCCGTTTGCCCTCTGCTGCCATCCACATTCCTGATTGTTCTGTTAGCGAGGATTTGGTTTATGCGGGAGATTTGTAGCGGAGGATGTACCATCTCTGAACTTCATGTTGTACTTGTAAAGACGGTTTTCATGAGTTGTTTTCAAAGCAATATTCGATTAGGGTGGTGGGAGAGATGATAGATAAGTTAATGAAGAAAATCAGAAACAAAAATCTGTAGTAAGTTCACAAAGAAACGATGCTATGCCCCCTCATAATGAAGCTCATGATTTCAGCCGACACGGAAAAACTCTCTCCACGAAGAGAGAGCTCAAGCTGCACGACGTGCAGACGCTAGCTGCATAACTACTCGGATAGCTAGACATAGACACCATCCCACAGACCCTCGTCTGATGACAAGCGCTTCGAAGGTATCATCACAAACCTTTTTGATCGTTTCTGGTCTTCCCCTCAGACGTTCCATTTTTTAGCCAAGGTGACTTCCATCCAACGAGGCGTGTTGATAGGAGATATACACCATCGAAATATGTACATATCAATCAAAGAAATGATATTGACGGTAAGACGCCGGTCAGATTTCGAGACCAAATCTAGAGAACGCAGACAAACAAGAAAAACACATCATAGTCTAATCACCTGAGGAATTCCGAAAATGATAAACGTAAATAGGCTGTGATCGGAAATCAGTGATGTAGCTCTACGTTACTTGCTGAAGACACTCACAGTATTATTATCGCAGAGCTGGGACAACGGATCGTGCAACTAGACGAAAGGTACGGCCGACGATCAAGGGTAGTATGATACTTGCAAAGACAAGCATCATCGCCACAATCCAGAAAGTCCGGAAGGACCAAGTTTGACCACCTGGTTGGTTGGTAACCATGAGAGATTCCATTGTTGTTGCGTTTGTCCCCGAAGAAAGTGTGTATGCTGTCGTACTGTTGGACCAGAATTTCGAGGTGGCATTGTCCGTGATATTCATGCCAAAGAATGACTGTTGCGTCAGTGGTAATTATTTGTTTCTCATGTTAATTCCACACGTACAGTGGCAAAGGCCAATGGCACATATATAGCTATTAGCACGCCAATAAGCCGGTTGCGGCGCTTGTCGAGCAGGTCGATTTGCTCAACAATGATGGTCTTTAAATCATTGATGTGCCGAATGTGGTTATGGAGTCTTTCGGCGATACGACGAAAATCTTCGACGCATTTGGTGAATCCTTCGGAGTTGACAACAATGTGTCGTGGGGCCGGTAAGGGAGAGCGAATGAGATTCGTCATCATACTTGCATTTTCACAACAAGCTTTCGCAGTCCAGTCGTGACACCCGCGACAGTGCAATAGGTATTCAACCTTGGATAAAGAGGGATAATCTCGCGACTCCAAATCCTGTGTGCTGATCAGACATCTAGCGATAGAGATGTACAAGGTAGATATGCTTACTCACTAGTTTGTGTATTGCGACTACTGACAGTTCAAGATAGCTCATAACTTCGAGCACGATGGCTTCGCAAAAAGCAAGGAGTAAGCCATATACCCAATCGTTGGTGTTAGAGCGGGAGCAGATGGCGTTCGAGTTTAGAAGAGCCTCGTAGCTTCGCTTTGCGAGGCCCAATGCATGACTGGAATTTGCAATTAGGACAGCGCGTTCATTGGCGGATTCCCTAGGTGTAATATCCAGAATCCGTGCGACATGAAGCGCTGGTCTTCGGGTTTATGGCTGAGATATGTAGATTGCCCAATCACGCTGGCCAAGAAACGTGTCGAGATTGGGAGGTTCGTTTGCCCATTCCAGTTCGATGTCAAGCTGATGAAAGCCAGGTGTGCTCTGTTGTATGAGCTCGGTCTGGTTTTGCAGAGAGGGCAGATCAATTTTCCATGAAAGCTGCGGCGATGGTCTGTTCAACATTTCCATCCGAGCGGCCTTGATCTTATCGGCGGAGCAAGGCCATCGATTCTCCAAAATCAGTCCCAAAAGGGAAAAAGAAAATCGAAGTCACAGCTCGGTCACATCGAGAGGTCTCCGTTGTGAACTCTGTTACACGCTGTATCATAAAATCCACGGGCTTCAGCACTTTCAAATTCGAGCCATACCGTCTCGAAAAAAGGCTCCGGTCAAACGCACAACTTACCCACATGGAGAGGTGTTTCTTGTCACGGAGTATGTTGGCATGCTGTGCCACGCTGAGTTCTCTGGCATCAGAACTTTCGAGTTCGAGCCATACGATATCAAAACGATACACTGACCCGCCTTTCAAGCGGAGAACCAGTAGCGGAGAGTTCGCAAAGTATCATCTCATAGCAGTTGAGAATACCTGAGCTTACCGAGCACGCCAACAATGTTCCTTCCAAAGACACATCAGCATGCGTAAAAGCATCGTTATCTTCCACACCAGGGCCAAAAAAATTAAAATTAGCCTTCCAGTATAAGCACACTTGCCATCATCGTTGATGTCCGCGGAAGGGCATGTTATTGAAGAGACTCCACGCCGGAAACGACCTTAATGGCACGTGGCGGCTGTGCCATTGGACGAAAGAACGAGAAGTGAAAGCCTCATACGTATCTGCGGCACTTGAGCACAAGTCGAAGATCAGTCTGTGTGCTTGACTATTTGCTGCGCACTCGAACAGAAACGGAAGTCACAAAATGGTGAAGTCTACCAGAATTGAACTCGAAGCGCTCACGTGCAGCGGTAAGCCAACGTGCTTCGCTCGCAAGAAGCCGCCGCCGCAAACGTGTGAGATCCGTATTCGGTCCCGCGCGACCAGTCAAGGGTTGCCAGCGAAACTCGCAAGCTCTGTTGATCGGAGAAAGTTTCGGCACGTTTCGTCCACGTTCCCGAGAACTCCAGGTGGGCAGGCCAAAACTCTAATTGGCGAGGGCAGCAGAGAGAGGAGCACTATGGGAGCGCAGAGAGAGGCAAAGCCAGCCCTGATGACGATTTTCATCACGAGGACTCATACATCTTCAAGATTCTCCAGCAGGTCGCGCAAGCTCGCGATATTCTGATGTGCGATGGAATTTTTTCAGGCTGTTGGCGGGAGCTTGAAAATTCTTTTCTCTCTAATCTTGTAGGTGACGTCGACCGCGCGGCGCGGAGATGCTAGGCAAGCGCAGTAAAGACGCCTTTGTGGTTATGTAGGGGTAAGAGAAATACAATCGTTGCGTGAATGACAAGTATCGAAGGGGTAACTTTTTCTACGAGCGTCCAATAGGTATGAAGCTTGGGGTGCGCCCGCCCGCCAGTCCCTCTGTTTGCAAGGGGGCTCGTGCTAGGCTGGCAGCTGGCGTGCTGGATGGTGAATCCCTCGCCATAAATTCGTTACGTGGGGCGGCGGACTTCTTTCGTGGGCGGGCGCGCATCTCGCCTGGGTTTTCCCATCGTCGACGCCGTTTGTTCGTGGTATGGGTATGGCGGGGAGTTTGTTTTTTATTGCGCATGAGTGATTTTCGTCTGGGATTGAATCCTCATGAGTAAGAGATACCTAAGCAGAATCGGCGTACGTCGGCGTATTTGTTTATGATATCGTAGTGACATTCCGGGTGCGGAGTGGCTCTCCGTCTTACCGCTGATGCACGAGGTACGGAAAGACAAGGTACCGTGAGAAAACGACCGGCATCTTTTGTCTGTATTCTGTAGACATGGAGAAACGGGGTTCCGTGCGGGCTGGTCAGACGACGACTTCGGGATGCTTTGCTTATCCGATTCAGGAAGGACGATAGTCAAAGCAGAAATGAGGCCAGGATAGGATGGTGGTTATCGCTTAAGGAAGACCACCACTACTGTATTCACGCCTCCCCGCACTCTTGGATGCATGATGGCGCTCGAAGCAATGTATAGAGGTCCCAGCGCCGTGGAGAAGGAGCATGCCGAGGCTGTATGAGGGACTCTGGGAGATGAGATGTTGTCACTGTACATGCGTTGGGTATGAGAAGCGAGAGGAGTGACCTCGCCGTCGTCCTGTTCCTGCCATAGCCGGCCGAATTGCTTGGCTGGCTGGAAGAGGTTGTTTCGTGGGCATCCAGGCCTCACCACACCATTCGACTCCGTTCTGACGCCAGTGCCGTCTGCTATTAGGTAATTCGGCGGACCAACACTGCCCACCGCCAAAGCCCATGCAACGTAAACATGTTCTGCCCGAGAGGCGGCGATTGCTGATGCGTTTGATAATTCCCATGCGTCCTATAAGCAGCAGCAGCAGCAGAGTCAGTTCGGAGGCCGCGCGCAGAAACTCAACAACACCCTCGCTCGCCACTCATCACGAGGTGAGGGCGAAGATACACCCGACTGCATTCAAACCTCATCAGCCCTCCACCTGGCCCCTCTTGTGCATGTCCACTTCTCCGCACTCGCATCCCGCTCCACCGTTGCTCGGTCTAGCGTCTGAATAATAATAATATTACCCTGAGGGAGCCACTGTGCCTCCACCAGCGCGCCCGTCTGAAGCCTGGTTCTTGCACACGCGAAAAAAAAGCGTCAGATCTCGAGACTTCCACACGGCTCGACAGACAGACAGTCAGACTGAAAGTAGCTTCAACAAACTACGCTCGCTCCTCGGGACCCGCACATCTTCATTGTTATTAACCACCATCCTACTCATCATCGCACAGACAACAGTGCGCACTACTGCATTGATCCTCGCCGCCCACCACGGCACCTTGTCGCCATTCCTCGCCCTATCGCATAACCTTACTGCTAGCCCGGCCACATCCCCGATAGACTTCTAACTTCCACCCTGTGCGGAAGCGTACTATAGTAGTCCCATCCACCGCACCGCGACGGCGCGTTCCTCTCGAATACCTTGCATTTACGCTTTCGGCTCTCATTTCACTGTCAGACCGCATTCGTTATTCTCATCATCCGGGCCACAAAACAATCTCGCAGCTGCAACCTCGTACATCCCACGCCAGAACATCCTCCCCCGACCTGACTTGGACTTGCAACTGGAAAACTCACCTGACTGACCAATCACGACCCGCGCGCACACACGCACGACTTTGAGCCCTGCCGGATCCGAGGAAAAAGTTCTTGCCCTGCGTCACCCCACGAAACGACTGTCCTTACCGATGAGGTTATTATTGTAATGTCCAAAAAAATCATCGCCACAATCAACTCGACTGGAAGGCAAAGCGCATCCTTCATTCGCGTCGCTAGCGCCGTTGGCTGGCATGTCCGCGCACAGGTGCAAGCCAGAGAAGGCTTAGTCGCAGAGGAACTCGCCTCACTTCCAAATGTCGAGTTGATTGAAGGCGACCTGACCGGACCCGATCTCAAACCTCTTCTCAAGACTCTCTTTGACGGTGCGCGGATAGCTTTCATCAACACCACTCACTGGGGAGATGAAGTCGTCATAGGCAAGGCCTGCGCCGATGCCGCCAAGAAAGCCGGTATCCTCCATTATGTCTATTCAAGCATGCCAGACCACTCCGTATATGGAGAAGACTGGAGGGCCCTGCCCATGTGGGCAACCAAATTTGCGATTGAGAATTACGTGCGACAGCTCGGCATTCCCGCCACTTTCATCTACACCGGCATCTACAATAACAACTTCACATCACTGCCTTACCCGTTATTCCAAATGGAGCTCCAAGACGATGGCAGCTTCGTGTGGCAAGCACCTTTTCATCCGGATCAACCTCTTCCCTGGCTTGACGCAGAACACGACGTCGGTCCTGCACTTCTTCAAATTTTTAAAATGGGCGCCAATCACTGGAAAGGCCAAAGGTTTGTGCAAAATCATTCCCCCCAAAAAAAATCCCAACACCATCAACTAACCTCCCACCCATAGAGTAACAATGGCCTTCGAACGCCTAACCCCCCTGCAATGCTGCGCGCGCTTCGCCCGCGGCGTCGGCCGTCCAGTCCGCTACATCCACGGGCCCATCCAAGTAAAAGTTAGCATCCCCAGCGGCTACCGCGAACAACTAGACGTGCTGCAAGAGACTCTGGGCCAAAAGCGCGCGCCCTACTTCGGCCCCGACCTGGAGTACCCGCGCGAAGCCCGCAGCATCTGGGAAGGCCACCGCGGTATTGAAGAGTACGCGCGCGAAGTCTTCCCCATCGAGGAGTACGCCAATGGGCTGCGGTGGATGGAAGATGGGCGCACTTTGCCGCTCGGTTCTGGTGCGCAGGATGATGCGGATGGGGAAGCGCCCCTGCCTCCGCCTGGTTCGAGACCGATTACGCCTGCTGGCGTGGCGATGCCGTTGCATTATACTGGTGCTTACACGCCGCGCTCGCATCCTGAGGGCCTGGGAGATGACTTCTTTGTTGGAAGCATTTAGGAGGGCATTTTGTCACCGGCCCGGCAAAGAAAGAAAGAGAACACGTGATATATTTTTCCTTGCAGCGACTACTTATCATCAACAACAACATCATCATCATCATCATGCATTGGGCTACGGAGCAAAACATCTACTCGTCAGTCAAAGTTCGACTTGAGTAGTGCGGTTCAGTGCATTTTCTGGGCAGGCCGCCAGAACCGGCGCATGGTCACGAATTCGGAGGATCGAAGGGGGCAAAGAAAAGAAGAATGGAGAACGAAAAACGAACATTTTAAAATTGGAAACGAATACGTCAGAACAGCAGTGTCGCTTGCCTGCTGAGCACTTTCGGAAGTCAGCACAAAAAACGCACACAAAGCACAAGAGAAGAGGCTTACATGGGATGGAACAAAAAAACAAGAGTAAGGTAGGGGCAAATGGGAAGGAAGGGAATGGTGGGGGGAAATCTTATTAAAAATTCTTTTCGAGCATCCGAAGCAAAGAAATGCTGCAGCAGGAGCAAGGCAAAGCAACAATCACACGAGGGTGGTTTTGGAAAGAATTGCGGATTACTAGGCGAATTCGAGCGTCTTTTTTTTTTTCTTTTGATGAGACGTGGTTTATTTCATGTTGTCCTTGAGATATGGGAAACACGGCCCTTGCAATTAAAAGTTATTTTGGTTTGATTGTGAATCTGCTTCGATGATCTCTCCGGGAATGGGGAAGGTGACGTGAATCGCTTCGTCCCATGTTGGGTGGGCGTGTTGTACGTATCAGATGCGATATCCACTCGGTTCGTAGCTTGTAGAATGTGATGAGATGGTGTTTCGGAGATGTGCACAGCAAAAACACGGAGAGAGACTGAGAGAGTCAAGTCGCATAGTGTGTTTTGTGCCTCGAAAGGTGTTCGGAGTCATTCTATTGTATTCGTCTCTATGGTACTTTTCATCCTCTCATCCTTCTTTCTTTCTAGCCTTTTCATCCCAGCTTAGTTCATATGGTCATCTCATCACTCATACATACATAAGAGCGAAAGCCCTTATTTCTTCTGCTTCTTAGCAGCAGGCGCACCGCTAGCGCTGACCTTTCTGTCACCACCCTTACCGCCAACCAGCGCGCGGATATCCAGCGGCTCGCCCTCGCCATCATCGCTGTCATCCTCATCCATCTCCTCAAAGTCCAAATCGCTCATCTCATCCATACCCTGCGCCTGCGTGAAGTACTTGATAGCGCCGGGCCAGAGGTCCTCAGCGAAGGAAATGGCAAGCTGCTCGCCCTCCTCGTGGACCTCGACGATGGAATCGTCGTCCTTGTCCTCATCCTCGTCGTCCTCCTCCTCCTGCTCTTCCTCGGCCTTGCCGACCTCGCCCTTGGCCTTCTTAGCAGCGTACTCGGCCTCGGCCTTCTCGCTCTCTTCGGCAGTGATATACCTGCGCCCGCTAACGTAGCCGAACCAAGTGAAAAACGACGTGTTAATCGCATTCGCGGATTCAAGCTTCTTAGCCAGCGCCTCATACTCGGGCAGATCCTTCTTCAAGAAATCGCCAGCCTTCTTCCTCGCCTCGAAAAGCTTCACAGCCATATCGTTCAAGCCCTCGCTGAGATCCTTGCCCTCCTTCCACTGCACGGGCACGGGCTCAGAGACAAGACCGGTGAATCCATCGGCGGCGCGACGCCAGTGGAAAGTTTTCTCCAGCACGCTGTCGGCGAAGAAGTCGTTGGGAGCGAATTCGAAGCGCAGCTTGATGGTGCGCGGGTTGCCGTTTGCGCCGTTGTCGATGTCGGGACGGGTCACGTTGATGGCTTGCAGGGACTCGGCGAAGATTTGGGAGTCTTGCGGCTGGATGAACTGGTCGATTTCGGGCGGGCAGGTTTCCAGCACGATCGGCCAGAAGTGAGGGATTTGGGCGATGATGGCGTTGCGCTTGGCGTAGGCGGGGGAGGAGAGAGTGTATTGTTGCTTGACTGTTGAGGTTGTTAGATTTTCTGTAGAGACGATGATTGCCGGGTGAGTGCGAGGGGAATGGACGTACTGATTTGGGTGTCAATGTCCTCAAACTCATCTTCGACAGCTGCGAGCTGCTCGAAGGTGACCTGGGAAATCTCGTCGCCGTGGTCGGACATTTTTGCTGAAATGTATATTTGGTTTATGGAACAAGTGAGATTGTAAGTGTTGTGAGTAAAGAGAACTCGGGGTATATAGATAGAGAGAGTAAGTTTTGAGAGGGGGTAGGAAAAAAAAGTCCCATTTGCAGAGATTTATATTTTGTTGATCCCTCCCCCTCCACTGATGAGCACTACGGTGGTAAGCAAGGACCTCTGCTGCCAAATGGGTTACTTTCTTGCACACTAGCCAACCAGAATAGCTGTAGAGACACCGCCAAACAACAACTTGGAAGCATTTTTTGCTGCCAATTGAGGGGCACGTCATTTTTCCGCTCAGGGTCTCGCGAGTCTCGGCGCTAGTCGAAGCTTCTTGTCGTTTGAGGTCCACCTTCTTCTTGCATTTGACATCACTTACCAAGAAGATCACATGGTTTTGACAGCTTATGAGATTGTTTGGATGCACATTGACATGCTGTGTTCACGTGGTATGTGGATACGTTGTAAGAGCGTGAGATCTGCTGAAGACGAGCCTTGCGAGTTTTCCAGCGGGTAAACATTCGGAATACCTATCGAATACACTCTTGCTCTATCACTCACTCTTCACTTTCGGCATTGGATGCAAACATTGCACCATGATTGCACGTGTGCCACTGAAGCACTTTGTTCCTGACCTGCAGCAAACTTCAGCGCAGATGTTGTGCTGGCGATGATCAACCAGGTTTCCGTCATCATCAAAAACATCAATCCATCACACGGACTACCACTTTCCGAACAAGCAGTCATGGGCGGAGGAGCGTTCATGACTGCCAGAGCAGATGGCCATCCAACCTTGCAAACACCAAGGCTGAGTCCAGAAGAATATGCTAGGCACAAGCAGTTGATCACCCAAAGCCTATCGGCCTACTTCGGCCCAGAGAACATCATCTGTCACATCGAAGCTCCCGGGAAGACTGACTACGGCGACATCGACATCGACATCTCTCACAGTGAAACCATTGACTGGGTTAACGTAGCCATCGCCGTCGGGGCCGTCGCCTACCTCGATCGCGGAAGTGAGAAATCTCAAAAATGCTCCTTCGCCATGCGCCTCGACGGCCAGCCCAGCGCTCATCCCCCCATCCGCTACACTTTCTGCAAAACCAACGACCAGCTCAAACGAGAGGCGCCCTCCGACATAACAGAAGAAGCATACGTTCAAGTCGACCTAGAGAAAATCTCACCCGAGCTCAAAGCCTGGACAGCCTTCTACGGCTCCTACGGAGACTTGGCAGGAATGCTAGGTAACTCTGTCACAAACTTCGGTTTCGACGTCACAGATCGAGGTCTACGCCTTCGACTGGTGGAGCTGGATGAGAGTGGGCGTGGCGAGTGGGAACACTTTCAGCTCCCTTTGGAGGAAGGCAGAATTATGCTTTCGAGTGATCCGCGTGAAGTTATGGAATTCTTTGGTCTAGATGCTGAGAGGTATTATGTTGGGTTTCAGACGGAGTTTGAGATGTTCGAGTGGTTGGCTCAGTGCCGTATGATCTCGGAGTACAGTCTCAAGCGGGAGAGGAATGAGATCTCGCGAGACAGGCAGAAGGCTGGCAGGCCGATGTTCACGAGATTCTTCAAGGAGTGGCTGCCGCGGCATCTGGAGGAGAAGAAAGATGATGAAGACTCTCGCGCTGGCTTGGGCGGTGCTACCGAAGACACCTCGCTACCCAAAGCTTCACCGCCCTCCAGCGAAACCCCAAACTCTACCGAAGCTTCGCCATCACCCAACATCGACCCAACCACCACCGCGACCGACGACCGTTCATCAGCCATCGCCTACCTCCGGGCTGAATACCTCACCGAATCCCTCACCTTCTTTTCCAAACACCCCCAATACACAACCCTCCACTCCCGCCTCCTCCGCAAACGCGCCAACTCAACTGCATCCCACGAAATCCGCTCAATTCTCACAGAAAAAAGCCAGAAGAAAGGCCCCAAGCTTGCGGAGCTCGTCCGTGCTTTCCGCAGAAATGTTTCGTACGGCGATGGAGGGCCGGTGATTCTGGACGAGGCTAGAGGGGACGATGAGTCGGAGTTATGGACTTTTTTGGACGAGGGTGGGAGGGAGTTGAGGGACAAGAAGGGGGTGGAGAGGTGGGTTGGGGATCATTTTGAGAGGATCAAGGAGGTTGAGAGGGGGAGGGGGAAGGCTCGGCAGTCAGATGCGTAGATGTAAAAGAATTGAAGTCATGGAGGAGTGCATGTGAGACATGATTGATCTCCTATGTAAAACAAGTATCAGTAAGTCATCCATATGGCTCACCTTTGTTACTACTTTCACTTACTTCGCATAAATACAGCGCGCCGATCAAAAGATCAATGATTGCTTCTCATGACAAAAACTTCCCTCCAACCTCCCAAAACCTACCACTGCCACCACACATCCATACCATAAATCACTCTCCTCACCAAAGCTCCAGTCGCTACCATGAGCATAAAACTCAGCGACGTGTCCTCCTCCGACCCCAAAGACCCCACAGAAAACAGCCGTCTCAATGCCCTCCTCACTCTCATCTCCTACCTAACCGACATCCTCTTCATCTGCTTCACCTTTGCCACATTCTGGGACCGGAGGCACGAGCTAGGGGCTGTGTGGAAGCTCCTCTTGAAACACGTTGTCCGCTTGACCATAAAGCGTGTTCTTGTTGCTCTCGGTGCTTCGAAGTGGGTGCAGGTGCTTTTTGATGGTGTGCTGGTCTGGAATGCATTTTGCTCGGGAAGTTTGTTGGCGTTGGTTGAGTGGAAGGAGTGAATAATGTGAATGTTTAATGAAGTGAATGGGTTTTGGAGGGCTTGGGTTTGGGGAGTGTGATTTCACTTACTGCTCGCTTGAGACTTTGCCTGTTTTGGCTTCTTATCTTCAATCGCTATTCGGACCTGGCACCACCAACCTACATTTCCTCCAGCCCGGACTCAATACATCGCCCACACCATCATCGTCATCAGCCTCCTACCTCCAACCGCTCTTCGAACACGGCGCCGCCATCCACATTCTCTTACGCCCAAACACAATACACCTTCCACCACCCCAGATCGTCGCAACCGCCAACCTTCACCTTCACATCAACCCATTCGACCACAGCCATGAACGAACAAGCACCCAAAACCCCCTACAGCCCGAATCGCTACATCATCACCCTAATCCTAGCCCTAACCCAATTCTCCCTCATCATCGCGGCCCTGGAAAACCTCAACGCCCTACCCACCATCCTCGCCTTCGTCTGCTTCCTCTTTACTCTCCTTGCGGATGGTGTCGTCTTGGTCAGACTGATCATGGACCTTTGCAAGAAAGATAAAGGCAGGTTGGTGTTTTTGCACCCGCTCGTTTACTTTGTCTCTGCTGGTGTTTTCATGGCTTTGGATCCGCCGGTTTATGTTCGGGTTCTTTTTGCGCTCGCTACGTTGGTGGAGAGGGTTTATCCGCATGGGCCGGTGGTTGGGTTTGGGTGAGCTGATCTCTGGGAGCAGTTGTTTTCGGGAGACGGTTACCATTGAAGTGGGATTGGGCGATTGTCACTCACCTGAAATGCAAAGAAAATTCATGCAGCGGGTGCTAGGACGATGGAAATCGCTGGTACCTGGATTTACTTCTGATTCTTCGACATGACATTGCGTTTACTCATGTTGTGGCCTAGCTAGAACGCCGAAACCTTGCTTTTCGATCTTCTGTCCCCTCGCGTCGCCAATAAAAATCACTACACAGCCCAGCACACTTCCTCAAGAATCTTCGGCTTCCAGGCTTTTCTCCCCTCGCCTCTTGAGCGCCGAACTGACATCCTACCACCAACCCATCCAAAATGTTCCTCGACGTCACCTCCATGTTCCTCCTAGCAACGACCATCCTAATCGCCACCATCAACCTCGGCATCCTCATGAGTCTGACGCTCCACAGGGAAAACAGATCGTTCATCATGTGCCGCATCGTGATGCATGCCATTTCTTTGTGCGTCTTCTTTTGGTTCTGGCCTGGGTTGTGGGTGCTGCTTATTGTCAATATTGCTTACTTGCTGGATACTCTTGTGTTGAAATGCACGGGTGGGTGTTTGGAGATGAGGTTTTTGATGTGTTGTCGAGCTTCGAAGGGGGAAGGGAGGTGGATGTTGAGATTGAAGGTTCGATGGATGGATATTCGTGTGGAACTCTGGTTTGGATGATATCCGCAGATGCTAAAAGTGTTGAAGACAGACATGGATATTACGATTCATGATAGTGGCGTATATATCATTTGTGCAATGATAAGAAGAAACTCAATTGGTAATAATTCTGGACGACGAACAAAGTTACGGAATGATGCATTCTGCCAAACTCAACTTCTTATGATATACCACTGCTTGAACGTCAACAACATTGGAGATCAGCTCGTCTTGGCCACGTCCAATCATCAATATGCAACCTGCCAAGACCGGATGCATCAGCTGTTCAACTCTGGACAGGTCTAGCCTCAGCCTCATAACATAACGACAAGGCTATGCTGAGACGGGGCTGAAAGATGCCATCGCCATGTACTCGTCTTCTCAGGTCAAACGGCATCGACATCTATCTTGACCTTCGGTACAGCATTACGCTCTGCCTCTCTTCTACACCGATGCAGGATCACTACCGCCATAACACCTAGGACGTGTGCAGTTCCCCATGGATTCCAGCAACAGCTCACTAGCTCGTACCTTCGACAGCGAAAGGCGGAATAGTCGTGGCTATACAGACATTACCATACGAGACAGCGCCAGAGCACACCTTGGAGACTCGATACACCACGGCGATATCATTTACGTTACCTGCAAGCAGTTTTATGGCTCAGTCTTGGAGCAGCCAAATTCTGAGTCCCCCGCGGCCTCAGCGTCTCGCATCAAACGATCGCGAGCGAAGCGCAAGCGCTCCACCAATGACAGCGACGAACCCAACCACCAGAGACGGCAGCATGAACTTGAAGCTGCTCTCAGTCGACTCGAAAAGTTTTCCAAGAGCATCAAAGATGAGAAGTTCGGCAAGGATGCGCAAAAAGTCGCTCGGCACTTCCGTGCACTGCTGGACGCTCTGCGGGATGACCCATCTTCGACCGAACACGCCCAGGAAGAGTGGGATGCACTCAAAGAATGCGTCGTGGGGATAGATCGTGTCGGGATCAATGTGAAGTCACCACAGGTCGCCAGAACGAATGTTGTCAAGGTTGACCGCAAGAAAGACGTGATCAGATTCGGCCAGTGGCAAATCTCGCTGACCACCAGAATATACAATTCCCGAGACGCGATCGGTAACGAAGCATCCGAGACCTGCACCACGTTGCGTGTTGAGCCTTCAACTCGATTTGTTGGACCTTCAATCGCGGTGTTTGTAGACGCACGAACCGACTTCATGAACAGAAACTTCTTGGATGCCACAATATTTGCATACAGGACCGTCAAGAGTGGCTCAAAAGTTTTCAAACTTGTCGAGGAAGACGACATCGATGGCCTGGTGAAATTACTCGCCGTGCAGGGCGCCACGACAAGGGATTGCGACGAAGAAAACCGATCTCTTCTTTTCGTGAGTGAACTTCAGTATTCATGAGATCAGGCCTAACTAGTTTCAGTATGCTTGCCACTACCGAAGCCCTCGATGCTGCAAGCTTCTTGTCGAAGAAGGAGCCGACCTGGACAGGTATGGTCGAAGCTTGGGCATGACACGGTGAGTTCATACCGTGAATATGGCAAGTGAGAGATTTCAGAGTCAGCACATACTCTATGTTGAGCACGGGAGGTGGTGCCTGATTTTATACTTATTAACGCGGTCAAGCTACCATAAAGTCGAAGCGTCAAATGCACTACTCACGCCACTCCATTCAGTTGGTGACCTCGATTATGAGGGCGAGGAAAATTGCAAGTCCAAAGCAAGAGTGTGTGTTGAGATTTTACTCGACGCAGGTGCGGATCCAACGATTGCAGGAGTTAGCGCCGAATCTCCACTCAACGCTTGGCTTACTACCTTCAAATATCCCTTTCTGGTATTTCTTCTCGTTCTAGTTATATCCTCATCACAGGGCCTAACCATCTCAGGATGCATTTGACATGCTGCTGGATAGTGGCAAAATGTACATCGATGCGGAAAGCACACGCTCCCGCGGTAAAACTCTTTGGTTGCATGCTTGCGAGGAGCCTCCAAGGCTTCGGGAACCAGCAAAGACTCTGGAACGACTACTCAGCATGGATTTCAGCGTGACTGAGACTAGTGATCCGGAGGGATGGAATTGCCTCTTCTTCTTCGTTCTCAAAGCCATCCGGCCGGACAGATCTAACGAGGCTGAAGCGATTCAATTCCTTTTGACCCGATTTACCGACATTAACGCAAGAGACGCATCAGGCAGAGCGATTACTGATTATCTTGACGATGACAAGAAGGAAATCGATGATATCAACAAGGAAGTACAGGATGACCACGAAAGTTATCAGCGTGATCTATGGTACTATGCTCTGGAGCGAACGGGAATGCTTTGCAAACTTGAGAATATACAAGCACTACGATCTCAAAAACCACGATTTACCGAAGTCTACACGCCGCTGCACTTTTATGCCTTACGCTATCTCGACCACTGGCACGTAGGTAATCTTTGGTCACAAGTGAAAGCAGTGCTTCAAAAGCATCCCTGGTCTGAAGAAGAGAGAAACGAGATGGCTCGTTTGTTCTGTGAAAAAGGAAAAATCCTCGATTGGTCTGACTCCATGTCGGAGGAAGCCATCAATGACATTGGCCAGTATCTTGGCGTGGATTCAGAACCGCGACTATCTGCCAGGCGAGCGTATTGGAGAAGACGAGCGAGTATCCACAATAGTGACGAAGAGTCGGATGCAGACAGTAAAGATGATGATTGGTCTAGTGACGAGTGGAGGTCTTCCAGTAATGGCGAGGTGAGGGAAGATTTCCCCGACCAAGGGCAAGACAGCGAATCCGAAGGAAGTGAGGATCAAATGGGAGGGCGGATGATCTCTCATGACACTGAGATGGGTGACTGGCAGGACACTGAAGGCGCGCGTGCGTAAGGAGGGAAAATTATCAATATGCATTGAACGAGGTCAGTGGTCACGGCAGAGGGTTTTGTTTTTTCTTTACTTCAAGGAGCTTTTTATTTGTTTCTCGGGTTCCGAGTGGACTGCTTTCTAGCGGATCGATGTTCTCTAATGTCACAAGACTTGACCTTTGCTTGTGCGTCTTCGCCTCACCTCACTCACCATGCTTAGCGGTCGCAGTCGCATTGCTTTCCTCCTTCATCGGCTTAGGTGTTGCCCTTTCTCGAGATCGATCATTTATGGGCTGGTCGCAAGGGTTCCTTTGTTGAGGGCGGCGCTGTTCACACCCACGATGCAATGGCCGTTGGGAACATAAAGATGCTGCGATGACAAAGATGAGATCTTGGTAGATGGTGGGATCTTACCGAGTTTATCTTCCAAAGCTACGAGCTCGCTCCCGCACACTGAACGCCTTCGCGCAAGAACGCCACATTCTGATCCGCATCATGCATCTCACAACAAACAGAAACACCTCCATCTCTCCCCATCTCATCCTCATCCTGTTCATCACTCTCCATCTCCCCTCCCAGCACCATCTCCTCATAAACTGCCTTCGCCCTCCTCAACCTCTCCGCAGACAACTCCCCATGCCTTTCCCCCTCCTCCCCATCCCTCCCATGCCTAACAACCCACCAATCCTCCCTCCAGCCAACACGCATAAACTGCCCAAAACCACGCTCACCAGCCTCCCCTTCCTCGCTGAGCCCCTCCCACCCCCGCGCAAAATCCTCCAACCCCTCCCCCGCCTTCCCAATCCGCGCATACAACTCATCAAAAGCGGGTTGATCTTGAGCGCGCTGTGCAGCGGAGAGGTGGAGTTGTAGGTTTGAGAGGATTGTGGAGAGGGCAAGGGCTTTTTGGTGGTTGCGTGCGTGGAAGTCGGGGTTGTGTTTGGAAGAGTGGAGGGTGCTGAAGAGCATGGAGGTGGGGGTGGGTGGGGATTCGTTTATGAGTTCGGAGATTGGTGGTGGATGTTGTTGTTGTGTTTGTGGTGGTTGGCTTGAGGGCGTGGATGTTGGTTTTGTTGTTGGATTTGGTGGTGATGGCGGAGGTGGTGAATGAGGTGCGCCGTTGGCGGGTGTGGTGGTCATGTGGTCTTTTCCCATGATGCTTGGCTGTGTTGTGCTGTGCTGTTGGCGAGTCGTGTGTGCGATGAATGAAGCGCTGTGTTCTTTGAGTACACGATATCGCACCGTCGCGAGTCTATTTCATCTGTGTGAAAGGGTGAAAGGTGCGCGGCGCGGGTCTCAAAGATGTATCTGTGGATGAGTGAAGTCTGAGATTCGAGGCGTTGGAAATGGAAGTGGCGTGGCGGCACCTGCTCTGCAAGTGAATAATTTGTTTCCTTGCATCCTATTCATACTTCGTTCCTCATGAGCTCACTTCAATTCGATTTTGCTCTCCTCTGATCAAGCCTTTTGTCTCCCTACAAGCAGAGCCAGCGAGAGATATAGCCCTCTGAACTGCATGGTACAGTTCTCTTGTCCGTATCCGCCAAGCAGATCTGGTCTCAGCGTACTTCAGACGCTACCAACCCACTGCATCGCAACGCCGTAACACCTTCGCTTTGCCCGTATAAAAGTTTTTTGACTCCAACCCCTTTGCTCTCTTCAACCCAGCCTGGAAGCCTCACCCTCATCATCCCAAACAGTCGGCATCTCCTTCTGCTTGACACGCTCGTCCCTGATCATCCTCGAGTCCTTCCTCACATCCTCTCCCTCGACTTCCAAGCGCGCCTTGGGCTCCACGGCCTCCAGCAGGAAGTGGTTGTCGCAGTGTGGGCAGAATTCGTCGCTCTCCTCAAAAGTCTCCATGTCCTTGCGGAAGCACTTCTTGCACTTTTTGCAGGCGAAGATCATTTCTGTGGAGCCTTTGAGGTCGTGATCGGTCTTTTCGGCGTGGCATTCTGCGCAGTCGAACCACTGCCGGCAGCAGGGGGAGCGGATGGCGACTTGGGCGTTGAGGATGTGTTTGCTGGTTGGAGGGTTAGTAATACAGGTTTGTGATATATCTGAGACTACAGCCATACCACATGTTTGTGATTATTCTTGCCGTGTGATGTCTTGACTGGTGAAACACCTCAGAAGGCGGCTCGGATGTTTTTATAGATTATGTGATAGGGTAGTGCCTGATCGACCATTGTTTCGGTCGGACGCAGGGTGAAGCCGAAGCTTGTGGAAGTCAAAACCCCGCCGGACCGCGCCTGCCGGGCGTTAGAAAGTTGGGGAATGACTGCACAGCAGCACATGGCAGGGCAGGGCAGTTGGCAGCTGACGACTGGAGACAGAGAGAGGGAGAGACACGAGGGCACTGCCACATATCCACTCTCACACACACGCACACACAACACACCTCTTACTCCTCCTTTCCTCTATACCATAGGGTGGCTTTTGTGGTGGTTACTTGCGACTGTTGGGAGAAAGTCTTAAGGGACACAATCAACACTCGCCGGCCTTCACTAGGACCTTTGCCCAGCATCAACACCCCTCCGCCGCCGCGTCCCTCCGACTGCGACTATACCAAACATCCAATCCCGAAACGCGTCTTCCTTGCAATCTAGTCAACCTCAGGACTACCGACACGACACTCATTCGACTCCTCGACAAATTCCACTTCACAATCGCGGCGAAACAAAGAGTTCATTTACACCCTCAATGGCGCATTACAAGCTAGGCATCTTTGCAAGATCAGATAGCACGTGAACAACCGCGACAACTGCTTGGACAGCGGGTAGACACTTACCATGGAGTCTCATGGCAACGGTCCAGACGATTCGTCTATCCGGCCTGTGTCTTCACTCCTGTCCAAGTTCGAGAATCTACACAAAGACCCTGAAGCGCCAAAGCCACCAGTGCCAGGCCAAAGGCAGGCATCGCTTGGAAACCGGAATGTGTCAGGAGATCGGCCACAGTCTGCGGGCAGGTTGAGTGCCTCCCCCGTTCCACGACCTAGTGATGCAGCGACTATTGCTGTACCGCGAGCGAGGCACCCAACCCCACCGCATGCAAGACCAGTATCGATGGTCGCGAGCACGCCTCCTCAACCGTTTCCACCATTAGTCACCGTGGACTCCCCGAAAAGCCCACCAGTAAACTCTGCTACAGAGTTTCGGTTTCCAAGCGCGACGCAGACAGGGTCCCCAGCTGGAAGCTCCCCTAGTAGAGGTCACTCTCGAAATCTGAGCCGTGCTGCAACTCCAGCCCTGGAACAGAGAATGAGTGCATTCCTAATAGACTCTGAGCCTTCCAAAGCACCACAGCCTGCAGGCAGCCAATCTCCGGCCGTATTGAAACCCCAGGCAACAGGCAATAAACCTAATGGGCCACCTCCCGTCAACCGTGCTGGGAAACCAAAGGTCCCTACAAAGCCCGCGAACCTTGCTCAGACTTCTCAAGGACTCACCGCACCGGAGCCCAACCCGGTGGAGCTTACTGACCATAGCATATCGCCCTTCAGCACGCCACCTAGCAGCGCGGCCAGCTCGCCTGAAAAGACTCCTGCAGGCCACGGTAGAGCAACGTCGGATGCTTCATTTGTTGAACGACTGCGAACCGATTCAGATGCATCATCAATCACCGATCGTGTACGGTCTGGGTCTACAAATTCGAACATAGAGCCGTTCTCTTTACCGGAACGCCGATTCGAGCCGCCTCCGTCACATCACCAAGTTGCTGTAAAGCGTGATCACATGAACGGATTATCGCGCACACCTAGTATGCCAGCTCGATATTCACCATTCCATACGCGAGATATGACGCCAGCGGGCGACTTGGAGGGTGACAGACCTAGGCTGCCAGCCAGACCGGAGTTGCAGATGCGGTCTGGGAGGACGAGTCCAAATAGATTCCGTTCTGGGAAAGCATCTCCACCGAAAGCGCAGTCTGGAAGAGCCAGCCCCAGCAAGCTTTCTCAATCAGTCACTCCTCGGCGCTCTGTGGATCTCCCGCAGCGACCCAATACTTACTATGAACAAACGCAGCCTCCGCGCATACCAGCTGGAAAACCTGTGCAAAATAATGCTCTGGCTCAAGGCTTTGACAGGGCTGTACCAACGGCTAGCACAGTCCCGAAAGCACTTGCCCCGGAAGTGCCTCCGCCTCGAAGGTCTATGGACAAGAGACCTCAGATAGCACCAGTCGTGCAAACAAACGGTCACTCCCACGACGACGTCGAAGAGCTGCCGCCGCTTAACGCCGCACCTGGCCAAGGCTCAACGCCTAATGACTTTCCTGATTCCTCTATGGCAAGCCGGCGACCACCTCGCTATAGACAACGTCCTTATCAAATACCCACAGACTACGACACTAGACTGGTTGCAGCTTGTGGCGAATATGTTTGTACATCCGGATATATCACCAAAGCCTGGAACGTTCGGACCGGCGAGAGGGTACTCTACATGGCGCACAGTGAAAACATGAAAGTCACATCTCTAGTCTTCAAGCCTTCTGCAAGTGCTGATGAAGAAGGACATCGAATCTGGATAGGCACAAACGCTGGCGAAATCATGGAAATCGACATCATCAAACAGGCCCTCATCAAGACAAAGAACGCCCATCGCCGCGAGGTGATCAGAATGTTTCGGTACGCTTCTGAGCTCTGGTCTTTGGACGAGAGCGGTGAGCTAGTAATCTGGAAAAAGAGCTCTTCTGGTATGCCAAGTTTAGACCAGCAGACCAACAGCTTCCGCGTACCAAGGGGTCACACCTTTAGCATTGCATGCGGCGATCAGCTTTGGATTGCGACTGGAAAAGACATTCGGGTCTTCCGGCCTAGTGCATCATCAGACGAAGAGTTTCAAGTACTGCGAAGCCCTCTGAATCAGCCCAGCACGGGAGATGTGACCTCTGGAGCTACCATCAGCAGCCAGTCAGAATTCGTTTACTTTGGACACTCGGACGGTAAAGTGAGCATTTACAACCGCCGTGACTTCTCCTGTACGAGTGTGGTGAATGTTAGCGTGTACAAAATCAGTTCCTTGGCTGGTGTTGGCGACTATCTCTGGGCTGGGTACAACACGGGCATGGCCTATGTGTATGATACCTCAAGCACACCCTGGAAAGTCAAGAAAGATTGGCATGCGCATGAGAAGCAAATTTGCAGCATCATCGCCGAACCTTCTGCTGTCTGGAATTTGAATCGACTCCAAGTCATCACACTTGGCACAGACAACATGCTGCGAATTTGGGATGGCATGCTGGAAGAAGACTGGCTTGACACTCGCATGCATGACCGAGATCTGGAGTTCTGCAGTTTCAGCGAACTCAGCGTCGAAGTGATGACTTGGAATGCTGGCGCATGCAAACCAAGCCACATCCATTCGCAGTACATGAGTCAAGACAACAACTTTCTCCGAGATTACATGGGAGCATCCAAGTCGCCTGATATCTTCATCTTCGGCTTCCAGGAGCTCGTGGATCTCGAGAACAAGAAAGTGACAGCCAAGTCATTCTTCAAGAGCAAAAAGAAAGATCCATCAGAGCAAGAGCACATGAGCCATCAATATCGCGCGTGGCGAGACTACCTCACTCGTTGTTTGGAAGACTTTATGCCACCAGACACCGGTTATGTGCTCCTGAATTCCGCCAGCATGGTGGGCTTGTTCACCTGCATCTTCGTCAAGAGCCCGCTCCGGCCTCGAATCAAGCACGTCCACACATCCGAAGTGAAACGCGGCATGGGCGGTTTACACGGCAACAAAGGCGCTCTCGTATTACGCATGATCCTTGACGACAGCAGTCTCTGCTTCCTCAACTGCCATCTAGCCGCGGGACAAACCCAAACCATCCACCGCAACAACGATATCGCGGCCATCCTCGAAGCCGAGCCCTTCCCCGCCCACCCCCTCACGCAAACCTCCGACGTCTCCCACGCCGACGTCTTCGCCTCCGGCGGCGACGGCAGCATGATCCTCGACCACGAAATCTGCATCCTCAACGGCGACCTCAACTACCGCATCGACACCATGGGCCGCGACACGGTCATCAAGCACGTCCACCAAAACAACCTCCCCCGCCTCCTCGAGCGCGACCAGCTCCTCCTCTCCCGCAAAAAGAACCCGGGCTTCCGCCTGCGCTCCTTCGCCGAAGCCCCCATCACCTTCGCCCCGACGTACAAATACAACGTCAACACCGACGACTACGACACGAGCGAAAAGAAACGCGCTCCGGCCTGGTGCGATCGCGTCCTTTACAGGGGCCTAGGCAAGGTCAAATGCGAACAGTACCGTCGCTGGGAGTGCAGAGTCAGTGATCACAGGCCTGTAAGCGCGCGCTTTAAGGTGCGCGTCAAGCGCGTGGAACCTGATAAGCGCGGCCCGGTTTGGGAGAAGTGTTTGGGCGAGTTTGAGGCTGTTAGGGGGAGGGTGAAGAGGAATGTGCAGTAAGTTTTGAGATCATTTGACCTTTACGTTTTGTGGAAGTTTGTTGCTAATGCTGTTTTCTTCTCATAGGCTTGATTACTTGACCAATGTGCTGGGTATGGCTCCCAAGGATGCTGCGGCGGCTTTGCGAGGCTAGGATGGATGGATGTATGTTCGTTTGCCTGGCTAGGTAGACGGTTGAATTAACATCTCGACATGGGTGCCACGAGTCGATCAGGAGAAAGCGGAGTGGTTATCTCCACCACCTCAATTTCTCTCTATTGGCATGCAGGCAGGAGCCCAAGATTTGCCCTGTCAGTCAGAAGAGGAAAGCAAGAAGCAGGAGAAGAAAGGAAGGAAAAAGAAAAAAGCCAGTAATCTACCATCTACCAAAATCTAATAAATATTCCCAAACCTCCCCCATTTCCCAAGACTCCGTGGCCAAATTCCATGTCAGTGCTGCATAGCATGGCAGCGATCCGCGCTTGGACAGCTCCATGGTGGAAAGTCGATACCTTCGAGAGAATAGAAGACGTCTATTTGAAGACCAAGACATGGAATGCCAAACCTATCACCACCACCACCACCACCACCACCACAAAACCATCTTAAATCCCATCACTCAAAACCTCTATCAAACCCACTCACATCACCCACATCACCCACCCTGCCTCAAAGGATGCGACCTCCCCCTCAATTCGCCCGCAGCAGGACTACTCTGCCTACTCCCGCCGCCGGCAACATTCTTCAACGGACTCGCCATTCTCGGGCTCCTAGGAACACTGGTCCCGCGAGTCCCCATCCTCCCCCTACTAGCCTCCTTAAGCTGCACGAGTTCCCTGTCCTTCCGCAGCAGCGCATCCGCCTGCTCCTTAAGCCTAGCCTTGAGCTGTTTGTTCTCCCTACTGAGATTCAGCGCGCGCGCGTCGAGCGTCATCTGCTTAGCGCGGGCTTGCTCGCCGCTCGCGCGGTTTTGGGCGTGGGCGAGGGAGTTTTCGAGTTCCTTGTTGGTAGTCGCGAGGCGTTGGGCGCCGGAGCTGGAGTTCTGGTACATCTCCTGGGCGTAGTCGAGGTCTCCTTGTTGGGTTTTGAGGCGCTGTTCGAGCTTTTCCTTCTCTGCTTGGGAGTGCGCGAGGGCGATGCGTTGTTGCTCGAAAGCTGCGCGGTCGGGGACGGAGTGGTCTGCTAGGGCGGCGTTGGCGGCGTCGCGTTCTTCTTTGAGAGCGCGCACTTGGGCCCGGAGAGTGCTGGTGGTGCTGGCGCCTTCGGTCATGCGGGTGACTGCTCTTTGGGCCGTGTCCATTGCTTCGTCGTATTTTCTGGTTACGTCGATGAGCTCGTTACGTTGGGCTTCGTGGCGGTATTGGAGGTCGCTCATGGCTTTTTCGTGTTCGGCCAGTTTGGCTTGGGTTTCGAAGAGGAGGGCTTGCAGGCGTTTGTTGGTTGTTGTAAGCTCTGCTGGGTCCATGGCGGATGAGTCGAGCCTGTCGACTGAATCGCTCACGTGTGAGATGTCAAGCTGCAATGGGTTGATGGTGATCGGTTGCTCGTGAGTCTGGACTCCATTGAGCTCCAGGCGCGGACGCTTAAAAGACGCCGTGGGGGACATTTCAGCCTCAGAGGTCTCAAAGGACCTCTTGTCTCCAACATGAGTAGCTGCGCCGCTCAGTGGCAGCGCGATGTCGCTCTCAGTCTGGCTGTCAAGGTTCTCCAGCATGCTTAGAGCAGTGATAGCCCATTCCTTATCGCTATCGGTGGTCTTGATGTAGTTCGCAATTACTTTTGCGGATTCCACGGAAGGAAGCTGACCATGTTCCAGCTTTCCGGCGTCGTATCTGAGGTCAAAGACACCGTGCATAGTAGCACGTAGTCGCTGCTGACGAGTCAAGTCTGGTGACAGGCAGCGTTCGACATGTTCTACCGTGCTTGGCACGACGAATGTCATCATGAGAGGCTTGTTCATGCCTTCTTGTAGAAGTTTCAGAGCAGAGCCACCAGCTTCTGCGGTGTTGTCCAAGCACACGACGACATCTGCTGATATCGATTCCGGGCTGACATCCTCGTTGGGTGACATGATGTTGAAAGTCAAGGCGCAGCCATCATGCTCAGTCCGTTGGCCAGTGTCCATTCGGTGGCATGTCACCTTGAAACCGAGCAGAAAATTCTCCAAGATATGCAGCAGGGGAGCCTGGCACATGACCGCAATTGAAAGGGTCTTGTCTTTCAGCTCGTCGATCAAATGCTTGAGAAAGCCAAACTTTGCGCTACAGTCAATCGCCCACTGTGCATGAGCAGCTGGCGGAACATCGTACTGCGTCCAGGTCTCTACGTTATCAAGATCTGGATGTACGACGATTCGGCGCAGACGCTCCAAAAGTGTCTCGATCTCAGCTGTCAGGTCGTCACTTGGCTGACTAGTACCGAGGAATCGTTCAATCAATTCTTTGTGTTGTTGGATCATCGTGGGATATGCGTCTCGCTGATGGCCCATCAATGCAATCGGCACCGAATGGACATAGTTGCCAGGCTTCGAGTTCTCGTTCGACGCAATACCAGTGATGGTACTCTGTCTTCGCAACGAATTCTCTTTTGCCTGCGGGAGTAACGTCTTATAGCGTTCAGACGTGTTCATCTCCTCTTGAGTCGCAGCATGTACCGGAAGCGCCGCAGGCACTGCAGAAGGCGACCGACCACCATTGAGCGAAGAGTCAGGCGATCCTCCATGCCCTGGAGTCTCGGCAGCTAATTCTGCGTTAAGTCTCGGTGGCACAGCAGAAGGCTTTACCGGTGTACCTTGGGCGGAAGGTGTTTGAGTTCTGCGTTCTGCATTCTTTTTGGCGCGCATTGCCCTTATCTGCGCGTGAAGCTCGTTCACCGGCTCGGTGTTGGGCGTCCTTTGCTCCATGTCTGCACTCGATGGTCTGGTCGGTGTCGAAGGAATATCAGGATGCGGAGGAGCACTCTCTCCAATAGCTGGAAGCAGTTGCGACGGAACGGTCGGAAGTTGACTTGAAGTTCCGCCTAAAGGAAAGCTAGCGGCTCGTGACGGTTTTCCAAGAAGCTCGAGCAAGGTTTGTTTACTTCCTCTTGCAGGTTGACTGTTAGGGCGTGGTGTAGTATTGTTGCTGCCCACTTGGGTTTCGAATGGAAAGGATGTAACTGATTCAGTGCTTTCCACGGGCGGATGTGCTTCTTGTTGATTGTTCACCGGGGTCTGAGATGGTGAGAGATGCTGTGGAACAGATTCCCTGGCTTCCTGCTCAATCTGACTGGAAAATACGAAGTTTGGCGCAACTTGTGAGTTCCCACTGGCGATGAAAATTGCTTCTTGGTCCGGTCGCTCTGGACGAGTGCAGCGATCTGCTGCCGATAACCCAGCAGTACCTGACTCGGAGGCTTCTACTGCAGTGCCGGCTTGACTTGCTTCCGCCAACGACTGTCGCTGAGAGGGGGAGTTTGGCTGCTGCTCGACAACAACGCTATTCGCGTGTACTGGTGAAGTTTGGTGAACGCGTGGAGATGCCTGGGCGACAACTTGCAGATCGTGCACAAGCTGATTATCCGCTGCACTACTGTTGCTGTGATTCGTGTTTGGCGTTTGCGAAGCAAATTCCAAGGATGTGGGCAAACTCTGCGAATCAGGAACAACTCTGCCGCTACCCGAGGCTGTAAGAGCGCTCTGGCTAGGTACGTTCTGACTCGTAGCTAATGCTTCAGGGGGGACTTGACTTGCAGCGTCTGCGGTGCTTCTTGGCTGGATCTGGGAAGAAGCTTGTGCTGATACTCCGGAGACGATCTGAGAAGATTCAGGGGAGCGGTACGATTGGTAGCTAGATGGAGGGGCCGATGGATGTACGGCGGCAAAGTCCTGACTAGGGATACCTTCTGCGTCGTCTAACGGGATGAAGAGTGACTGGTCTGTACCGTCAAAGGTGGCGATTTGAGATGATGCCTCTGGACTCTCGCCAATTTCGATCGGCTGAGATTCTGATGGTGGCGGTGAAGCTGCTACTGATTGCCGCTTTCCAAAAGGAGTCGCCTCTGGTAGAGAAGAGCTAGATAAGACTCTGCGTACACGATCACGCCTGATGGGTGCCTTGATGGGTGTTTGTTTTGTAGGCTTCTTGGAGCTGCCGCTGGCTTTATTTTGTTGTTCGGCTGTGAGCTGTCAGTAACCGAGCGCTTAAAACTGTCAATGAATCACAACGACCTACCAGCTTTTCTGGCAGCTTTCTGTGCTTCCCAATCGGCAATAGCCTCCTCGTTAACGTTCTCCTTGGGCTCCCAAGTAGGGTCGTATCTCGCTCCAGTTCTTTCGTCGTCTTCCCAGTCAATCAAATATTTGAGCTTACTTTCGTCAAGAATAGTTCGAACTTGGAAATATTGTTCGTCGTCGAAGTCTCCGTGTGGGTGAGGCGAGGTGTCAGGCTCAGCAGCTGGCGTGAGATTAGTATTATTGACCATCAACCGTCGACTCGCCACGAAAAGCAGGCTGTATCATCGAGAACCATAGCAAGACCCCCCAAGGCTAGACTTACCTTTCTTGCGACGTTTTGTGGATTTAGTAGGGTTATAAGAGATGCCTTTCTTCCTTTTGGCGGGCATTACAGCAGACGCGTCGCTTGGAAATCCTGACCTGCCATAACGGAGAAAGGGGGTATGAATCAGTACATGCCACGCTGCAAAATGCAAAATGCAGGGAACGGGAAATCGATATTCGCGAGATGATATGGGACGAACGCGCTCACTTCAAAAGACAGACGGGACAACTCTCCCAGGAGTCTTGGCTGTTGTGGTCCGAGCGTTTCGTGGGTTGCCCTCTGGAGTCGTGAGAGTTGCCGAGTTTCGGGGTAGCAGAGTCGATGGTATCATACACTTGCGCAGATCGCTGCAGGTCAAAAGTGATAAGTGTCTGTGTTTGTAGGTTGTGATGTTTTTACACTGATGGATGTTTGGTAAGAAACAAAAACAAGTCTTGTGCGCCATTCAATCTCACCATCACTCGTGCTGCCAGCACATGGAAGCACAAAAGCGACAGATCACATGTTGCCTAACCATCACTTGCATTGCATCGCCTCAACATCACTGCAGCATACCAAATCAAGACTTGTGACATTCTAGGATTTTTTGCCATAACATCCTCACCCTAGATCTCGGACGACAACAAGAGGATTGTTGAAACAGTATTTCATCTCCAATCACAACACTGGACTGGTGATATCTTGGAAAAATACTATTGCATCTTCACTCTGGATCTCGAACAGTAACACTAAGATTTTTATATCAACATTCTATCTTCAATCACTATACTGGACTTGTGGTATTCCAGAGATTACACTATTACATCCCCACTTTGGATTTCGGACAACAACAAGAAAGTCATCGCATCAGTATTATATCCTACATCACAACACCGGACTTATCCTAGGAATTACACTATTACATCCTCACTTTGATCCCCGGACAACAAGGGGGTCATTCCATTACGACTCCTCCAATACCAAACACACGCTTCCATCTCACAATTTCCCTACTTGCTGCCAACTCCGAAAAATATTAGAACAAAACCATACCATGACAACCCCACCCACCACAGCCCACCTCTTCTACTGGAACCTCAAAACCCCCACCGACAACCTTTGGCACCCTCTCCCCGGCGGTTCGCCCACAAAACACCTCACCACCGCGCCCCAATGGACCACCCGCCTCGACCTCGCAGCAACAGTCGTAGACGCCTTCCCCCTCATAGCCACAGCCGGCACCCTAACCCACCTCCGCCAACTCCCCCACCTAGGCCTCACAACCTCCTTCTCACCCCTGCACAACCCCCTCACGCTCCGCGCCCTACACGTCAGCGCCCTCGTGACCGTCCCGGGGATTTTGCTCGCGCAGGCGGTGGGGTTGGAGTATCGGTATTTTATCCCGCGGTGGGCGCATGAGAGGGAGAGGGGACGGGATGAGGAGCAGGCTAGAAGGCATGTGGAGGCGGGGATGTGGGTGGGGGCGGGTGTGATGGTTGCGAGGAGGTTGGGGGGTTTGGGGCCGAGGTGGAGTTTGGTCGATTTGGTGCTTGGGGGCGCGCTGGCGGATGTGGCTTTGAGGGAGTATGGGAGGGCGCATGGGGGGGAGGGGTAAGGGAGGGGTGATGGTTGATGGTGACTGGATGGGGAGGGTAGGTTGTTGTGAGCTTTGGTGTTGGGTGGTCGGCATGTGTGAGGTATGCGATGAAAGTTGTCCATAGATTTGTTGCAAGACTGGTTATATGCACATATACTGTATGGAGTAATTCCCTGATGGTCTTCTCCCAACCTCTCGAAGTCTTTGCGGCTCATTATCAAAGATTTAATCCACCGAAACTGAGAAGAAGCGTGTTCGGATACGCGTGCATCAATAGCATGCATGGAAACTGGAGATTACATGAAGCCAATGTCAAACCCTCCACAAAAGGATACCTACAAAGTGTGTACATCATTGCCAACGACAATTTTTCTCTTCAAATCGACATGAAGAAATGCTCTTTGGACTGAGAACACAAAAGACTGACCATCTAAAACGACAAAACCAGCGACCGTCCAAACGCTTCACCTTCACCTTCAACCCTCTAACGAAAACTCCCACCCCCCCACCATCACCATCCCTACACCCCACCATCCTGCACCCCAAAAGCCTCCCCATCCCCATTTCCATCCGTCCCCCTCAAACCCCCTCACTATCCTCATCCTCCCCATCCGTCCCCCTCTGCAGAACAAAAGAGCGATAACTCGCCCGAATCGCACGCTGCAACTCATCCTTCTCGGCCTCCGTCAAGCGTTCCGGCGCATCCCTCCAGCCTTGCAGGTGCTTGAATGAGACTTCGCTTGGAGAGGACCATTGGTTCGTGGGGTTTTCGTTTCGCTTGGGGGTGGGTTCTGGCTTTTTGGTGCTTGTGCTTGTGGGGGAGGGTTGGGGGTTTGATTCGTTCGCGGAGAGGGAGGGGATGTTGCCGGAGTCGATGCGGTGGAGGGGGTGGGTTGTGGGGGAGGAATTGTTTTCGTTTTGGTTGGAGAGTCGGTTGAGGGCTCGCTTTTTGTGTGGTTCGTCCTCTGCTGTGTCGTTGCTGGGCGGTGGGCGCTTTGAGTTGGGTGTTGTCTCGCTTAAGGGTTTGGGAGATTGCTGAACTTGCTCTCGATGCCGCGGTGGTGAGGGTTTCTTTGGCGTCTCTACTTTCATGTACAGACACCGTATGTTATTTGATTCGAACTGCGGCGCTGTAGCTTCCTACAGCTGCGCCATGCTCAAGGAATTCAACCTCAATGGCGATGCCGGCGCGCCTGTTTTGGCCTTCCGCTTCAGGAGATCATCGATTTCCTTATACGTGGGAGATGTCTCCGGGTCTTGAACTTCGGAGGCAAATCTATTCATCACAGCCTGCGGCGTGGAGTTGGTCGACGACCACTTGTCGGGAGACGTGATGGTATAAGAGCCCGCGGGCCGCATCACTGCTGGACTGTACGGAAGAACCGGGCTGGTGCTGCACGTGTCTGGCTTACGCTTGATGGTAATCGGTATAGCCAATCTAATGGTCCGTTCGAACTGTATTGCGCCAGGAAAAGTCTCCCTAATCTGAGCTCTCATGTCTAGAGACAAGGTGTACGCTTCTAGCCTTTGAGCGCCGGCCATCGAAGCTAGGATTGGTGGCCAGCGACCTTCGAACTGTTGGGAGACCGGGTTCCATGGCAAGAGACTCCCAAGCTCGGTTTCGAATTCCACATCCTGGTGATCGTGCAGTTGGGGCGTGAGTGAGAACGCTCTGTTCTCTTGATAGACGTTTTGGAGGTTATCGAATGCGACAATTGGTGGGTTCCAGTTGAAACGGATTCCCACGAATAGCTCGCCTGTCACTTGATACAAGGCTTGGTCGAAAGTAGCTTCGACTACTGGCAGGCGATTCTCGTGGTGAAAGAAGCAATCGCGAGTGCTGACAAAGGCCTCTAGCGTCGATCGCAACAGCTCTGCAGAACTAGCCCACGCGAAGGCCGAGAATGGTGGTGAATCCGCACAGGCTGCGGCGTAAGTGTCGATCATGTAATCAACAATCCCCGGGATAGAAATAGTCACGGGCTGTGTATTGAGGCGGATCAGGTAGTTGCCAAACAGCCGCAGCACGTCATGCGTATCTTGCGTGAAAGTAGAATTCTCCAAGACGAATGATTCTCCAGCACAGATTATAGTCTCCCGCGCCAGTGCTGCCTCGAAAGTCTTCTCCTAGAAGAACACCTCGTAAGCCGCCACAGCACTCGGCAGCCTCCAAGTCGCCACGATGTCTTTGTCTTGTACAACGGCATATCCATCTCTTGCTGCATCGCTTGGCACGGCTCGCAGAGGAAATGGTTCGTAAGATCGCAGCTTCGGGTAGAAGAGCTCGAGAGGTCTGGAATGATCCGCTCCGGCAGATACGCGGATGCTGGTGTGAGAGAGCAGGTGGTCAATGAGGGCGGAGTCTGACATGTTTTCTTTCTGGGAGTATTGATGGGTGTGGGGATTCTATGATTGGTAACTGTAGGAGCTCAAGAATAATACTGCTTTTGGTGGGATGTGAAGGGTGAAAAGGTGAGGGTTTGGCAGAGGCTTGTTGAAGGGGAAGAGCGTGAGTCTGTGTGCTTCATGTTGAAGCAGAAGTTGCGATTGAACTGCTGGCCAGCTGCTGTTATGATTGCAAACATTGTAACCTATCTGCTAAATTCTGGTCTGTTTATTAGCCTGAGCGTGTTATTCCCTTACAATTCCGCCAGCAATCAAATGCAATTACGGGAACGAAATCTTTATCGGATGCATCTTGTCAATGGGCGCTACCAGAAGACGACGCGGAAGCGTTTGCTGGTTTGGGACGTTCACTGAGCGGCACATCGACCAAGGCTCACGTGCTCGATGCATGATCCTGGCAATCTAGATAGTGAAGGAGGAACAAGACAGAATTTAGATGATCAATAGATTGATGTCTGGGGAGAAAAAAGCAAGTTCCGATGCCATGACGGCGCTAGCAAAGGCAATTCTCCCTCTCCGCAACAGGCAGGGCGAAAGTTCAAGTCCAAAGCCGTTCGATCTGCGACGTTTCGATCTGAACTGTAGATCAAATGTCGACCCTCTTACACATTGGTGACGACATGGACACGACATACTGAGCCTGCCATACGCATGCTCTGTTTGACCGACAAGCAAGATCAGAACAAGATCTGCTTGTCCGAACGGAGATATGGCGCCAGATCGAGACACAAAAGGGACATGACAATCCTCTCTCTCTCTTCTGCCCTGCTACTTCACACACCCTAGCACCTTCCACCACTTCTTTTCATCCAACCACCTCCCCCTCCTTACGCAGACCAAACAAATCCAGAACCACCCCCAAAACCGTTTCTTCTGCGTACCCTGTGCATCCACTTCAGCCTTGCGTGCACTCGTCATTGACTCCTCTCTCTGATCTTCCCTGCACGGTTAATAGTGACGTCTACGCGACATCGCATTATTGCCTGAGACACTCACTGCACACTCTAAAAAGCTACCTTTCGTACATGGCCGGCCTCCTCTCCCTGCCTCGGACAACACCAGTCTTGATTCGCAGAGTAGCCTTCCACAACCCAGCTTCCACTGGCCCCGCCGCATTGCAGCACGCCATCCAAGCTCTCACATCAACATCAAACCCCTCGCGCTCAATCTCCCTGAGCCGTTCCAAGAGCAGCGCTATCCTAAGTTACTGCTACAGCACCAGCACCAAAAACACATTCACCTCTCCCGCTAGTGCATTCACAGCACCAGTCACACCAGACTGCTCCAACGAAACAGCCGCATCAGCAGCCAGGACTTTCGCCACCACCAGCGCCATGGATCCCCATGAGGTCGACAAGGAGAGCAAGGAGGGTCTGAACGACTGGAAAATCCGTCCTCCCTACAAGATGCACGAGCCCAACGAGCACTTCGAAGCCCGCTACGAAGCCGCTTGTCATTGCGGCAAGGTCGAGTACCAACTCAGCAGGCAAGAACCTCTCGACAGCAAACTATGCCACTGCACCACTTGCCAAACGCAGCACGGTATGTCTACCCTAAATTCAAGCATCATAACCCGACTAACACATCCCCCAGCCGCTCCCTTCCAATGGGCAGCAATTTTCCACAAAGACGACATCAACTTCAAGAACGGCCACCACAACCTCGAATGGTACGACCCATCAAGCAAATCCGTCGAGCACAGACTGCCCTGCAAAGTGCGCTGCTCCTACTGCCACAGCCCCATCATGGATGAGGGCCGCAATATGATTTTGCTTTTCCCGTCTCTCATCAAGTTCCAAAGTCAGCAGGAGAAGGAGAACTTTGCTCCTAGGTGAGTTGCTCCGAAGAAGTTATCTGCCTTTATTGATCCCTAAGACTGACTTCAATGCTAGATGTCACATGTTCTACGGCCAGCGCTGCATCGATATCCCTGACGGTCTGCCCAAATGGACTGGCTTGAACAAGGACAGCGATCTCATTGAGGACTCACCGCCCGAGCAAATCAAGGAGCTCGCCAGGCAGAGAGAGAAGGAGCGCGCAGAGCGTTTCGAGAAGGGAGAAAACCAGTAGATGGCTGCCTCTGTTGTGCGTGCAGGTCAGCACGCGTAGAATCGCCGCACGAAAGCACTCGGTTTCTGAGGAATCGCAGACCATGAGTGTCTGCAGGCACCGAATCCCGTAACAAGGATTCCGGTGCTAGTTGGATTTAGATTCGGCCACAGCGTAACAGCGTGAGCTTAGAGCTACTACAGGACAGGAGCTTTAGATGGATTTCGGAGAGAAAGAGTTCCCCTTGTACGATAGAAAGCTTCCTCCTACTTTTGCTTGACTTGATGAGACCTACGAATTGATTTTGAATTGCATTGTTTACCCTACATTTTTCTATCTTTGAAGTACGAGCATTGCTCAATTGCAAGTGTGATGAAGCTGTCCTCGTGTTGATCTGAAGAATTACAGCGAAGCTTGATGTCACATTGGCAATAATGTACGCATTTTGCATTATTGACATTGCTTAGGTTATTGCATCAAGCCCGAAAATCTAACTGATAAATGGCAAATGTGACAAGAAGTCAAGGTCGGTCAATCACATGCATGCAGGCAGAAGCTCAAGCTCACCGTCCGCCAAGCCTGACATGACACCTCACCTCTACGACGTCAACAACAACAACCACTTGCGCTCCAAATCCGCAACGTCAATGCTCTAAACAAATCGCAACAAATCGCAGCTCAGCTGCATCATACCAACACAAACAATGCATTCATCACTGGTCCGCGTGCAGAATGTCTTCGGCTTCTTCACCTCCGCCGCCTTCGCAGTCGCAGCCGCCATCGCATTGAGCGTGCTGCTCATCCCCCAATCACCAAGCGCCAGCCTGGAGCTGAAGAACGTGCAAGTCGTCAAGGGCCGACCGCACTATTACAGTACCAAGAAAGAGGAATATGCCCACGTCAAATTCGACTTGGACGCCGGTACGTGTCCCATACAACCCAACCACCTTCCCCAAAAGCGATCGTCGCAGCTAACAACAATCCCTAGACCTCACCTCCCTCTTCAACTGGAACACCAAGCAAGTCTTCCTGTACATCACAGCCTCCTACCCCTCCTCCTCACCCTCCACAATCCCCGCCTCCGAATCCGTAATCTGGGACGCAATCATCCCCGCCGACAACGCCCCCTGGCACCAAAACACCTACATCCACCCCACAATCAAAGGCACAAAGGACAAGAAAGCCGCCAAGAGCAAGAAAAAGGCCGGCAAACCCTACCCCGAAGGTGGCAGCCCGGGCATCCTCAAGCTCAGCGGCCAGAAACCCAAGTACCAGATCACGGACGTGAAGGGCAAGATTGCCGAGAGGGAGAACGCGACGCTCACGCTGCATTGGAACGTGCAGCCATATGTGGGCGCTTTGGTTTGGGATCGCGGGGAGAGTCTGGGGCTTTGGAAGAGTATCAGGGGTGGGAAGAGTGAGAGTTTTGATTTCCCGAGTTTGAAAGGGGCTGAGGCGGTGAAGCAGGCGGATCTTAGGACTGAGAAGGGTGGGGAGGGGAATAGGTTGATTTAGGGTTTGGTGATTCAATTGTACCACTTTCCAAGATTGCAGTTGAAGAGCACGTGTCGATGTAGACGCGATCGTGACTGCCATGTGGATGAGAGCGCTTTCCCGTGCAAGATTGCAACGCGCTTTCCCGATCTTCCACTCACCACATGCAGCCTCACTCAACTTGCTTTCGTGACCGACATCCAACATTCACACCAGCACCACCATCAACAGCAACTCCCACTCACTATTGCCCTCCATGGCAGAACCGCCGCCCAGCAAGCGTCAAAAGTAACTACGCCGAAACATACTCACACAGAACGTCAGCAGCTGACTAGTAGAACAGATTAGATTTCAGTGAGACTATCGTCATCTGTGTCAGCCCCGAAGCGAAAGAATTCATGGTGCACAAGGGCGTCGCCACTAAATCCTCGAAGTACATCCGTGCAGCTCTGTCGAACGACTGGAAGGAAGCTCGAGAGAGACGCATCACGCTCGAAGACACTGCAGTGGCGACCTTCGAAGACTACCTGCACTGGCTATACACCGGCCAAGTCACCCTTCCAGAACACAACCAGCATGTGCGCCTGGTCGACCTCTACCTCCTAGGTGATTACTTGCATGACTCTCCATTCTGCGTCGAAGTCCTCAACAAGATGGTCGAAGCGAGGTACCATGGCCAGAGAACTTTCCCGACCTCAGCCGCCGTCAAATGCGCCTGGGAGGCAACCCCCGCAAGCTCTCCAATCCGCAAGGTCATCAGAGAATTGTGGACCTCGTCAAACATTGACCTTGCGTTCAAAGAATTCACCAAAAATTCCGAGTATCCGCGCGACTTTGTTCTCGATATTCTCTCTGAGCTTGTGAAGAATCGTCCTCACCTAAAGTCCGAGTCCATCTCAATGAAATCTCAGCTTGTGGTGGAGCAGCTCTGCAGCGAGCATGTGTCCATTTTGCAGCTGCGAGAGGCTGTTGGGAAGCAGAAATGGTAATATCAGCATCCATGAGGCGGAACAGGGCGCATAATGTTTCCATTTCTGGTTGAGCTCAGGATGCGGTGCACTGGAAAAAGTGGTGCACGATGTCTTTGGCGTTGAGAGATGTGCAGTAACTCATGTCGACGCGGAGCATAGCTAAGAATAATGGAGCGCCTTGCTTTGACTCTCTCAGACTTCCCACAAGTGCCCATCTCGAGCAATCACATGGCTTGCACTTTCACATGCCTATCTCCACACCAATATGCTTCATATACTCATCATGTGAAAGCCCCTCGAGTTTCTCACAATCATGCTGACTTCCCCTCTCACCGCTCCACTCACTTTCTCCCTGCCATCACCATTCGTTCGCTCACTTCATACCACCGTTAGCGAAGCTACAATCAGCTCCACCATCAACGCCGACCGTCATGCCTTCCAAGAGGAAGAAGTCTGGTAGCTCTCAGAAGACGGAGCAACAGCTCGAGACCACCACTTCGCCGATCAAGCGCCGCAGGTATGGTCATCACGGTTCCTTACACGAGGAAATTTGACTCTAACAACACAACAGAATTGACCTGACCGAGACCGTCACCATCTGCGCAGGAGACGAGGACCTCACCAAAAGCTTCGTCCTCCACAAGAGCTTCGCCACCAAATCGTCAAAGTTCATCGCAGCAGCCCTGAACCACGACTGGAAGGAGGGTCAAGAAAACCACATCTCCCTCCCCGAGGTCAACGTCGCAACCTTCGAAGGCTACCTCCACTGGCTCTACACAGGCTTGGTCACGCTCAACGACATGGACACCGGAACAGACTCCACGTACCTCCAGCTGGTGCAAATGTACATCCTCGGCGACTACTTGGACGACACCCGCTTCTGCAACGCCGTAGTCGACGAATGGAGCGACGACGTCAGCGACTGGGACGATTCGCTCGTCGCCGAAGAAGCTGTCTGGCCTTCAATCAAGCTGGCGTGGACTGAGACGATGTATGACTCTCCGCTGAGAAACCGCATTATCGAACAGTGGAAGTCGCGCGTAGCTGATTCCAAGAAAATCGCCTGGCTCAGGACTTGCGCTGAGGAACATGTCCCGAGGGAGTTCCTCATTGATCTGCTGGCGCAGGTGGGTGAAAGTCAGACTGGAACGTCGGCTAAGGAGCGTAAGGTCAAGATGCAGCGCGGCGACAAGTGTAGATTCCACAAGCATGTGGATGATACTGATAGGTGTGAGTGATCGCACTACGGAAAATCCAATCATGTCTTCATCGGTAAGTCGTTGCCTCAAAGAGTGTTGCAACACAGTGATGCTGACTCAATTTGCTACAGCAAAGTCTTTTCGATACTCGCCCTGGACAAATCACGATGGCGGCATACCAGCAACTCGAAACGGGCACATCGCAACTGTAAAATTTCGCCGGAGGGCTCGTAAATGTTTGAAATGGTCTACGCGGACAGTTCGATTTGATTACGAGAGCAGAAAAAGTAACATCGCCATAGCACAAAACCCTCAATTAGAGAGGTAAATGAAACTTCCTTCCAGAAACTCTTCTTTCTATTCCACCCTCGTCATAACCTCCCCCAGAAAAACACTAGTCACACTCTTCAACTTCCCACCCACAACTTCCAGCACAAATTCATCCGTTCCAATGCCCCCCTCGTTGACGAAGTCCACTTCAGACCAATCATCACAGTGATCGAAAAGCCCTTCGCCTCCTTCGACTTCCGCACGTACCTCACCCGGAACCACGCGCGACCATGCTCGGTAAGACAGATACTTTGTGTCAGGAGTGGCACTAGCTGCAGTGGTGGCGTTCGTTTCTGCGACGTCGGCAGCGGTCCATTCGAGGCCAGTTGGATAAAGGCGCGTGCTGATGTTGGCTGGAGCGATTTCAAGGTTGCCGAGGAGTAAGTTTCGGCTTTCAGTGCTGTTGAGGTAGAGAGAGGAGATTCCCAGACCAGGGCGACCAGAGTCGACGGTCAAAGTCAAGTTGGTTCCCTGAGCGGCTTCGTCAACGAAAATGCCAGCGAAGTTGCGCTTTGCGTTCTCAGCTGCTGCATGTTCGGCGGCTGTGACGAAGACGGTCGCGACGGTGTCACGGAGTGGGATACGCGCGGGAACTGCGTTGGGACCCGCTGTGAGGATTGAGAATCCGAGGCCGTGGTCTGGTGAGAGAGCGAAGACAGCTGCGTATTGGGGGTTTCCGCCCAGCTTGGTATAGAGGTCGGAGACGCGGGTCCGGTTTGAGTCTGGAGAGACAGGAATGGAGAGGCGGTTGATCTCCCAAGGGGCGCCGATCTGTGTGGTCAAAGTACCGGTGTTACCACGAGGCTTCATCCATTCACGAGTTGTGGCGCCAGAGAGAAGCTCGGAGTGAAGGATTGAGAGGCCGAGCTTGCGGAGGTCTGCGTTGTTTGAGTAGAGACCGCCGGATCTGTATATTTAGTCAGTCCGTGTAAGTTCTATCATGCCAATGGAGATGCACTTACGGAGCTGTGATCAGATTGTCCAATGCCCATGCACTAGGATCTGTTTCGGTAGTTGGGATGCGGACAGCGTTCAGTCCTTCCGAAGAAGGCTCGAGAGCTGTAGAGCTGTTGAGTCCAAGGGGTGTAGCAAGCGCAGTCTGCAGAGCATCTTCGTAAGGTTGGCCTGTCAGTCGTTCAAGAACACGACCCAGGACTGCCCAGCTGGCGTCTGAGTAGAGAGCATTTGTCCAAGGCTTGATAACAGGACGTTTCTGGTCTCGCATGAAAGTGAGGAAGCCTGCCGAGAGTCAGAAATGCGGATCAATGATTCTACTGGTGACTTCCATGAACTTACTCGCGGTGTCATTAATGGGACAGCCGGGTGTGGGTTGTACGAGACAAGTCGTGGCCTCAGTGGCTGCATCGTTAGCCAATGTTCAAGATTATCCCTGATAAGATACTCACGCATTCCACCAACACCAGCCTGTTGTGATGCCAGAGCGCCCACCGTGACGTCTTCCCAAATAATCTTTCCCGGCCCTTTATTACCAGCAAGCTCCGGCAAGTACTGCGTGACCGGGTGTTCGAAGACAGCAATATCGGCTGTGTTCAAGATAGCGTACGCTGTGAACAACTTTGACACACTTCCGATGCGGTAAATGCTCTCATCGTCAAGTTTCCCTGCAGTCAGCGTGCCATTGAGATTCGGCGCGGCGTGGTGATAACTGTAGACTGATTCGTTCGTGGCGGTAGAGAAGACGTCGATGGAGAAGGTGGTGATGTTACTGCTGATTTGGCTGGCTGCGATGAGCGCTTCTATTTGCTCGGGCATTGCGGCGATGGCATCTTTGAATGCATCGGTCTCGGCGGTGTTGAAGTCAGAGGAGAAAGCTGGGCCCGAGTTCGGGCAGTCTTCTGTTGGTATAGCTCCGGTGAGCAGTGCTGTCAGAGATGAGAGTGCCAGGTAGGCGGGTGCGTTGCGTCCAAACATGGTGAGCTGAACAAGTGAAAGGAGAGGAGAGGACGATGTATCGTGTATGTTGAGATTACATTGAAGCTGCCATGATGCTAAATGTTCAGAGTCCTCCGTGTATACTTATATCCTGGGGCCATTGAGGCGCAAAGCTGCTATACGAGACGTTAAACCATCTCTGGTTCTGTACAGCGCCGAGAGATGAACAAACCCATGCATCGACGTCAGCGTGCCTAACGCAACAATATTCCAAGCCAGAGACGCAGATCTTCGTCTGACCAGTAGCCATGTGCGTGAATACGAGTTCATGGTAAGGCTGCTGTCGAAGCGTGGATCGAAGTCAAGCTGGCAACCCTTGGCAGCTGAAGGATTCCGCAGGAGAGCGCTGGATACAACCAAATTAGGCAATTATGCATGTCAATCACAGGAACGGATATATGTGGAAGGATTCTGTTGCGCCTTGGAACATTGAACTCTCGTATTTGGTATCGACGTCACAGCCTACGGTGCCTCCTCTGCCCTTCTTCAAAACGTACCCGTGAGACGAATGTCTCTCGAACTCGAGCCAACGTACACATTGAAAGTGCCAGTCGGCGTCTTCCAGAACTGGCTGAGCACATCCCAATAACTGAGGTCCTTTCTTCTGATACTGAAAGTCACCGTGCTGGAGGAACCGGCTGTCAATAATACTTTCTGGAAACCACGGAGTTGTTTCGGCGGCGACGATGGAGCGCTCGACGGCAAGCCGATGTAAAGCTGTGCGACTTCGGCTCCGGTCACTGTGCCGTTGTTTGTGACCCTCGCCGTCACAGTAGCGACGGTCTCGAACAAACCGGTGGCACCGCCTGGGCCTGGGCTGGTGCTGCCTGCAGTCTTATCCGTGTAAGCGGTAGTCAGACTGGAATACTGGAACGTGGTGTAGGCTTTCATGCAATTAGTACGCTGCTTTCACTTGAGATTCCTGGAAGATACGCACAAAGACCATAACCGAATTCATACCGGGGTGCAATGCCCTCTTTATCGAAATGTCTGTAGTCGATGTACAGGCCTTCGGGATAGTTGTCGTTGCCGCTGACGACTGCAGTGCCGTAATCCGAGGCTTGTTTGGCGATGGTGTACGGGAGCTTGCCACTGGGAGAGGTCGATCCGTAGAGGATATCGACAAGACTATTGCCTAACTCTTGACCAGGCAGACTATTTTCGCAAGACCGTTAGTAACCGTGGAAACGGCCAACAGGAGCAAACGCGGCTTACCCAGCCCATACGATAGCCTGTACATTGGGGTTGGACAGGATAGACTCCAGGATGATCGGCCCAACACTGTGGACGACGACGATAGTGTTCTTGTTCACCGCCGCAACAGCTTTGACAAGATCATTCCTGAGCCAAATCAGTATGGGCTCATCTCGATATTGAGTAGCATCTCGACTCACCCAGAGTGCCACGGATCAAGGTTGTTCCTATCACCAGCGTTGCCTTCAACAGTGATGTATCCTTCGCCACTATCAGCGGTAATGAAAACGATCGCGGTATCGGCTTGACCAGCCGCAGAAGCGCCTGCGGAAGTGCCGTCAGTAGCGGAAGTGACAATCTTGGTGCCGTCTTTTGATGCCTGGGTGTTGATTGCGTCTGCTGGAGCGATAAGATAGGGGTACTCGGCCGTGCCAGAACCCCAACTGTTACAAAACATGCAAGTCAGTAAGAGTTTTCGACAAGCAAAAGATGGATGAAAGAATTACCCTTGCCCCAGTGCACCGGTATTGCAACCTCTATCGGTACATGCATTCGCGCCCGCAGGATTAACAACAGCAGCTGAACCAATCAGAGCTAGACTGGCGGGCTTGGAAAGAGGCAGGACCTTGTTGCTGTTCTTCAATAACACGATTCCATCTCTGGCAATCTGTCTCGCAAGGGTCGCATGGTTTCCTGCCACATTCGGTGCACCAGTACCGCCGTTCCAGCTCGACCAGGTGACTGCAGGGTAATTCGAATCCTGGCCAAGCTGGTACCAAGCAGCCAGAATGCGAGTAACCATGTCATCCAGACGAGACTGAGGCACAGCTCCACTCGACACGGCACTGACGAGGTTTTGACCCCAAAGCAGGTTATTGTTGTTGAAATCAGTTCCCGGCATAGACATATCCATACCAGCATTAGCCGCGCCATTGGTAGTGTGCTGCGCATTCCAGTCGCTCATCATGTATCCCTGAAAGTTCAGCTCGCCCTTGAGAATCCCATTGATCAACTTGTCGTTTTCGCAAGCCCACGTGCCGTTGACTTTGTTGTAAGAGCACATGAAGGATGCAACCCCTGCTTTGACGGAGTCGGCAAATGGCCAGAGGTACAGCTCGTGCAGGGTTCTGTCGTCAATGTTACTGCTCATCGTCTCACGGTTGCGCTCTTGCTCGTTTCCAATGTAGTGCTTTGCGCAGGCTTGAACGCCGGCATCTTGCATGCCTTTGATGGCATTTGTCATCGCGACGCCGGTCAAGTAGGGATCAGCAGCGAAACCTTCCCAGTTGCGACCACCATGTGGAATCTTTCCAAGGGCACCTATTCTTTGATAAGCATTCGGTGATAGTTTGCTATGCCACAACGCACTCACCAGCCACAGGCGCCAATTGCACATGGACTCCAACACCTTTGGCTTCAGTCCCCATGGCATTACCACGGGCATAGATGAGCGATTCATCCCAGGTGGATGCTGCATGTACACCAGCCGGGAAGACAGTGACGCCTTTGACATAGCGCAGACTGTGCTGCTCAGTTAGCGGGCTTTTCAAAGTTCAAAATGATGAACATAAGACCCACCTCAAAGGACCGTCTTGCAAGCAAAGCTGCGGATAGCCAATACTAGAGACAGCGGCTGTGTTTCCTACACACGGACCTTTCATCCAGCCAACACCCGTGACGATCTTGACCTTATCATTGTTATTCAACTTCGCTAGAGCAGCCTTCGCCTTGGTGTAGGAAGCAGCCCAGGTTCCAGTTCCAGTGCCAGGGTTGCTTGTCCCAGAGGATGTTGGGGCAGAGGATGTCCTGGAGGTTGAGGTTGAGAATGTGGTAGTCCTGGTTGACGAGGTGGTCCGAATAGATGTCGAGGAGGTACTGGGAGGATTGGAGGTAGTGCTTCTCGTGGTTGTGGTTGATGCCGTCCCAGGGACACATTGGAAATAGTAGTCATTGATGACGCTGCAAGTGTATCCTTCAGAGGGAAGAGTGTTAGCATATGCCTACTTTACAGACAGTAGACCAAATAGCTTACCGGAGACGCAAGTGGTTGCACCAGACCAACCGATTCCACCACCTATGAAAGTCAGCTTGGCTTCAGCAGAGATAGTTTGATCACCCACATTGGCCCCAAGCAGTCTGCTGTGCCAAAGCCTGACCAGCCGCAAGCGCAACGAGAAGAAGTGAAGTCGTCATGGCGGCGTTTGCCCTATCTGCAGGCACTGCAAGTCTCGAAAGCCATCTTCCTGGGTGGAAATAGACCTCCCTTATACAACTCGACTAGACTAGGCTCAGCATACATGCTCAAAAATTGATTGCCGCTCGCGTAGCCAAGACGGCCGCACCTGAAGCGGCCAGCAGAGAGCCATAGTATGGATCCCGAATCATGTAGCTTTGCGGAATCGGCCTTCTAGACACGGAAGGAAGAGCATGCTGGAGATATCTCTACAGCTAACATTGCCGGCTACGGGTCAGAATGTGATGGTCGAAATGTGATTGCACGATCTCGAGATGGTGGCTTTCTGGGCAAGATTCCTTTACGGCGGACAGGGTATTCCAGATAATCTTTCGGATGCTTTTTGGCTTGAGTGTTGGATTATGACACCATGCACAGCTGTTGCGGGATGACTTGTGGCACTAGAGCAAAGTAATGTACAGCAAGCGGAAGTAACCAGATGCGCAACGGGATTATCAACTCCGACGGTCCGCATGGCAATCGTCTCGCTCGCTCAAATATTTGGTGTTATTATATTCTATAATGTACTAATATAGTTTAGCTTGCAGGATTTTGTTGCAGATGGCTTCTTACTACTAAAGAAATCATATGTGGAGAGTTTTGCAAGGTCATGCCCTGCATGGTGTGGCGGCTAATAGTCGTCATCAATCCAGCCGTTTTCATGTACGATTGCGCGACTGCTTGACTGGACAGTGAAGTAGATCAGTCTTGCGTGCCCGTATGGCAAAAATCTCAGTCGTAAGGCGAGCTGCTCTGCTTTTGTTGACTGAGGTTTCCCAACAGGCCAGATGGAAGCATTTGATGCATAGATGCTCTACGAAAAACGTCCAACTCGCTCTGGTACGATCGTCACCAGATTATCGGCCTCTGAGATCATACGCATCGTGTTGCGTTATGACCACACTTGCTGGTAGTTGTGCACATAGTGGTGCCTGTGCACGTATTGAAGTCGCTGCAGACCCGTTCTGCGCGCGGGAGGAGTACGAGGCAGTGTCCTTAGGGGGTATTTTCAACATTCCAAAGAGAGCGAGCGTCTCTAACGCTCATACCATGAAATGTGCCGTAGTCAGAGTAACAAGTGAAGCAGCGGAATCCAGTGAAATCTCCATCGTATAGCAAACGAATCCCAGCAGCTGTCCGTTGGCCTTGCGCAAGAACCTCCAGGCTAGGTGCTGGACATCCTCTCCCATGTCGCGGCGGTTTTGTTGGTAGACTGAAAATGTTTGTCTCACCAGAAAGGCCGTCAAGTCCATCTTCAATACTTGAAGAGGGAGTGCCAGCATCCCTCCAAAAACATCCCAGCAACCTCTCCTCAAACTCCGCAGCTCTTCAATCCCACCCACTTCACTTCACCTTCTTCACAACCCCACCCCCAACAGCATTCGTACCCGCGACCGGGCTACCCGCACTCCTCCCCCCAACCCTTCCCCATCCCCTCTTTATCAAACCAGTAACAGGCAGCACAGCCAACCTAGCAAACCACGGCGTCCCCCAAACACTAACCACCAACCTAAGCGGCAGCAGAACCTTAGTAACAGCCCAAGCAGTCGCGAGCTCAACCACAAGCCTCACACCCCCCTCTCCCCGTCCCCACCACTTCCCGCTCTTACCCTGCACCCTTCCCTCCTGCGCGTCAGCGCCCAAACCGCCCTCATCAACGACCCAGCCCTTCTTCCTCAAGTACCGTCCAAACCTCTCCACGCCCTCCTTGACCAGCACGCCCTCGGCGAGGAAAGGGGGGAGCCAGTCGAAATAGTGGAACGCGGCCGTGAGGCCTAGAAGGGGCACGATGGCTGTGATTTCGTGCAGGAGGAGGAAGGCGGTGATGTGGGAGACGGGGGCGGTGCGGAGGGGGGTCGTGTAGCGGCGGAGGAAGGAGGGGAGGCGCGACTCGAGGCGGGTGATGCGGGATTGGGAGGGGGAGGTTGTTGATTGGAAGCGGAGTTGGGCGCGGAAGGGGAGGAGGGTGGTTTGTCGGTGGTGGTGGTAGAGGGTGCGGAGGCGGGGGAGCATGGTCGGATTTTTTATTTTGGTTTTGAGGGTGGTGGGTGGAAGAGAGGGTGGTTTTCGGTGGTGAGATGGAGTTATTGTTAAGATGGTCGCTGAAAGTATGTACAATTATCACCGCGGCTGAAGTGAGAGATGGGCTATGACGTATGACATACTTCTGAAGACATGGAATGACGAAAGAAGTAATACAAAAACACCAGAACGATCATGGTCGTTTTCAACCGAAAGGTGATAGCATTGAAAGAGCAACATATTGGAAGATAACATCCCATTCAGTAATAATATCGCTAAAGTAGCACACCACAACAGGATATCAGAAATAAAGAAACCTACGGCTCTAAGCAGTACAATCTCCCAATGCCAATCCTCAATCAGCCTCAAGAAGTTTACTAGGTAATAGTAAGAGTAGGTAGAGAAATCGATCCCGACCAAAACAAAAACCTTCTATATCTCATGTTTGCGCACGTATGCCTGCCCATTGCTGCCAATATTGCGCCTCATGCAATTTCAGTCGCTGTCTCGATTTCTTCTTGGTCTTCTGTTTCCTATGGCAAAATTCCGCGCCTAGTTTACTGAACTTGGCTGACGATTTCGCTGGCTCTGGACAAGCTCTCGACCATTTGCTGGCACTCCTTGCGTCTGCGGACGGTGTAGTCGGACTCTTGCAGGAGGTTGTCCATGTCCTGCTGTCTGTACATTTGCTCGAGGAGTTCGCGCTGCATTTCGTCTTTTGTGAGTCTGGGGAATAGGTTAGCTTCAAGATACTAAACGCGTCGTTTTCCAAATCCTTTTTCAACTTACTGCACCAGGTTAAGCATAATAGCCTTAGGGACCATGTCAATCATAGTCCGCCTGACGATGTTGTAGTAGCTTGTGATCAAGAGCTTAATGACTTCGACCTCCTGAGTCTCCTTCTCGCTCAATGTTCCAGAAGCCTTGAGTGTGGGCGGCGGGGCCTCCATGGCGGCCATCTTCTTTTTGTTCTTGCTTGCAAAGAAAGAGCCGAAGAATCCAGAGCCCTCTTGTCCATTCATGTCCAAGCTTGGGCTGGCGCTCCTAGTAGGACCAGCTGCGCTTCCAGGCAAGGGCTTGCCGGTCTTGGGGTCGACTTGAACAGGCTTAGCGGCATTGTGACGTTCGTTAACAATCGCCATGGCGCGGTGGCCGTTGAGGAAGTCGGGGTGGCCGGTGTTGACGTAGCAGGCCTCCATTGCCACGAGGTCTTTAACAAGCTTGTTAGTGGGATCCATTGCCTTCTTGAAGAAAGAGATCACAACGCCGTGGAAACGCTCCTTGAGTTGGGGATAACGGCGGAAGAGGGGCTTGTTAAGGAGTTGACCAAGAATGCGGACCAGCTCGTCGTATACGAGAGACACACACTTCAGCGAGGGGTCTTCGAGACGCTTGATCTGCTGCTTGACAATAAGCTCGAAAGCCATGGTGCCGACGAAGAGTGCGGGCGAGGAGCCAGAAGAGTTGTAGAGGATAGTGCGAATGTCGATGTCCTTGACTTGGTCAAAGGGGTCCACAGCCTTCACACCGTTGGAGTAGAGCTCGTGGTAGACGAATGAGATACGGGCACCTCCAGAAAGCTCGATAGAGGAGAGCTCGGTGTTGTTACCCTCCAGAACCGTTCGGTATTCATTCGAGAATTCTGTGATGATGTTGAGGACGATGTTTGCGCTGTTTCCAAGCATGCTGTCTCCCAATTGTGAAAGCTCGGCGCCATACTTCTGTAATGATGCCTGGATGCGTGCTTTGATGTCGGGGAGGGTTTGCTTGATGTGCATCATCAAGATCAGGTTGAGCTTTCTTGCAAGGTAGGGAGTACCACAGTAGGACGCCTTGTTACGGTATGCGCGGTGGTTTTCGAAGAAGTTCTTCTCCGCCTCGAGCGCAGAGGAAATCGCCCTCTTGTTTTCGATATCCCTCTGTCCTCTGTTGACCACAGGCACGTATCCCAATCTCAAGGGAATGATCCTGCCAGCCAAGATGTCCACGACATCCGTACCATCGTCCATCAAGTCAACCTTGGTGAGCACACCAATTGTCCTCTGACCCTCGGGATCCACTTCTCTTGCCAGCTTCAGACCATCCGAGTTTGCCAAATCCGTGTTCGCAGCAGTCACTGCAAGCATGATCGCATTGGGCTTGCTGATCTGCTTCAAAACCATCTCCCTGATCTGCCTCTCAATATCGCGCGGCTGGTCGCCAACCGGCACCTTTGTCAGACCAGGCAAATCGACCAGCGTGAGAGTCAACACGTTGGGCGAGTAGATGCGCAGGTTGATAGGCGCGGGCGAAATGCCAGCGTTGCGGCCGGTCTTGCTCTCGGTCTCCTTGACGATCTCATCGCGAATCTTGTTGAAATCGTAGAACTTCTGGCCGGGAATGTGCAGGAACTCTCCCCACTCGTTGGTGTTGCTGGCTGCATCTGTAGTCTTGATCTCGGCGTTCTCGCCATTAGGCTCGCCGTTCTCTTGCTTGTTGGTGTCGGCGGCGCGGTTGATGAGCTGCAGGACGAGAGGTCGACGGGTCACGATGCCGGTACCTCGAGGCAGGAAATCGCGGCCGACAATGTTCTCGAGGACAGAAGACTTGCCGCTAGATTGCGAGCCGACGACAACAATCTGAGGCAAGTCGATGGGGTTCTGGACGCCGACAGTGGTGAAGACATCCTGCAGCTTGTTGACGAGGGTGATGAGGCCGGGGTCGTTCACGTTGATCCTGCGCTGAGTCAGTATCGCTCGCGTGTATGATGGCTCGTGTTTCCAGGTGTTTCCTACGCATTTGGGTTTGTTTGAGCCATCCTGGGCTGCTCTCCTGATAGCACTCCTTCCAAGGCGGACCGGGGGGATATGGGTGAGAGCGCGCTTTCGTGATATATATGTGGTGTGTCGCGGGTGAGGTGGTATTGAAAGGGGTATGCGACGGATAGCGGCAGGAGGAGTGTGTTTTATGGGTTGAAGGTTTATTCTACTGCCTGCGTCAGTCGGCCGCAGTATGGGGCATGCGACGTAGTTGTCAACTCGCCAAGGCGGTGTGGCTCAGCACAAACAACGCCACACAGGGTTTGGGTCGTCGCTCCTCTGCCTGGAGCCTGAATCCCCGCAGTCTAATGGATATAGTTAGGCTACTACCATTAATTGTGTGGTTATACAACATATGAGTAAATGCAGACACATGTTAAGAAATCAACAGTCACATCCAAGTAATCAATTGAACACATCAGCACAACCATCTGAATGCAGACTTTCCTGAGACAGTCTATTGGTCGCTATGTACGGCGTAACAAACTACATGCCCAAAACAACAAAGAAACGCCAAACATCTTGCCGTGAAGCCAAACATCCTACTCGTCCATCACGCTCGCGAACTTCTCGTTCATGTGCTGCAGAAGCTGCTCGTACTTCTTGCTGACGGCCTCCTCGCCCTCACCAGGCAGCTCGAACTTCATGCTACGAAGCTGGGTCTGGATATCGGCGGTGGCTTCGCGGACCTTGGCCCAGTTCTGACCTTGGCTGATAGCCTTCTGGCTCTCGTCGTGGAAGGCCATCATGTTCTTCATCATCCAGCCAGTCTTCCACAGAGGGCAGTACTGGTCGTAGTCGGAGTAACCGTTCTGCTGGAGGAAGTCCTCCTTGATGAGCGTCGCGACATCCAGAGTGATCTTGTCGCCGTCACCGAGAGCGGACTTTCCGACAAGCTGGACGACCTGGTCAAGATCCTCAGATGTGGTAAGCAGCTCCTTGATTCTGTTGGCCAGGTGAGGGAATTCGGGCGCCTCTTTCTGGTAGTAAGTCTGGAGCGAGGTGACGTATTTGGAGTAGGACGCAGACGTGTTGATCGAAGGGAAATGCTTGCGCTGGGCAAGCTTCTTGTCCAGACCCCAGAAGACCTGCACAATACCGAGGGTGGAGGTCGTGACAGGGTCAGAGAAATCACCACCGGGAGGGCTGACGGCACCGACGATGGAGACGGATCCCTTCCTGTCAGGAGAACCAAGGGCATTGACACGACCGGCGCGCTCGTAGAAAGAGGCCAGCTTAGCACCCAAGTAAGCGGGGAAACCCTGGTCAGCAGGCATCTCACCAAGACGACCAGAAATCTCACGAAGAGCCTCGGCCCAACGAGAAGTGGAGTCGGCCATCATAGCGACGTCCTTGCCCTGGTCGCGGAAATATTCAGATATGGTAATTCCGGTGTAGATGGAGGCCTCACGGGCTGCGACGGGCATGTTGGAAGTGTTGGCGATCAGGCAGGTACGCTTCATGATGGGCTCCTTGCGACCTTCGACATCGATGGTAAGCTGTGACGGATGGTGTTAGCATAGAATGGCAGTTTGGCCGCGGAGAGAATGTCTTACCTCGGGGAAATCCATCAAGACTTCGGCCATCTCGTTGCCACGCTCACCGCATCCAACGTAGACAATGATATCACTGTTGGAGAACTTGGACACGGACTGGGAAATGACAGTCTTGCCACAACCGAAAGCACCAGGAATACAGACAGTACCACCCTGGACAGACGGGAAGAGAGAGTCCAAGACACGCTGGCCGACAATGAAAGGCTCGGTGGAGGAAAGCTTGTCGGTGGTCGGGCGAGGAACACGGACGGGCCACTCGTGCATCATGCTGTACTCGCTCTTCTTGCCTTCAAACTCAATCTCCAGAATGTTGGTGTCGACGGTGTAGGAGCCCTTCTTGGGCATCTTGGTGATAGTACCGCGGGCGCGGGGCGGAAGGAGAATGCGGTGGACGTTGAGCAGACTGTTCTCCCAGACGGTACCGAAGCAGTCGCCTCCAGTGATGTGGTCACCGACCTTGAAGTCCTCGCTCGGTGTAAACTCCCACTTCTTCTCGCGGTCCAGACTGGGCACGTCGATGCCTCTGGGGATGTAAATGCTGCCGCTGTCGTCGCTAATGCCCTTCAGAGGACGCTGGATACCGTCGTAGATCGTCTCCATAAGACCAGGACCAAGCTCGACGGACAACGGCTTGCCGGTGCGGTAGACGGGGTCGCCGACCGTAATACCGGCTGTCTCCTCGTAGACCTGAATGGTGGCCTTGTCGGCGTCGATGCGAATGACTTCACCGACAAGCTGCTCGTTGCCGACCTTGCACAGCTCGTACATGGCACAGCCGACCATGTTCTCGGCGACGATGACGGGACCAGAGATGGAGAAGATGGAGCCATGCTCCTGCTCTGCGCCTTTGGAACCCATTGTAGCGGTAGTTGTTTCGTGTGTTTGTGGTTGCTCTTCTTCCAAGTCTTCGAATTCCGGCTCTTCAATCACGGTGCCCGGGGAATACAGCGAAGATCCAGCAGGACTGTCGGGTAGTGCGATGGTGAAGGGTGGAGGCAGACGTGGCGGCGTTCGCGGGCGCTGGGGCTCGTCGTCTAGGCTGTCGTCGGAGGATTCTCGCAGCGACTGTGATGTCCTTGTTTTGGTGATGAGATCGAGAAAGGATGGTCTCGACTTCAGTTGGGGTCGTGGACGGAGGCCGAGCATGAACCAGCTGGGCTACGTGATGTCTAGCGGCGTTCGATACAGCTCGCCTGGTCGCTGGGGAGCTTCGGCTTGGCCCCATTCGCTACTGCCGGTGTGACGCTGGTGTTGAACCGTGCGCTGGTACATGAATTCATCGCCGTTGAATTAATCAATTTGTTGATGATTGTAATGAATATATTGATGCATCTGAACTGGTCTGACTGACCAAATACATGATTGGTTTCATCTGAACTACAGCTTCGACCTATTTCCCCTCTCAACAAACTCCAAGCCACCTCCATTCACTTCGTAATGTCTACCACGACTCCATCCCATCCACTGCGCAAGCACCTCCTCGCCACCAACCCCAGGCTTCAATCCTGATGTCGTCCATCCGTTACCTTCGATCCCAATGCCCTGTCCCTCACTGGCAGGCCGCCCCTCAGCTTCACCTTCCTGAATAGCAAGACCGGGCGAGTTCTTCAAGGTGACGATCGGTCTCTGGTCGAACCCGGACTTCTCGAGCTCAGCCTGCTCGAACACAGGCGTGCAGCATGCATCCGTCCCAGCAAATATCTTCTCCCACTCGTCCCTGGTCTTCTCCTTGAAAGTCTTCGTGAACAACTCCCTTATGCCCGGCCAAGTCTTTTTGTCCTCCCGCCTACCTTCCAACTTCGCTTCCTCAATCCCCAATCCCTTCAGCAAAGCAGCAAAGAACTGCGGCTCCAAAGCTCCCACAGCCATATACCTCCCGTCCTTCGTCTCATAAGTATCATAATACGGGCAACCTCCATCAAGCACATTCGTGCCCCGCTCCCCACCCCACATGGGCGTCTTGGTGCTGAACCTCGGCATGCTAGCCATGAACGAACTGCCATCGACCATGTTCGCTTCCACAACCTGCCCATATCCCGTTTTCTCTCGTTGCAGCAATGCAAGCAAGATGCCCATGAAGCAGACACCTCCCCCGCCAGCAAAGTCACCAATGATATTTCCGGGCGCGTAAGGTTTCTCACCTTCCCGCCCGAGCATTCCTAGAACACCAGAGACCGCGATATAGTTGATGTCATGTCCAGCCATGTCCTTGTACTTTCCATCCCGCCGGAAACCTGTCATGCGCGCTACGATCAACCTCGGGTTGAGTCGCAGCAGGAAGTCTGGGTCGAGACCGGCTTTCTCAAGGACCCCTGGTCTAAACGGATCGATCAGGATGTCGACTCTTGGGATCATGGTTTTGATCAAGGCCAGTCCAGCTGGCGATTTGAGGTTCACTGATATGGAGCTCTTGCGCCTGGTGAGTTGATCGGACGTGGAGGGAGGAGGGTCTGCAGTGTGGGATGCAGGGTGGGCACGGTCGATACGCAGGACCGTTGCACCGAAGTCTGCAAGCAGCAATCCGGCGAATGGGCCTGAAGATTGTTAGTGTGGTTGGTAGAAGCTAGAAGGCATTCGTTCTTGGTGCTTACCTGGAGCCAGGCCAGCGAACTCGAGGACGCGGAGGCCCTGCAGAGGTGGTGATTGTGTCATCTTTGTAATTTGTTTTGTTACTGTGGCTTCCGAGCCACCGATTGGAAAAAGACTACATCTCTGATGCCAATGCGCAGCTGTATACTAGTACACAGGCTGGGTGAGAGGAGGTGGTGCAGGCGAGAGGACTTAGCCGCGGCAAGATTGCAGCTCAACTCGGAGAACAACAAACATCACCGACAGCTGCCGAGCCATCACCGATACGAAACAACATTTTAGAAAAATGGACTACTTGCTCTGAACATAGTCACAGCAGCATGACGAGAAATGGATGTTTGCCTACGCCTGTCAGCAATTCCTTTCGAACAGGCTCACATGCAACGTTATCGTTGCCTGACGAAGGATTGAAATAGAACGTCATAAGGTGTACAGAGTTCGAACGGTCTGGCTGCTGCCTTGCACATGAGAACGGTCAAGTATCAAACTTAAGTTACATTTAAGTACTGCAACTGCATACTCTTACTTTTGCTCACAACAAAACCATGTCTGAAGGTCTACCAAAAGCTTCGCCCACCGATGTCTCTATCCCCGTAGGGATCAAAGGAAACCATTTCTACAAGAACGGCAAACGGGTACGGACGCGTCATTCAACCATCTTGCACTGAACACCAATACTGATTTCCACAGTTCCTCATCAAAGGCATCCATTACAACCCATGCAAACACGCTTTCGACAGATACAGCAAAGAATCATACATTGATCCATTGAGCGACGACTGGCTACCTGAACTTCGCAAAGACATCCCCTACTTCCACGAACTCGGGATAAACGCAATTCACGTTGACCACTCGGACATTACAAAGAACCCAAAGCAAGCATTGCAACTTCTCCAAAATGCTGGCATTTACGTCCTCCTCACCCTTCTCCCAGATCTCAGATCTCTAAGAAGTAGGATTGGAACAGACTTCGATGACGCTTCAGACCCGATTGATCTCCAGAGAATGTATAACAGCGATCTCGTCCTCAAAACGCTCACCATCGTCGATCAAACCGCAGACTTTGAGAATGTCCTAGGCTACTCTTTAGACTTCGAGATCTTGGGCAAAAAGGGCACCACCCGAATCGCATCTGTTCACCGCGCCGCAGTCCGAGACGTAAAACATTACCTCTCTTTGCGCGGAGGCCGTCAACTCCCCGTCGGTGCATCTCTGCCAGCACTCCTATCATTCTGGGGTCCAGGATTGGAATACATGGCCGCAGGCGAACCTTCAGAGAGGATTGATTTTCTCGGCTTTGATTGCTACATGTGGGCCGCCAAATCGGATTTCAAGATTTCTGGGTATCAGAACCTCGTGGACAACCTTGGCAAATATCCTTTGCCCATGTTCTTTAGCGAGTATGGCGCTCGTATGGGCCAAGCTCGCGGGTTTGATGAGGTGGAGTGTCTGTTTTCTCCTGACATGACGGGGGTTTTTAGTGGAGGCTTCGTGGAGACTTATAGCTGTTCGCGGATCAAGCCAAAGTTAGGAGATGAAGTCGTTGACGATACTGGGCCTCAAGATTCAGACAATCTCGATGCCAACGAAGACGATGAGAGCCGCGACATCAGCGATCATAATTCCGACGATGAGGAGACCGCGGAAGAAGGCAGCGACATTAGCGACGATGCCTTTGATGATGATCCAGACGAAGACGAAGAAGAGGATGACGTTGGCGGCTACGATCTCATGAGACTGGCAGAAGACGGCACCAGACAGCCGAAAAGGGATTTCTGGAACTACAAGGCAAAACTTGACATCGTCTCCCAAAGGAGCGATTCGGAAATCTTTTCGCAACACGAGAGGAAAGATTATGAGAACTGGCGTGGCAGGATTTCTGGTCCCTCGGGAGTCTGGCTTGCTCATCCAGATGCCGTTCCGTCGTTTCCGTTGGAGTGGAATGAGGTGCTAAAGGGATTGGGTAACAATGTAGTTTAAGAAAATGGATAAGGGAACGCGTCTTGAAAGTAAGACGGGAAACCGTACGCAGACTTTTCCTGATGTTCTGTTACATAAAGTTGGTGTCGAGCCACGATTGTTCTGGAAACTCAGCGACATCACTACGTGTAAACATGCGGTACGACACCACAGCACAACAAATATACACAGGGCGGGTATCCGGTATAAAAGCACGAACGTTTTACTCATTTCACCCGCGGCGCCTCGAAATACACTGCAGAATGAATGCAAGAATCAGCACATGTCCGGTTATTCTTGAAGTCCGCGACTGTGACGAACACTCATCTTGTCTGCAAGCCCCGAATACTATGCCAATGGTGGAGTCTAAAGCTTCTCCAACCTAACCACGTGGCGAAAAGGCGCTTGCTGTCACGCATGAACTTGGCGCTGCGGAAAAGACGAACAGAGTAGACGCACCTGATGTTGTGAAAGTCGACGCGCCCGGCCATTTTCTCCACACCCGTGGGGCCTCCGGATACAGGCGCTTACGGTACGCCCTACCCTTTCTGGCCATATTGGCGCCGGCGCCTTCGCTTGCCTTCCCAGATTCCCCGTCGACACCTTTGGCAGACTTAGTGGCACAACGACAGGCAGAGAAGGTGTACGCACTCCGTTCGAAAGTAGGCAGGATGGCCTGTCTGTCATAGTCCATATATACCCCGTAAGGCTTCCTTTCTGTTCGTTCTTTGACCTCAGTTCACGCGACATTCCATTCATCATCTTCTCTTCTAATCACCATCCTACACAATGACCGTCTCTATCGCTAATGGTGTAGCAAATGGAGGGTCATCTGCGACCCATAAGACCACAGACTATGGCCATGTTGCCGCCAACAAGATCCTGGAGCAGACACTCGAGAATGACGGACAGAGCAAACACCCTCTGGTTCTCCAGAGCTTTCGGTTATTGATTGCGGACTTGTGCCAGCAGTTTGGTGGTGGCCACCCTGGGTAAGTTGATCTTGTGCAAAGGTTTGGTACATTTCGCTAACCATTTGCAGTGGCGCAATTGGCATGGCAGCCATTGGCGTTGCCCTCTGGAGATACACAATGCGTTACGCCCCTCACTCGCCGGATTTCTTCAACAGAGATAGATTCGTCCTCTCCAACGGACATACTTGTCTCTTCCAATACGCGTTCTTGCACTTGACTGGATACAAGGACATGACATTCGAGCAATTGAAGTCTTACCACTCAAAGAGATATGACGCCCTTTGCCCTGGCCACCCTGAGATCGAACACGAGGGAATCGAAGTCACCACCGGCCCGCTGGGTCAAGGTATCTCGAACGCCGTCGGAATGGCCGCAGCTGGCAAGCACCTCGGTGCCACATACAACCGCGAAAACTTCCCGGTCGTGTCAAATCACATCTGGTGTATGGTCGGAGATGCCTGCCTGCAGGAAGGTGTTGCTCTGGAAGCTATTACTCTTGCTGGCCACTGGGAGCTCAACAACCTGACTGTGATTTACGACAACAACCAAATTACTTGCGACGGAACCGTCGATATCACCAACACCGAAGACATCAACAAGAAGATGGAGGCTTGCGGTTGGGAGGTGATTGATGTTCAAGATGGCTGCTACGACATTCCTGCGCTTGTGCGCGCTCTTCACAAGGCGAAGACTAACAGCCGTCCCACTTTCATCAACGTGCGAACGATCATTGGTCTTGGAAGTGCGGTTGCCGGAAAAGCTGTGGCACACGGCGCTGCTTTTGGTGTTGACGATGTTGCCAATATGAAGAAGGCCTACGGCTTCAACCCTGAAGAGCACTTCGTCATTCCCGATCAAGTCCGCGAGTTCTTCGCCGATCTTCCTGAGAGGGGCGAGAAGGCTGTCCAAGAGTGGAACTCCTTGCTCGAATCATACAAGAAAGAGCACCCCGAGCTTGCCGCGCACTTCCAGGCTCGTCTGAATGGTGATATTCCCGAGGACTGGGAGTCCATGATCCCCCAGACTTTCCCTGAGAAGGCCACCGCTACCCGTGCCTCTTCTGGACTGGTCTTCAACCCTATCGCCGAGCAGGTTCCGAGTTTCATGGTTGGCACTGCAGATCTGACTCCCTCGGTCAACATGTCTTGGAAGACGAAGAAGGCATTCCAAGCCGACGGAAAGGCCGATGGAGAGTACGCCGGCCGCTACGTCCACTACGGTATCCGCGAGCATGCCATGGCAGCGATTGCCAACGGTTTCGCCGCTTACCACCCCAATATGGTCATTCCAATCACCTCCACGTATGTACATTCACGACCCCGGCAAAAAGCCCAGAATGCTAACAATCTCCAGATTCTTCATGTTCTATCTCTGGGCCGCTCCCAGTGTTAGAATGGGCGCTCTCCAACGCCTCCAAGTCATCCACGTGGCGACCCACGACTCCATCGGCATGGGTGAAGATGGTCCCACTCACCAGCCCATCGAACTCGCCACACTTTTCCGCACCATGCCCAACCTCCTGCACATCCGCCCTGCCGACAGCGAAGAAACCGCCGGCGCCTGGACCGTGGCCATCAAATCCAAGAACACCCCCAGCATCATCTCCACTTCCCGCCAAGCCCTGCCTCAACTCTCACCCATCACCAACCGCGCAAATGTTGCAAAGGGCGCTTACGTGATCCGCGAGAACGCAGAAGCAACCCTCACGATCATCGGCGTCGGTGCCGAACTCCACCTCGCACTCCAAGTCGCCGACCAACTCGAGAGGTCCGGCCAGGCGAAGACCCGCGTCATCTCTTTCCCCTGCCAGCGTCTCTTCGACGGTCAAGACTTGGAATACAAGCGATCCGTTCTCCAGCGCCGCGCAGACAGACCAATCGTTGTCATTGAACCCTACGCCTCCAACGGCTGGGAGAGATACGCCAACGCCGCTTTCTGCATGAGCACTTCGAGGTTCGGCCAGTCGCTTCCGGGCCCGGTTGCTTACGAGTACTTCGGCTTCACGGTCGAGAAGATTTCCGAAAAGCTTACGGGCTACGTCGAGACTGTCAGGAAGCAGCCAGAGGCGATTCACGAATTTTACGAGTTTACTGAAGCGGATGGCAAGGCTAACGTTAGGGTTCACTGAGTAGTTAAACGGGTGGTTAGAATGGTATGCGGAGCTTCCTTGATTCAAATAGCATGTAAACACAGCGATTGGAATTTCTTCAACTTCAAAGACTTCGAACCCAGCGCTTTCATCTTCATACTCAATCCTCATCTGGCTCCAAACTTGATGCTCAACAAGAAGCCCGAGTATGGGAGAAACCTCCGGGACGTTTCACGGTATGAGGTCAGCAATGTACTAGAATGAAATGTACAGATCCCATCAAACCATCATTCACGGAGCCATCTGAGATGCCGCTCTCATTTTCTCACGTTTGATAAGCAGCATCGTGCATCCTCCGGAGGGTGTTACAAATAAAGTTTTGCGCTTCCACCTGCCTTGCCAACAATGGCAACAGCTTTCGCGGTATGGTAGTACTCCTCAGATTGGAATGTCGGCTCGAATGACTTGCTTGATGGGGCAAGAGAATGCGCAAAGGAGCGCTTGCATGTCGAGTCTCGGCCTGCAAAGTGAAATCCAGCGGCGCTACATTATCCAGAAAGGGTGCTCTCACGTGTGCGCGTACAGTCTGGATGTGCTGGACATATTGGATGAATCTAGATCAAGTGCATGCGACATGACCACAACCGCGTATCTGTTGTTGTGCAACCTGCCATTTGTAGACGAACTCCTAAGCAAGTCAACAGGAGCACATATATCATATGAGATGTCGAACAACATTTCCTCGAGTGGATTGGATATTCTTTATTACCAGCCCTCCTCAGAACCTTCGTTGAACTCTTTTGCCCCATATATCTCAAGATAGCAACATGTCTACCCGACATTTCATTAACGATCCTCAGCAACTGGTCACCAACGCCCTACAGAGCATCAAGCTCGCCAACCCAAGCGTCTCTTTAGATCTTGCCAACCGCATCGTCTATGCTCCAGGACATGCTACTCAGACCAAGGTTGCCAATTTGAGCGGCGGAGGCTCAGGTCATGAGCCTTCTTTCACAGGCTTCGTTGGACGAGGCATGCTCACAGCGGCTGTCGCCGGTAACATCTTCGCCTCGCCTTCGTCCAGACAGATCCTGGCAGCTATCGAAGGCGTCCCAGCTTGTAGCGGTATGCTCATAACAGTCATGGGATACACCGGAGACGTGCTGAACTTTGGCGTCGCAAGCGAGAAAGCGAAAGGGCAACATACGGATCGCAATATCAAGATGCTGGTCATCGGAGATGATGTTGGTGTACCGCGTAGCAAGATGGGACGAGTTGGGAGGAGAGGTGTCGCTGGCGTTGTGCTGGTGCACAAAGTTACTGGTGCGCTTGCCGATTTGGGCTATTCTCTTGACGAGGTTTACAGAGTTGGCAAGTTGGTCGGCGATAACATGGTCAGTGTCGGTGTATCTCTGGACAAGGCCCATGTTCCCGGAAGAACTCTCAAGCAAGAGCCCAACGGCATCTTAATCTCAGGCGAAATGGAACTAGGGATGGGAATTCACAACGAGCCTGGATGTGCGAGACTTAGCGGACCGGATGCTGAGTTGTCTGCGGTCGTCTCCAAGATGCTGGAACAGATGTTGAGCACAGGAGATGAAGACCGAAGCTTCCTCCCCAACACGACCCCGGAGATGGTTCTTATGATCAACAACATGGGCGGATTGAGTGTTCTGGAGCTCAGCGCAGTCGCAACAGAGGTTTCAGTCCAGATCCAGAAGACCTACCACAAGACTCTCGTAAGGGTCTATACCGGAACATACATGACGAGTCTCAATGGACCTGGGTTCTCTATCACACTCCTCAATCATGTCACCACGGATCTTGGTGAGAGCCTACTTACTTTGCTGGATCACGAAACGGACACTTTGGGGTGGCACGCACCTCAAATGTCTCTCTCCGAGGAAGATGAGCAGACTTTGACGTCCGCGAAGTCCATCGACAGTGGACTGGGCACGCCACATCCACTGCCAGATGCAGTGGCTTCGAAGGCAATGGTGGAGATGATAGGAACATTCCAAAGAGGTTTGCGGGCGGTCGTAGAAGCAGAGCCAGAGGTTACACAATTTGATACAATCGTGGGAGACGGAGACTGCGGGTTGACCTTGAAGAGAGGCGCTGAAGGTAAGCCGTGAATTTGCCGTGGAAACAACACGGCGTGAGCTGATCAGGTGTGTAGCGATCTCCAAAAGCCTTGAGAAACCTCCGACGAACGCCATATCCTTGCTTTCAAGGATAGCTGATGCTGTTGAACAATCCATGGATGGAACATCAGGAGCCATCTACTCGATCTTCCTCAACGCCCTTGTACAGCATTTCGTTTCTGCGAATTGGACTGACCTGAGCGCTCTACGCGCAAAGGATTGGGCCGAAGGTCTGACTTTCGCTCTGAATGCCCTGTCCAAATACACGCCCGCTCGTGTTGGTGATCGAACAGTCATCGATGCGCTGGTGCCCTTCATAGAAGAGCTCAGGTCTAGCCGAGACAGCAAGCTTGCAGCTTGCGCAGCGATGGCGGGTGCCACTGCTACGAAGAACATGGCCGCAAGCCTGGGTCGCGCTGTATATGTCGGCATGGAAGATGAGTGGAAAGGAAAGATCCCAGATCCAGGAGCCTGGGGTTTGGCGAGGTTTCTGATGGCCCTCTGTGCACCGGATACTCACGAATGATGCGCTGCTTCAACCGCTCATCACGTCCAAGAAGTATCTGGCGGCGTTCGTGTACACACGTTTAGTTTCGTTGGCATGAATCCAGATTTGTGAAAGGCAGTCCATAGAGCAACGCGGTAGCAGGCTTCAACTCACCATATCTATGTTGTTCCTACCCTCCGCAGTTCAGCTGGCATCGATCACAGCCCAGGCTCCTGGCCACGTGAACGGCATGCTCTACACTGTCTCATCTCTTGCATGTGAGCGACTCGAAGCATGCCGGTGATATTCGCGACGACGAAGGCGACTCCAATGGGCCATTGAACCCAAGTGTCGGCGGCACGAAGCTACCGAAGCGGAAGCGGATCTGGAACATGACGCAGACACGCTCACGGCGCGATGCCGGATGATTCGTGCGCTCGCTGGTAGATCCGAATGTAGGTGGACTTGTGGGATTTGTGGGATATCGTGAGTTTGCGGACTTTTGCGATGTGGAGGCCGTTGGAAACACTCCATCTCCCACGAGCACGCTAGCCTCATATAGCACTGTGAAGCGCCAAATTGTGGTTCCTTCGTTGAAGCGCTCTTTAGGCGCCCGAAGCGCCTGAAGCGCCTCGTCCTTCAAAGTAATTGCAACCACTTGCCGATACATCGTCCAAGGCTTGCCACCAGCGCTTTCGCTTGCCTTCGCGCATAGGAGTACAGTCAACCACCCACCACGCCATTTTCGACCCACCGTAAGTCATGATGTATATATGTGAAAGGTATTTGCTCTGCCCTGCGCCGCTCTCTTCTTTACCCGTCTCTATTCTTGCAATTATCATCAATCTTGTTTCTTAGCGTATCATTCATACTCACGACCAATCATGTCTCCTTCCGCCACGAACGACATCAACGACCAGCAAGTGGTCAGCGACATCTCTTTGCCCGGAGAAATCCCAGAATCCAAGCAGACTGCTGCAGGTGTTCCTGGAGACCAGCTCTTCTCGCTTAAGAACCAGACGATTCTTATCACTGGCGCCGGCAGAGGCCTTGGTATCGAGCTCGCACTCGGTGTCGTAGAGAACGGCGGCCATGTAGCGGCTCTGGACATTCTGGACTCACCTTCAGAGGAATGGAGCAACCTTCAGAAAGTGGCGAAACAGAAGAACGTCACCGTCACTTATCGCAAATCCGACATTACGGACGAGGAAGACTTCAAGGCGGGCGTGGCAGAGATCTCTTCAAGAGGTAGAGAGCTCAACGCTCCATTGCAAGGCGCCATTGCGTGTGCGGGTATCCAGCAAAAGATCCCGACGCTCGAGTACCCTGTCGCAGATTTCGAGCGGATGTTGAGGGTAAACACCGTTGGTATGTTGGAGGCTAATGTATTATCCATGAGATGCAATGCTAACGGGTTCTTCAGGCTCGTTCATCACTGCTAAGGCGGTGGCCAACGACATGGTGGCAAACAAGGTCCAGGGAAGCATCGTTTTGATCGCATCGATGTCCGGCAGCATAGCAAACCGTGGCTTGACCTGCAGTGCATACAACACCAGCAAAGCCGCTGTTCACCAAATGTGCAGATCAATGGCGCAGGAGATCGGACAGTTTGGCATCCGCATCAACACTCTGTCGCCTGGTGTAAGTCGTCCCGATAAAAGCTTCGACGCCAGAACCAAGACTGACATGAAACGCAGTACATCCGAACAGCAATGACAGATGCCCTTTTAACCGCAGAGCCCGAGGTTGAGAAGACCTGGATGGCAGGAGCACTCCTTGGACGTCTTGGTGCGCCAGAAGACTTCAAGGCACCGGCTGTCTTCCTCCTTTCCCGCGGAAGCAGCTTCGTTACCGGTACTGATCTTAGAGTGGACGGTGGCCACACCGCGGCTGTCTAGGTCTAAATACAATACAATTTAAATTAATTCTGTCATGCAACTGTACCCTTCTCATTTCTGTCGTTGTCAACTCGAATCCATATGCTGCGTGGTACGAATGTCAGGTAACTACCAGGTCGACGAAGACGACTGAGATAGAAGACGACAAAGAGGATTCCCTTGCTGCCAAGAAGAGGTAGCATAAGAGCACTTCGTGATTCTTGTATAGTCGGAAACGCCAATGGTCATGTCGAGACTGATGGCAAGAATATTTCACTCTTGTAATCCAACTTTGTTGTCACAATGTGATCATTGCTCTGCCAGCAGTCCTGCCCTGATGAACAAGCGGCTGTAAAACCGCAATATACTAGTAGCGTCAGACATGCCACATACGATCTTGTGAGTTATCGAGAAGAGCGAAACATCCGGGTTTCAACCAATGCAACTCCCAGTAGACTTGGCTCACATAGCTGTAATGAAAAAGCTGGGTCGGATTCTAGTACGGTTACCTCAAGGCGTCGCGGGTAAAAAGCAACAATAAAGAGTCGGCAGATGTCTGTACCTAACGATCTTGAACGATCGACACGGCGCTACAAGCACACCATTTTGGTAATAATTACCGCTGTCGGCATCCTCCGTTTAGGGCTAAAGTCACCCCGTACTTCAAGCGCCTATTGCGCCGTGAAGGCATGAAACCATTTGCCGACGGCGTCGCAGCGTAAAAGGCGCATCGTATACATGGTGTTGATGCCATGTGGGCCACGGACCACTGAACAGGCGGCGTCACCGGGTGATTGACGAGATGGATATAATACTCCATGTTCCCCAGATCTTGTCCTGTCTTACCCCAGGCTTCTACATCCTTGGGACGTCTTGACTTGTCGACAAGAACGTTATCAAGGATTGACGATATACTTGTGATCGATTTCGTTGCCAGCAATGTCACGACTTACTGGCCGATGGCTCGACTGGGCCATCACCGCTACGGCAGGCTCTGGGTTTCTGTTGATGGGATATGGTATGTTGCAGTCGATCAGTAAAATCGGACGCTCCGCTGACTTTGGATGATCAGACCAAGGTGTTATGAGCGGCTTGCTGACAGGCACGGCGTTCACGAATCAATTTCCGGAGATCAACACAACAACAGGCAACGGCAGCGACTCCCTCCAAGGTCTTGTCGTCGCCATCTACGAAATCGGTTGTTTCGCCGGCTCCTTGTTCTGCTTCTTCGCTGGCGAGCAACTGGGACGTAAGAACTGTATCTGGCTGGGATGCCTTATCTTGACAATCGGGGCGATACTCCAAACGGCTGCCTACGGCATCCCTCAAATGATCGTCGGAAGAATTGTTGCCGGAGTTGGAAACGGCATGAACACTAGCACCATCCGTTCGTTATCCTGGATTCCTTTCCTGTCGATGTATGCTAACAAAAGCTAGCTGTCTGGCATTCTGAGTTGATGAAGGCACACAAGCGCGGCAAAGGACTATCTGTCGAGTTCGCTGTGAACATCTTTGGCGTGGGTAAGTGCGAAGGGTAGACCCTCCTTGTTCCCTTGACGGTTCACTGACCTCTTCTGGACAGCGCTTGCCTATTGGGTAGACTATGGCTTCTCGTTCGTTCAGAGCGAAGCCCAATTCCGCTTCCCTTTGGCATTGCAGATCTTTTTCGCTGTGGTTACAGCAGTCGGTCTGCTGTTCTTGCCGGAGTCACCCCGCTGGTAAGCGTCGTCGAATCCTTTGCGAGATATAAACTAACCGAGGTTTAGGCTCATCGCTCACGATCGTTCGGACGAAGCTATGCAGATCCTCCGCCGGCTGCACACCAACCAGGGCAAGCTAGCAATCGGCGAAGACGACCTGAGCAGAGAAGCCGCGGAGATTAAGAACACGGTCGATGAGGAAAGAGAGGCGGCAGCTGGGAACTCTTTCAGTACTCTCATGAAGAATGGCTCTCAGAAGTTCCGTTACCGAACCCTGCTCGGAATCGGTGGCCAGTTCATGCAGCAACTGAGCGGTAAGCACCCCTTGGCACTCTTGACACGAGCTTGTGGGCTAACATCTGGTGATAGGAATCAACCTGATCACATATTACGCCCCAAGCATCTTCCAACGAAGTGTGGGACTTTCGCAACACCTCTCACTTTTGCTTGCTGGCTTCACTGGAGTTGCCTACTTCTTCTCGTCCCTTCCGCCGATTTGGATCCTGGACAGACTCGGGCGCCGAAAGTTGATGTTGTTCGCCGTCGTTGGTATGATGTGCTGCATGGCGATTCTGGCGGGAACGGTCTCCAATGGTAATACGACATGCGGAATCATTGCGTCGGTCATGCTGTTTCTCTTCAACTTCTTCTTTGCTGTGGGTATGCTAGCCATTCCCTGGCTCCTTCCATCGGAGTACGCGCCTCTGGCCATCAGGACCCCGGCCGCCGCATTAGCGTCGGCCTCAAACTGGATATTCACTTTCCTCGTCGTGCAAATGTAAGTTCGAATCACACCTCAAAATCTCCAGAAACACGCTAACGATGTGACAGAACGTAAGCAAAGCCCCTCGAAGTCCTCTCTCTTGCTCATCGCAAGCCGCGACAACGGTTTCCATAAATGTGCAGCATACTAACGTGATGATGTCTAGGCCTGTCTCAATCGGAAGCATCGGCTGGAAGACCTACGTCTACTTCGCCGTGTTCAACGCGGTCTTCATCCCGACGATTTATTTCTTCTGTAAGCAAAAGCTCTATTGTCCGCACGCAGGACTTGACGCTGACAATAGTACCAGATCCGGAGACCAGGAACCTCTCACTCGAGGAAATTGATTGCTTGTTCACCGGGCCGAAGATTGTGATGCACATCGCAGATGCCGACATAGATCTTGAGACTATGCGTCCTCATATTGGAAGGCAAGCTGAAGTGCACCGGAAGTTCTCGGTGGAGCGCATCGATGGCGCAGAAACTCTGGAGGAGAAGGCTCTGGAGAATACTAAGAGGTGATGGGATAAGCGTCCGGTATTGAGCTATGTCTCAGATTGTATGAATAGGTCATCCAAAATTGTCGATCGCAAGGCCGCCATATATCAGCCGAAGAGTTGACAACGAGTCTCAATGGAAGGATCTCGCTTTCAATTTCAGTGTTTCTCGTTAGCAGCAGTCCAATCCGTATGCTCTGAGGGGCGTGGTATATACGTATGGTACGCTTTCAAACTCTTCTTTCGTAATTCCTATAGCATAGCATAAAGGCGAGAGCACGCATAGAGCGACCAATTTTCTGCAAGTCCAGGCGAATGTCAGATGCTAGTATCAATAAATTCGTACAAATCGACTGCGTTGTGACACAAAAGAGAGCGGAGATGGAAGTCGCGAGCGAGCCTCAAGTTAAGGTTTCACGAAACCCCCGCCAAGTCTGGGTGGAGAGACGCGGCGTTTGCCGCCCTTCTACGTTCCGTCTGCCTCACGTTCACCACAATCAACTTCATCATGTTCGAGGTGTGCTTCTCGCGGTCACACGCTGGCGGCAGGTGCGATACTGCTTTGTTACATCGGCCAAATTCTCAACAGTATGTCTGATGAAGCATCGGCAGTCACGGGTCAAAAGCGCCGCAGGACAAAGTCCGGGTGTTTGAACTGCCGACGAAAACGCAAAAAGTGTAGGTCACAATAGATCTTGAGCAGCATTTCTGAATGTTCAGAGTAGTTTCGAAAAAATGTTAATGCAATCTCAGGCGATGAAAAACGACCAAATTGTCTTCGGTGCGAACGAGCTTGCGAACAATGCAAGTGGGATGGCTTCATCAAGTTTCGTCCGCCCACGGGACTCCCTGGAAGGGACGTGGATGCCTCTAGGCCGGTCACTTTGAGCAGCCATACAGACTCAGATGTGTGTTCATACCTCATTGTCCATTGTGCTGTCAGCCGCCATGATACTGACCTATTTTAAAGGAAGATGGCCAAACTCCTGGGATCGATGTTTCGAGGATAAATCGAAATGACAGCGACTCTGGAGCCCATGCCGTAGCAAACGAGAGAAGCACTACGACTGAAAGATTCGCCACAACAGGCGATGTGGCTTCCAACAATCAGCTTCAGCATTCCCAAGCATCTGCTACCCAAAATGCATTTGACAATCGATCACCTCATGACAGACAAATTGATGGCTCGGTGAACAGGCTTCCAGGGTCTCCTTTCGCACACTCTGACACAACATCACACCGAGGAGCCACAGGAGCCTCACATAGATCTCAACAGAACGCAGCGTCTCCACACTCCCCAGGAACCTCCAGAGATAGACGTCAAGAGCACGGGACGCATGATTTTGCATCTCCGCTACAGCATGGTCCGACTTCTGCAGGGCAACAGAGATCTCCGCTGTCCAGCAACCATCCCACAGGTATTAACCATATGTCGCATCAGGTGGTATCCCCCAGTGTTTCCTACGATGGAATTTTCGAGCCGGGATCGACTTACGCCGACCTTTTCCACGAGCTGAGGAGCCATGTCTTTCGAACTGCTGCGCATCCCGAACCAGTATCCTTCAACGATAATGCCACCGCGACACCTGGTGCAGATGCCTCCGCCTGCTATCCCATGGAGCAATACAATGTCGTGACCTCCGATGTGATTGGAGAGCGCCAGGGCACAGGTCAGGACGATGGCACCCAAAACTTCGATCTTCCACCTGCACAGGAATACACCCTGTGGAAAGCGTGGACCGAGGAAGTCTCGACATGGGTATGTCAAATCAGCAGCAGGTCCTCGTAGAATTATGAAAACTCCGCTAATGCAAACATAGCTCGACAAGTTCGACCCACAGACACATTTTCGCGATACCTTTCCAATAATCGCCAAGGGCAGGCCTCATCTGAAGTACGCCATGCTCTCTCTGAGCGCTCGATATCTGGAGACAAGGAGCAAAGACGTTCCATCTTCTCTCACTCTGTCCCTTTACCAGCATGCGATCCAGTTGCTTCTACCCCAACTTTACATGCGCGACATCGCTGTGATTGCATCATGTGTCGTTCTCTGTGTGCTAGAGATGTTCAGCTGCTCTCCAAAAGCCTGGCGACGACACCTCGATGGGTGCGCCAGTCTAATGCAATCCCTGAACCTTCGCGGCGACAGTGGCGGGCCCGAAGAAGCGGTCTTCTGGTGTTTTGCCCGAATGGACCTCTGTGGAGGCCTTATTTCCTTGGAGCGAACACTCATCCCGGTCGAGAAGTGGACGTCAGACGAAGTCTCGGAGGTTAGTGTAAGCACCTACCCACGCTCGGGGGCCTTTCACGACTACGCCAAGATGGCATCGAACATGATAGCCCATGCAATGGATCTTTTCGCCTCCTACCAAGCCTCCGAGGGAGCATTCGGCTTCTCCGGAGTCAACCCAGCAGCGAGCGAAGCGTACGAAAAGCGGTGGCGCCGCCTGTTTGACAACATCCAAGAGTGGTTCGCCACGCGACCCATGGAAATGCTGCCAGTCATGGCCATGTCGGCTAAGAGCTCCGGGTCGACATTTCCAACCGTCTTATACAGCAACGCCGCGGCTATATCTGGAAACCAATTTGCCCACACGGCGGCAATTCTCATGCTGCAGCGCAAGCCGCGAGACATCGTGCTGGGCAAAGTTCGCTCGATTCTCTGGCACGCTAGGCAGATCTGCGGTATCGCTCTTTCGAACGATCACCATGGCGCATGGACCAATACTGTCCAGCCAATCTGGGTTGCCGGTCGCTTGATGAGCCATCCGCAAGAACATGCGGCTATTGTGCATTTATTGCAGAGAATTGAGAGAGAAACTGGGTGGGCGACACAGTGGAGAATTGATGATTTGACGGAACATTGGGGAGATGTAGATGATTGAAGGTATGCGGCGAAGGTATGTCAGCAAGCGGGATGGAAGCCGGCGGCTTACTCTGTGGACTGTGGAATTTAGGATCCAGGGATAAGGATTACTACCTCAGCTTTGAACTGCTCACCTCTCTCATGAAACGTTGATGGAATATAATTGCGCTTACGTGTGTCTACGCTCAGATGTTCACTTGTGTTAGGACCCATGCGCTCACGTGTGTGTAAGCGCACCAACTCACTTATAGTCATAGGCGTACTCTTTCGCTATGAGTATTTGTCAAATCCGGAGTCTCATCTTGCCAGTTTAGTGTCGTGATACGTTCGCCACCAGACGTATATGCATCTTTCAACGTCTAGAAACTCTGGGCAACTCGTACTTCTCACTGCCAAGTGAAAAGATGGCACTCACAGCATACTTGACAATCACAGCGTACTCGAGTCCCAAGTCATATAAAAGTAATGAACGATGTCGACTGAAATACAACTTCCCATCATCGCATTAGCAAGGCATCAACACAACTACGACTCCACGAAATTCCAGCCACAACACCTTCATATCCTCCACGACAGCAATAACGACAATGATGTACACTTCTATCCTATTCACTGCTCTCGCAGCCGCTGGTGCGCTCGCGCAGCAAGAGCTAGACCCGACCTTCGTAGCCGTCACCCTCAACAACCAGACGCTCGGCGGAGACACAAACCTGCAACAAGATCAATTCCCCCAGACCAAAGAGGCCCTGGGCGGTATCATCGGACCTTACGACAAGGTCACTTTGACCCTCGGTGCCGATATCGTCGATACGGCCATGCGCTGCCAGATTGTCGACACTCATGGGAACATCATCAGAGTCAACCGAGGCACCAACCTCAACAAAAGCACCTTCTCAGCTGGCAATCCGTGGACTTTCGCGAACGGTTTGACGGAAGTCCACGAAATCACCTGCCCTGTTGCCGCACCTCCGGGAGAGTAAGAGGGCTTGTCGATGACGAACTTTCGTCACACAATTTTGCTTTTCTGCTGTTCAAACTCGGTTTCAATTTGTATTTTTAGGTGTACAAATGCGAGTCGAGAAGCTCGGGTTTTATTCTGGCTATTGCTAGAGTGTTGCGAGTGTTCGCTATGTAGGCCTGCAACAGCAGTCTACAAGAGAGCACATTTGATTGTTCTTTCCTTTGTTTTTGGCTCAGATATTCAGATAGACACATTCGTTAATCGAGTAGCTTATATTTTTGACCGTTTGAGTTACAATGTGTATGATGTAAAAAGTGAAGGTTCCAACTACGTACGACCATAGGTCAGTGACAAAAAAACCGCAGATTGTTGAAAGTTGTCGATATCCTGTGGGAATACGGAGCTCGTTCAAACACTGCAACATGAAGCATGCTCTTGGATTAGCGATGGCAGCGTGTCTGGACTTTGAAGTAACGTGCCATATCTGGAAAGTGGAATTATTGATGGCATTTTCCAGCTACCCATCCATTGGGTAGGTTACCTAAGGCATGTGCTGCAGACTCAGAGGACAGAGGCTCCTTCCAGGTTGCGCTCCCAGGCACGTGACCCTCTCGATTTCTCTCCCTTGATCGGTTCCATCCCGCTTTTGGTTCCTAAAGTTCGTCCGCCACAGCACCTTCTTCGATTTTTCAACCTCAAACAATCATAATGTTCACATCAGAAAGACTACTTTTTAAGTTTATGCCTTATAGAATGCTGCCTCCAGCTTCTCCGTAAAGCCAGCTCGGTCGGGCCAGATTCAAAGCCGTTTCCATCCGATCTGCGATCGACGATCTAATAGTAATAAGGTGGGGAAGAAATAGGAGTCCAGACTTTTCCTCGTGGCAGCTTACAAGCCTACAAGGCTCTTTCGCACGATCAGTCTCATGCAGCGAAGCGTCACAAACGACAGCGAATAGGCGCGGGCACAGCACGGCGGTGGAGGCGTTGGATCTGCCAGCCGCAATAATACCTTAGGAGGTAATGGCCTCAATTCCAGTCTGCCCATCGCCAGAGTCTGCGAGCAATCTCGCCCTCAGTGAACGGGAGCGGGAGCGCGAACTCGACAAGTATGCCAAACATCTCCTTGCTCTATGCTACGATCCATGACTTGATGATAACGAACACATGGCGTGGCATTTTACTGTATTCATCGCACTCCTAACCGAAGTTCGGCAGGTACTTTCGTAGCGCTGGCATCGAGCCTGTCTGCGAGGGCGTCGAGCGCGCCCTGGCCGAGGGTGGCCGGTCCAGCGATGCCACTCTCACTGCCTTAGCCCAGCTAGGCTCGCTCAAACTGCAATGCGAGCGCTCCTTCATATCCCTCATTGATACCACGCACCAGTATATCATCGGTGAGGCCACGCGAAGCCACGCTCTGCAGTCAGACCATGTCGCCACTCCCGCCGACGCAATCTATCTCGGCGTGCGTGCCATCGAGCTTCATTGGGGAGTTTGCCCTACCACAATCCAGGTCTTCACCGGCGCGCGAAAGAGTTTCACGTCCGATGTGGTTACTGCTGATCCCAACCACTACATCATCCGTGACTTCACCGCGGACCCGTGTTATAGCGACCGCGAATATATTGTTGGCTGGTGAGTCCATTCTCACCCATCCTTCTCGCCTGGATCTCGCCCTGACTGCTGTCTACACAGGCCCTACATGCGATCCTATCTGGAAGTGCCTTTGCGTCTTCAGGGTGGCGCCGTCATTGGCTCCTACTGCGTTGTCCACACTGAACCACGCGACTTCTCACAGCTTGACATTCAAACACTTGCTGAAATTGGCGACTGCATTGTTGACCACCTCAATCTCTTGCGCATTAAGCAAGAATACGAAAGATCGCAGCAGCTGATTCAAGGACTTGGCACAATCGTGGCGGGCAGTCTCGATCCACCGTTGTCGGCTGCGCCATCTGCACCGTTCATGCAGAACCACTATAGAAATGCTCGATTGATCTCCGACGAACACGATGCGGCCGTTCCTGATGAAGCAGATACCAGCACACCAAATGCCATTGAAGTCGGAATCGTTGATCGGAAAGCCGAGGAGCCAAATCCATCTACGTCTAACAACATCGCGGACAATCTCGAGAAGTTACGGGTGGAAGATGCCTCGACGGCGGATTCTTTGCCGCAACGTGCTGCGACATCTCAGCATTCTTCCCCAGCCCCGTCGAAACCCGAGACTGACGTCCTGTTCGAGGACGAGGGTGAGAGGAGGTGCGAGACCCGTCAGGGTAGTGATGATGACTCTATGTTCGCCGACATTACCACGTCGATCTACCAAAATACCGGCGTTGATGGTGTCCTTATCCTGGATGCACAGGTTGCAAATACATTTGCGGACAGTCCGTATTCGCTTCCAACGTCAAAACGAAATTCCAGACCTGAAGTATCTGGTGTACCAGGACCAAAAGATTCCAGCCCATTGATATGTCTGGAGCTGGGTGCCTGTTTGAAGCCCAAAAAGGAGCATGTGACAGTGAACCCCGATCCAAAGCAATTACCGTCGTCGGTATTGCATGGATTGCTGAGTCGTTACCCTGCAGGTACTGTCTTAAGGCGCGAAAAAGACGCTCCACTACTGGATAAATACATGCACAACCAGGAGTGGAATAAAGAAATCACGGGCACTGTGTCGCGTGCGCCCAGCGAAGAAGAGCTACTTTTCGATTACCTCAAAGGGCCGCTCCAGATCATTTTGGCTCCCATGTGGGCTGCCAGCCACCGTAACGGGCCACTCTGTATTGTCTCCTGGACAAGGGATCGCGCACGCTCTTTCGGGGATGAAGATGTCGCACTGCTCAGTGCTTTTTGCAACAGCGCAGTTGCCAACTTGGCACGAAAAGATGCCATATCCACAATGCAAACGAAGTCGAAGTTCATGGAATCGATCTCGCACGAGCTCAGATCGCCGATTCATGCAGTTCTGGCCAGTGCCGAGCTACTTGAGACCCAGTATACCGACACGGAATCGAGAAGCCTCTTATCCAACATTCAGATCAGCGGCGTTACGCTTCTAGACACGATGAATCAGTTACTGGTTTTTACGGAAATCAGCAACCAGGACAGTCCCTTCCCGAGGGGAGACGCTATTGTTACGACAAACAGCGACCTTACAAGTGATGATTACTCAATCAATCTGGGCACCCTTGTGGAAGAGGTAGTTGATACCATTAGCGTGGGTCACACATTCAAGGAATCTCATGGTAAAGATCTGGAGCTGAAGAGGAAGAGGCTCGCTTCTGTCAGAACGCTACACAATGCGCTTGCTGGTATTACCACAGCCATTACAATACACCCTGAAGCTGCGAAGGTGGTTCGAGCGCAGGTCGGTTCGCTCAGACGCCTTCTTATGATCCTTTACTCTAACGCCTTGAACTTCACATCACACGGCCACATCGAAGTTGAGCTCTGTCTGGTTGCCGAGCCCGGAGAGACTACCGGCCGCGCTGTACAGCTCATTGTTAGAGATTCAGGTCGCGGCATCTCTCAGAGCTACCAGGATTCGCGCATGTTCCTACCCTTTTCGCAGGAGCATACCAACTCTGCCGGCGTCGGTCTAGGGTTGAGCATTGCTCAGCGATTCGTTCACAACTTCGGGGGGACTCTCAAAGTAGATAGCGAGGAAGGCATCGGCACTACCATGGAAGTGACCATCCCCTTTGGCACCCACCTAGCGCTGGAGGAACGACCAAAATCGCCGAATTTGTATCTTCCGATGCTTCTACGCGATTATGTCAAAGGTCGCAGCGTCTGCTTGGTCAATCTTGCAGAAATGTCTGGACACTCAAAAGCACTGCCGAAACCGTCAATCTATGACTCTACCAACATCGTGCTCGCCAGATCGCTTAATTCAACTCTACTAGAGTGTTTCGGTATGCATATCGTTACAGAGGCGGATTCGCCCCAGGCTATCTTGGAGATAGCATGCGGTGAAGTCTTCATCTCAAGAGGGCAGACGACCGAGACTCGCAAATTGAAAATCCAGAACCCGTGTGTACAGCCCTCTACCGATTACTGGATGACCCTACTAACTCTTCTTAGGATCTCCCCGCGGACGATCGCGGCCGCTCTTGTAAATACGTTTGACCTGGCTAGCACTCTTGATAACGAGACACGAGACATGCTGCAGATATATCAGCCATTAGAGTCGCAAAAGGTCAGATCTCCTGTGACAGCGTCAGCACTCACGCCCGACCACCACGATGCGCCCTTGAACAATATTCCGAAACCCACACCTCTTGTCGACGAGGCAAGTGGAGAGAGTGAGACAGTCACCAACGATAACAAGAGCGTTGCAAACTGTCTACTAGTCGATGACAACGAAGTCAATCTAAAGGTAAATTTCAAGCGATTCCATCCCCATTCCGTACCTAATCTGAAACTAATCACTCCGCCCCAGGTCCTCGGCGCCTGCATGAAAAACCTCGGCTACTCGCACACCTTCGCGGCCGATGGCAAAGCCGCAGTCGAAGCTTTCCGAGCCCGCGAGTCAGGGCCCTTCGACCTCGTCTTCATGGACCTTTCCATGCCGGTGATGGACGGCTTCGAAGCCACCAAGCAAATCCGAGCGACAGAAGAGCAAATGGCGTGGCCCCCTGCTAAGATCATCGTGCTGTCTGCTTTTGGTACGAATGAAAGCAAGGAGATGGCGATGAAGTGCGGTTGCGATTTGTTCCTCATCAAGCCGGCCAGTCCGAAGAAGATTCGGGAGACGGTCAAATTGTTGGATGTATGAGGTCGGTTTTTTGTTTGTTTCATATTGTATGAGAATACCATGATTTTGAGGTTTGAATGTGTTATACTTGGGGCGAAAGAAACTGCGTGTGTCCAGAAGACATGCGTTGTGGCGTCTTATATATTTCGGATGTAAGCATCTGTCTGCTGCTTATGTTTTTGTGGCCCTGAAGAGATGCATGTTTCTTTTATTATTTCCTTTTTATTGCTACCAAACCATGTACGAGACTTGCTGGATCCGTGCTCTCATCCATCATCCGTAGGGGTTTTTGGCTTGCGAACTATCGAAACGGACCCTACAAAAGTGCTAGCTAATAGAGTGTAAGGTAAGGTAAGTAGCCGAGCAGCTTCTTCGCAACACGAGAAGGTGCTGTACTCCCAATGCTTCATTGGACGCTCCCTTTACAAAACTTACGATATATGGAGATTTGAGAATCTAGATAGTACATACGACCATAGGTCAGTGAAAGTGGGGCATCCTGTCCGAAATCCCCTGTCCTCGTCTTCGTTGACAATCACAGGATCCCAGCGTGTTGTCGTGTAAGTGTAGTCGCTGCCAAGTGTTAAAGTTCTGAAAAAATGCCCAAGGTGAAACCCGGGCTGAATATCGCATAGCAGCAGAAGTATGGAAATAGGTTCCACGATCTGGACCCAACTAGGTTCTAGGCAAATCTAAAATTCTATATTTACAAGTCGCAACCTCATGGTCGTTGACTGGCTCACGACTCCTGACTCTCAAACCCTAACCCTCGATCTCTAGTCCCTGCGCCTTGTGACCTAGTTCTGGCTTCAGTCATATGTGATCTTCCTGGAAACTGCAATTCCAGAACACAGCGTCTAATCGGAAAGGCGATTGGACCTTGATTTATGAACTCGGTGATACTGCCGTGATGATATTTTTGATCAGTAGCCGAAGAGCTGCTATCTTGCGCTAGATAATTCAGTGATGGACATGTGTTCCAGAATGCACATCCAGGACCTAAGCTCTACCTCTCTCAGAGGTCGAGGCTGAGGCTGAGGCTGCAACGTGATGGGCTGGTAACTGGCTCCTTGTTCAAGTCGCATTCCTGGAACGCAGAAGCCCGCGTCTAAGGTCATCTCCCAGCTTTCGACGCTGCTAAGGGGGAGATCAATAAGCCGGAGTGACCTCCGCAACCGCGGTCCTCAGGTCGCAGATCGATCGCGAGTTGCGTGCGTCAAAGGTGGTTCAACTACTAACAGCAGTTACCACGTTAAAAAACCGCCAAAATTCTCTTCGAACGAAGGCAAAGCTGAGCTGTAACTACGCGGCGGCTCGAGTCAGTCAGGCGGTACCACAGTCGGCAATCCTACCTTAGGCTAGTAGCCTTAGGGGCTTTCTTGAGGTACGTAGACCATCACTATAAACAATGATGAGCTCAAACACGACACATACATTCTGCAATACTGGCCAACTGATAGACAGACAGAAGCACCACTACGTGCAGTCCGGCCTATACTTATGGGAAACCTCGCCCCGACGCTATTACAGCGTGCTCATCACCAGGATCTGCCTCTTTCGAAATCATCATAGCTAAACGGCACGGTCTACGCATCGCGGCCACGATATCACGAGAAGATTCGTGAACAACCCTAAGAACATGAAAGATGTGGATTCAACAGAGCAATACTTTGGCAACAAGCTCCAGTTCGCTTGTTATCAAGGCGACCGAAAAATGGCGTTGGAGTTGATACTTAAGGGGGCCGATCCCAATGCACGGGGCGGCTATTTCGGGACAGCGCTACAAGCAGCGTCATACTGCGGACATAGTAGGACAGTTGCCTTGCTGTTGTGTTCTGGGGCGGATATGGACGCAAGATGTGGTCCTTATGGCTGTGCTTTACAAGCAGCATGCCTTCGTGGGCATTCGGCGGTCGCGAAGATGCTGCTACTGCATGGGGCCGACGTCGATCTCGTAGGCGGTCACTATCACACCGCATTACAAGCCGCTGCGTTCGCCGGCTGGCAGGAGATCGTGCAGTTGCTGCTAGACTTCAGAGCAGATGTAACTTTGACCGAAGGTGCATATGGAGGCGCGCTTCAGGCCGCTTCTATTAGGAATAGAGCAGACATTATGGCCATCCTTGTTAAGGCCGGAGCCAAGCAGGACGTTAGGTTTCCGAGGCTTTTAGAAGGTGGAAGACATACCAGTCATCTCCGAAATGAACCATAGTCAGCTCAAGTCACCCAAGAGCCATTATGTCAAAAAGCTTCGAGATGGTCCCCATCCGGTTCCATCTAACGACCCACCGAAGCAGGAGGGAGAGAAGGAGGACGACAAGACAGTGTAGTGCTGTCCATGATCTCCTCTGACTACTCCAAGAACCCACATATAGAGTGGCATTTGCGCTCGTATGCTGGCCGATATGCTCGAATGGGACGTATATCGCTCTCACGATCGTATGAGCCATGACTGATTTCATCATCTATCTCCTTTTCGTAATCGTAAACAAAATTCTTGCTAGCTTTGGCGCATTCAGAACAAGTCCTTCGATCTGTTTACGATTGCCTCTACCGAAAGCACTGACTCGAACGCATTGCCCCACTCGGTTGCGAAATAGTTCACTCGAGAAAGTAGGAGGTAATGCTCGGACGCATGAAATTGACCACAATCGCGGCAAAGCGCTAGACCCCGGAGACAATCCGACGGGCCGGGAGGACTAGGGTCACATGATCTGGCTTGGAAACAACGTTGAGGGGAGGGTGGCGAGGGTGGCAACAGAAACAGCATCGTACGGGCGTCTTGACTTTTACCACTCGCTAAAGAGTTCGCAGTGGTAGACCTATCGCTCGCATCGCTTGATGCCCATCTGGTTATCATGCTGCCGTCTATCGTTCAACCCGAGGGAGATGGCGGCACGGAAAGCAAAAGGACCAAGAAGCAGAGGCTTTTCGAAAGCCAACGCGAGCGCGAGTTCTACTCCTACTATGAGTCTGTTCTGGCCTATGCCAGTAAAGAGCCCAAGTTCTGCGACCTTTACGACCCCGAGGAGGCCGCTGCGCATAGAGCTGTCTCCTCGTCAGACACAGCTCTTACGGCTTTCGCCCAACTCGCTGCTTTGCGCTCAGGCGCCCGAAGAGCCATGATTTTCTTCTTCGATTCGGACCACGCTTATATCATTGCCGAATCGACCCAAACACTGTCATTCAATAACGATGCACACCACGCTCCCGGAGATTCCCTGTGGCTTGGTTTCACCAAAATTCCACGAGGGCTTTCTGTATGCGAGGTGACTGCAAATCTGCCGGTCAACGAGGGCTCGAATGCGCAGGATCCTGACACATGTACGGTGGCGCATATTGTCAATAACCTCGCCGAGGATACGCGCTTTTGTGACAGGCCCTATGTACAGGATGGTCCTAAAGCACGCTTCTACGCCGGCGTCCCGATCACTACGCCAAACGGCATTAACATCGGCGCCCTTTGCGTTTTGGATGATAAGCCACGAGATGGGCTTGAAAAGGACCAGGTCGACTTACTGCGTAATCTCGCGTCAGCCGTCATGTCACATCTCGAATTGGTACCTATCCCTCACCGGTTCTGACATGCGCACTACTAACGCATTCACGCAGGTGCGAGCCAAAGAGGACAATCAGCGCAGCTGCGATATGAATACTGCACTTGGTGCTTTTGTTGAGGGGAGATCCAATGCACGAGACTGGTGGCATCGCAGTGGGCATGCACCCAACGAGCCAGCAGGCCAACTTAAAGGCTTGACAAAGGAGCCACGCATCAAGACGTTCAACGCCAGAGTTCCGACAACCCCAAAGGCCACTGATCGTAAAGCAGAGACTCTCATCAAAGACGATTATTTCTCTGCGAGCAGTCTGAAGGAAACTCACGAAGGCAATGAAGCTACGCCTGCTGGATTGCCGCGAGTACACGATTCTCCCGCAAGCAATAAATTGCCCTGGGAGACTGTGACATCAAGTAGACCGACGCTTGGATCAAGAATCGGATCTGATGGCTCTACCAGCGCCAGCATACCATCTCATACAAAGGATGATGAGCCCAATGAGGATATCACGGCTCGAGTTAAATCCACGGCAGACCGTGCTGCCGGCTTGATTCAGGAAGGTCTCGGTGCTGATGGTGTCCTTTTCCTCGATGCTACTATCGGCACTTTTGGAGGTCTAATTAGCGGCGCGCAAGGACTTTCCGCAACTGAAACAGAGACAGACGCATCTCATGCATCTGAGGCTGGTGATCTTCCAGGACAGGAGCACCGGCAGGAAAAGAAGCTGGCTTCGGCAGTAAACTTTTCGGAACCCCCAAAACATAGCGTTGTTCTGGGCTCAGCATACTCCGGAGACATCGAAGCCCGGGTGCGTGAGGCGATACAGGAAGCGAAGTTCTCAGAAAGGGTTTTGAGAAGCCTGCTGCGCCGTTACCCGGATGGCCAAATATGGCATTTCAACAGCGATGGCGAGGCCTCTGATGAGGACGAGTTCGTTGATAATGAATGCATGTCAGCCACCAGCGCTGGCGAGTCAGCAAGCTCCGAACAGGAACAGAATATAGCCCCGTCAAGGAAACGTGCAGCTAAAAGGCTGCGCTCAAGAAAAAAGGATGGGCGTGTTATCCAAGAGATCTTTCCAGGGATCCGGAGCCTGATCTTTCTTGGAATGTGGGATCCCCACGAAGAGCGTTGGTTTGGAGCAGCGATGGTCTTGAGCTATTCTTCTACGCGCATATTCTCTGCTCGGAGCGAGTTGAGCTACCTTGCAGCCTTCTGCGACGTCGTTCTCGGGGAGATTTGGAGACTCGAGTCTCATGATCTGAGTCGATCAAAGACCGACTTCATCTCCTCCATCTCTCATGAGCTCAGATCCCCGCTCCATGGCATCCTGGGCAGCGCTGAATGTCTGGAAGATCAGGAGCAGAATGCCCTTAGCCTTGAATTGATTCGATCGATCAATTCGTGCGGATCTACCCTTCTTGATGTTGTAGGTCTCTTTCTTTTCCAATCAATGCCACAGTTCTGACACGTCAGATTGGGAGCTTGTCAAGCACGACTAATTACAGAAACAGATCAATGACTTGCTAGAGTATTCTCGACTCAATCACGGCACGCAGCAGCGTCGAAATTTGAACTCATCCAAAAACACAAAGACAACCTCAGACGCGAGCGCCACCGGAAATACTTCAGAAACGGACTCTGTCGCGATGGTTAGTACACTGACTGAGGATGCGGTCAATGCCGCATGCCTAGGATACAAAACAAGCGATACAAGCGATAAGAACCGTGCCGTTCTAAGTCTCAACATAGACGAAGCTCAAAGCCCAGACTGGCTGCTTAGTGTCCCGAGTGGATCATGGAAGAGAATTTGTCTGAATCTCATATCAAATGCTCTCAAATATACACCATCTGGCTACATTTCCGCCACTCTAAGAAAAAAGCAACTTGACACGAGAGATGGAAAGGAAAAGAGGTCAGTTGTGGAGTTCGTGGTAAGTTTGTAAGGGGAGATCTTGATGGAAGAACATGCGCTAATGAGCCATGATAGGTTGAAGACTCCGGCGTCGGTATGTCGGATGAATTTCAAGTCAAAAGTCTCTTCCGGCCGTTCAAACAAGAGAACGCTCTGGCTCCTGGAACTGGACTTGTAGGTTACAACGATGCTCGGCACAGCTGATCCATGAGCTGATGATTTCCAGGGGCTCAACCTTGTCGCCCAGATTGTCAAGTCACTGGGCGGCACTGTTCACGTACGAAGTAGCCAACAAGTAGGGACCACTGTCAAGGTATCTGTCCCTCTCCGCCACCCGTTGTCCAAATCCACAGCAGTGGCATCCACTACCCCAAGGGCCGGCTTCTCCTTCACCGATGCAAGCGTTAGGTTTCTTGGTTTCATCACCACCGACAAAGGTCCAACGACAACGTCGTTGAGCTCTAAGGCCAATAGAAAGCTTTTCAACAGCCTGAAGAGAGGCTGCAAGCAGCTCGGTCTCTCTGTCTATGAGTCTGATGATAGCTCAGATCAAAATGCTTCGATTTACGTCATCCAGATGGACGCGTTCGAGGGCCCGAACCAGCTCAACCATCAAGGCCTGCAACATCCTTTGCTCTCCCCAAGCAGCCTCGGGAGGCCATTCATTGTCGTATGCCCAACGCAAGACTCTGCGTTAAAATTTCAGAATTCGTCGATTATCAAAGACTGTCTCGCCAGAGCGCGCTGTATCTGGCTCCCAGTCGGTCCTGAGAAACTAGCTGGAGCTATCTCCGGATGTTGTATGTGTAAAGAATAGATCGCCTTGCGGCCTATGTCACCAGGACAAGCTCAGCTGACATCTTCAAGTGAACACGCAACACAACGGTGAACGCACCGCGGCTGCTCGGAATGCCGTGCGATTGTCACCATCCAAGGAACCAGCCGATCCAGCTCATGATCAGGACGAAATCAGAGGGAGCCAGCCCCTTGTGGTCGCATACCCAGGTGCTTCACCAGACAGCTTCGAAGATGACCATGTGAAGGACAACGTGTCGGAGGCGTCTCTACCGCTCCTTCACAAAAGGAGTGGTAGTGAAGTAATGACAAGAGCTGGCGGCCCCTCTGTCCAGCTGCGAACTCAGATCAATCGGTCTATCACCGCACCATATCGGAGTGAAGAAGCGGTCTCGTTACTGCTTGTCGATGACAACGTACGTAGGCTCTTCAGTCTCCAGCCGCCGAATACTCTCACTAATCGTGCGTTCTCAGGCCATCAATCTACGCCTCCTCGAGGTGTTCGCCAAAAGAGAGGGTCATCCCTACCGCACCGCGAAAAATGGCCAAGAAGCCGTCGAGATATACGAGAAAGCCGCGAGGCAAAATCGCCCCTCGGACGACTCCTTGACATCAGATCACGGCCAAGAGATCCGTCTGGCCGGCAAACCCGAGGTGGTCCTGATGGATATCAACATGCCTGTTATGGACGGCTTTGAAGCAACGCGTGCGATTCGGCGGTTTGAAAAGGCGAGTGGGAACCCACCAGCGACTATCGTCGGCATCACGGGCTTGGGCGATTCGGCGGCGCAGGATGAGTCGTTCGCGAGTGGCATGGACTTGTTTCTGACGAAGCCGGTCAAGATGAAGGAATTGAAAGGTGTTCTAAAAGGGTTTCGGGGAGTCGATCAGCCACACGACTGACGTCATATGGTCTGAAAATCTATCTGTTAATTGGGAAACAGAACGAAATCGATGTGGCGTTCGGCTCCTACTGAAGACTGTCGAGGAAAATACTTGCGTTTTTTTGTTGCAGGGAAGATCACCCGGGGGCTACTCTCATCATCCGCCCACCAGAGAATCCCACTCCAGCCGTTCTCTCCCTATTGAGATTCCATCTGCCTCGGATCGTGAGGGATGTTGTATCTTGACCAAGGGTTCGTCGCGATCTTGTCCACCTGGAGTCTGGTGCGTCGAGAGCTCGCCGAACTTCCGGCGTGATCTTCGAGAGCCATGTTGCTGCGTTTCGGGGTCTTCGTCACCGGCTTCTTGATCATCGCGGTGTCGCTGATCATGCAGCGGGCTTGGGCAATGGCATGACAGGGAATACTGTGATCGCGGCAATGGCGCAGAAGACGGTGTGGACGACTGACGTTGAACAGGCTGTTTCCCGGAGAATTTGGGCAGTAGTCCAACGGGACATCAACGTACTCGGGCATATTCTGGTGAGCAGCCGATCCTTCGAGTTGATATATGCCTATGCAGCACTGGAGATCTGGCTTGTGGCTCTGCATAAACCGCATGTTCCGGGTTAACAGAGCGGCTGCTTTATGTTGGGCACTCGTGCTGGCGAAACAATATATGCAATCATAGCGCAGGGCGCCTGGTACGCATGGTGGCCTTCCTGCCTCCTTGCATTCATACACCTGCTCTGACTGTCAATCACGAATCTTGTATATCTGGACCGTCTGCAAGTAATCGAAGACGACGGTACTGGAGAAGCTGAGTCCTATCCACCATTCACACCCGACACATGGGCATTTTCTCAAAAGGCCCGATGTGGATAGCCTGAGGAAGAAGGCCTGGTCGATGATACCTGGTTATGCAGTTGCAGAATTACCGCGGATGCAAGCCCTAATCGAGACGATGAACGACGGAAGGATGACCGCGCTGATGTTGCACTTCTGGCGTCATTGTCGTTTCGACCCCGAGGCAGGCCACGGTCGAGATATTCTCATACGAGATCTCAGGGCTTGCTTCGCACAACGGCAAGCCGATGGCGACGATGTACCACGTGTTGGCGAAGCTGACCTCACGTTCGATGACCTGCGTCGCCTTTCTATGGAAGGGTCCCTTGGCTTTCCGGCCGAGCATGTTGACATGGGTTTGCGAAATCGGATTTGCAGGAACCTCATGCGTCTGACCAAGGCGCCCTACTGCGAGGCAGTGTTGAGATACAGTGGACTTCTGGACTATTCTGAATTATGGGTGGAACTAGGAGATGAGTTATTGCAGTCTATTCATGATGGGAAGTGTTTCGATATTCCAGAAGCGAAGCGGGACTTTTCCTAGTGCTGGAGAACCAGCAGAATTTTTCTCATATCAAAGTTATGATATAAGCATTGGCAAAAAGCACAAAGCACATACGACCATAGGTCAGTGAAAACTGGGCATCCCGTCCGCTCTGCCATACATAAGCACTGAACCGGGCGACTAGTACTAGAGTGGGTGACCATCTGGGAATCCCGCCTGTTGTATGTTTTTGTTTTTTGCTTTTGATTCATCAAGTCATCGCTATCGGCTGGTGATCTCGATTGTCCGGCAAGTGTGCGCTTTTGCCGCATTTGAGCCCAGGGTTGTATGTGCCTTGTCACGTCCGATTGACCTATTAGTATCCCTCCGAATATAAGCCATGGATGTTGGGTGATGAATCGATTGATTTGAGATGCTCCGGCAGAAGTACTGCTCGATCGCCTTGCCTGCACTAGATTCTTCAGTTTGCCACACCTTCCTGCAGCTTGTGTTTCGGGGTTTGGATAAAATCGGTCCATACTCGTCCAACACAGCCCAAGGGCTGCTATTCAACATTGCTATTCTTCGTAGACTCGTCATAATTATCAACAAGCAAGTCACCGATGTCTGTAGCCACCGATTACACGGGATAATCCATCTTTATTCTTTATATCACGGTTAATCATTCGCGCGATTGGCCCCATCCGCCTCCGCCAGGTGTTCTTAGAACGATTCTGTCACCTTCTGAGAAAGTTGCAGTGGCCTTGGCACCAAGATTGACGATCGAGCCATCCTTTGACCGAATCCAGAGGTTTTGACCCATCGCACCGTCTTCACCTCCAGCGGACCCCTTTGGAGCTCTTGCTCTTCGTTCGGACAAGATCGAGACTTGTATGCCAGGCACACGGAACTCAATGTCTCTGATCAGGCCATCGCCGCCGTTATACTCTCCCTTTCCACCAGAACCTTTCCTGATGCTGAACTCATGGAGTAGAACTGGGTATCTCTTCTCGAACACTTCAGGATCTGTGATCGTTGTGTTGGTCATGTGTGTGTGCACACCTGATGTGCCAGTCCACGTGGGGCCAGCACCGGCGCCACCGCCAATCGTCTCATAGTACCCAAAGCCTGCCTCCTCCGCCTTTTTGCCTGTAGTAGCATCGACACTTGATCCACCGATGCCGAATGTCAAATTGTTCATGCATCCCTGACTGTCAGCGCAGGCAGAGAAAGCGGAAAGGATGACGTCTGTGATGCGCTGCGATGTCAGAACATTTCCACCAACGACGCTGATTTGTTCTTCGGGGGCCAGGATTGATTTTTCCGGGACGCGGAAGGAGATTGGGTTCAGGCATCCCTGGTTCAATGGGATGTTCGAAGCAATCAAGGATCGCAAACAATAAATGACGGCGGAGTGAGTAATAGCGGTGGGTGCGTTGGTATTACCGTACACTTGAGCGCCAGTGCCTTCGAAGTCAAATACAGCTGATCCAGTAGATCCGTCAATGGTAATGGTGAGAGCAATCGGCGTGCCGTCTTCCATGTAATCGACTGCACGTAAAGGAGCCCCCCCAAGTCGGGCGTGAAAGGACTTTAGTAGAGCTCTGACAGCGTGCTCTGCATTCGCTTGGATGGCGTACATATACTTATGCACTTGCTGGAGTGTGTTTTCCTGAACCAAAGCTTGGATCAAGGTGATGCCCTGCTTGTTCGCGGCCACCTGAGCTTTCAAGTCCGAGAGGTTGTTGCTCAAATCGCGAGTGCCGGAACTGTTCGGCATCTTTGCTGGCTCGTGCAAGAGTAGCTCGATCACACGTTCCTCATTGAATCGACCCTTGCTGACCAGCTTCTCGCCAAAGATCACGGCTCCCTCCTCGGCGAGTTGGCGTGAATTGGGGGGCATGGAACCAGGACTGATGCCTCCAATATCGGCGTGATGGCCTCGTGATGCAACATAAAAGATGATTTCGCCGTTGTCGAATACCGGAGTCACAACAGTGATATCGGGCAGGTGAGTACCGCCGCTTGAGGGGGCATTAGCCCAGAGGACATCACCATCGTGCAAGCGTCCTTTCCACATTTCATGCATATATTTGACGCAAAATTGCATGCTGCCCAAGTGTACAGGGACATGGGGAGCATTAGCGACTAGGCCACCGTCGGGCGAGAAGACTGCGCAAGAGAAATCAAGGCGCTCTTTGATGTTGGTAGACACAGATGTCTTTTGCAGTGTGCGTCCCATCTGCTCTGCAATGGACATGAAACGATGTCCGAAGATAGACAATTGGATCGGGCTGTGTTCTCCAGACTGAGCCGAACTAGTACTTTTGGCTTCTCCTTGTACTTTGATCATGACTAGGCTATCGAGCACAAAAGCTTCGGTTCCCGGGCACACCAGAATTGTTTGTGTCTTATCGAGTATGAGCGCAGGTCCTTTAACCTGTGTTCCAGAGGCTAGCTTCGGGAGAGAAAATAGCGGTGTTTGAATGCTACCGGTGGCCGCATCAAAACAAACTTGACTGTATTCCTCTGGTGCCGCAGGGTCAACAAGCTTCGATTTAACATCTGAGAACTGCCTGTATGGGCTGGCTTCATTATGTTTTGCTGCTGATCCGATAGCCCGAACGCGGAAATCATCGATCAACACTTTCTTCTCCGGGAACACAAAGCCAAATTCCCGCGCATGTCGGGATTCGAATAGCCTGCGGAAATCGCCAATGTCGTTCAGAGAAGATGACTCCTGCATGATCATAGAGGAAGAGTTGGAACCATCGTATCGAAGGTTCAGATACAGTTCGCACCGTACTTGCGAAGATTCAAGACCCTGGGACATCAAAGCCTCTGTCGCTTCGGTACTCAGCTTACCCAGCGTTTCGGCCACATGGTCATAGTTGTCCTTCTCCAGTGTGATTGCAGCCGGTGTTTGCACTTCGTGCACAAGATCGGCCAGAGCAAGACCATATGCGGAAAGGATTGACGAATGCTTGTGGATAATAATGTCTTTGATGGCGAGTGCGTTTGCCAAATCACAAGCGTGCTGACCACCAGCACCACCGAAGCTCGATAGCATGTGCTTCGAAGTGTCGAAGCCACGTACTTCCGTGAGTGCGCGGATGGGTCGAGCCATGACCTCGGATGCCACTCGCAAGAAGCCAAGAGCTACAGCTTGAGGAGACAACTCATCAGTGCGTGCAAGGGCGTTGTCGCGATTGATCTTTGCAGTCAATTCTTCGAACAAGTCGGTCACAATCTGAACTCCAAGAGGTTCATCTTCATTGGGGCCAAAGATCTTAGGGAAATGGTCGGGAACGATGCGACCAAGGAACAAGTTGGCGTCAGTGATAGTCAAGGGACCTCCTTTCCTGTAGCAAGCGGGTCCAGGATGGGCGCCTGCAGATTCCGGGCCGACCTGAAAGAGGCCATTTTGCCACTTAAGCATTGAACCACCACCGGCAGCAACTCTGATCACAGATGGATTAGTTTCCTAACAGATCTTTTTTGCAGCGTGCAGTTAGACTTACGTGATGATGTCAAGCTGTGGGGCTTGGATGGAAACACCGCTAGTTATCGATTCGAAAACATGCTCATAACTGCCAGCATATCTTGAGCAGTCAGTTGAGGTGCCTCCCATGTCAAAGCCTATGACTGGCATTTTTTGCTCTTCATCCCATGAGGTTTGTGCATAACCGACCACGCCACCGGCGGGCCCTGAAAGAATACTTTTGAGGCCGCCAAAGCTCTTGAAATTCACCAAGCCGCCATCAGATTGCATAAACTCGCAACGCAGCCCATCGACATCCAAGCCATCCTTGAAATTTGCAGCTATGGAGTCGATGTATTTCTTTATGATTGGTGTAAGGTATGCATCGGCTGCAGCAGACATTCCTCGAGGAACCGCTTTGATCATAGGCTGAAGCGCAGCAGATTCCACGACAGAGAAGCCCATCTCGCGGGCGACTTCTCCGACTTGCTTCTCATGTTCGGGATAAATGTAGGAATGTAGAAATACTATGGCCACTGACCGGTAGCCGTCATGCCATAGCCTCAACAAGGATTCCCGGACAGAATCCAAGGCGGGCCGTTTTAGGATGCGGATAGTTTCTCCAGTCAGGCCAGCAACGAGATCAGGGTCATCGCTTTCTTTATGATTTACTGGAGCAGGGCATTCGGCGTAGCCTTCGATGGTGACACGCTCGTCCACCTCAACGACTTCGTTGTATAATAGTCCAGGCAGCTTGACAGATAGGTCGAAGATGTTTGGTCTGGCTTGGTTGCCTATTTGAAGCATGTCTTTGAAACCTTTCGTAAGGAGCAAAGCGGTACGCGCGCCTTTTCTTTCGAGGAGCGCATTTGTACCAACGGTTGTTCCCATCCGGATTCTCGAGATTTGAGTAGTATCAAGAGGCTGGCCGCGAGGGTGGGGTTTGCCGGTGGCCAATTCTAATACCCGGCGTATGCCTTCGGTAGGGGCATCTGGGTAGTTGGTAGGATCCTCGGAGAGTACTTTGAGGACGATGTCGTCCTGCCCAGGCTGGGAAGCATGGACGTCAGTGAAAGTGCCTCCTCGATCGATAGAGATCTGGAGGCCTAAACATGGCGTTGGAGCGTCACCCATAGCTGCGCTCTGTTAAATTGAAAAATAAAAAATAAAGTCGATTCAAGCTCGGAGTGTTGGACAAAGTAGATTAGGGAGCTTCTGATGGAATTGCATCTATTCAGAATTTTTGTGTTGTGAGAACCGCTCTCTTGATGTATTGTCTGCTATTGCGACTTTGCGTGATCGCCAGGGTTCATTCAACCCACGAAAGTTGTTGGCTTCTCGATACCGCGACATAACCGCGGAGACGGATCTCCGACCCCGCGGGCTTCGGCCTCCGTCCCGTACTTTGAACGCCGTCCATTGTTGATCTGTATCTCTATTCGCGTGAGATGTGACCTATGGTGTTACCGGGATGATCCTTACTCCCTTACTAGGGATCAATACCTCCTTGAGTTCGCTATGCTCGGCCCACGTGTGTCCAACGATAGTCATCGTTGTTCGGACTGCGTGTGGCCGCCAGAGCGCCGTTATCGCATTTCCGTATCTACTTATGCCACGAGAAAGAATTTCAGTCATCTGATTTACTTTGCAGACCTCCAGATTCATCCATTGACGTGCACACAATTTGCCATTTGCATTGCTTGTCATCATGTCGCCTTTCATTCCAAGACCCACCCTTGAACGCCAGGGTTCGAGCTGCCTAGCAGCGTCGGACCTGCTTGATGGATCTGCTGTTCGCATGGCTGCACGAAACGGTCAATGGGCTCAATCGACGTCGGGAGTTGCAGACACATATCTACAAGCAAACCTGGTGGTGTTGCCTTCGCGTTACGCCAACGATTTCCGAGGTCTTTGCGCCCGCAACCCAGTACCCTGCCCTTTGATCGCCGAATCAGCGAGTCCTGGAGACTTCTCAAACCTGAAATCTTACCTCCCTCGAATCTCGGATCAAGATCTGGCAGCGAATTTGGATATACGCACCGACTGCCCTCGATACAACGTGTACTCTGGAGCAAAGCTTGTCCGCAGTCCCGTCAACGACATCCTATCGCAGTGGAACGAAGACCATGTTGCTTTTGTCATAGGCTGCAGTCAGAGTTTTGAGTCGGCACTCATTCGTGCCGGTCTCGCCATGAGACACCTCGATCAAGACCGCACGGTGCCAATGTACCGTACCAACGTCGCGCTCAATCCTTCTGGCGTCTTCTTTGGCTCTACATACGTTGTCTCCATGCGACCCTTCAAACGTCAAGACATCGAATTGGTCCGCGAAATTACAAGGCGTTATCTGCCCACCCATGGTGAGCCTATTGCGTGGGGCTGGGATGCCTTAGAACAGCTGGGAATTGAAAACATTGATATGGTTCAGTGGGGCCATGCGCCACAAACCACTGAGGGGAAACCTCTGAGCACAGTCTTTGGAGACGATGATAACGTTCCTGTGTTCTGGGGCTGTGGTGTCACCCCTCAAGCAGCTATCATGGAAGCACCCCTCGAGGGCACTATCATGGCACATTACCCTGGAGAAATGTTGGTCATGGATTGTCGTGAGGATGATGTTCTATGAGAAGCTTGCTTTATGAGAAGTCCCAAGGATCACTTCCAACTTTAACTTTTATATGCACATTAATCATATGTAATCAAGAGCAGTTCACGTATAACATGGCCTATACTTTATAACAATCTAATAGCTAGCTAGGAATTACTCTTTTTACTTCGCATGACTATTGATCGGAGTACTATTAGTCATAACAGAAGATATTCTCTGCGTGGCCTAATATATGTTATTGTAAAATCGATACATAAACTGATTCAGAATACAGCTCTTAGAAATGAATCTTAATGACGGCTTCAATAAGCTTTATCTGGTCGGTATAAGTATATGAACCCTGCTACTATAGCGCTCTCTCTGAGTGATATGCGTTTATGCACTGCCTTTAAAAAGAAGGAAAAAAAGCACTAGCCAACAACCAATCCCCAATTATCACTCTTGCAAACATCGCATTCAACCTTGCGAAACTATTCCGACGCATTTCATTTTAACATCAACATCGCTCGGAAGTGTCTTGACTCCGATGCATCTGCGTGACCGCTCTAGTTTTGAAGTGCCACGCTGGCATATTTGTGGGTACGACTCACGTTCTTGCAGGCTTCAAGTCTCCAAAGAATCCGTCATAAACCTCGTTGATTTTGGCAAAGTCGGCCATATCGGTGAGGAAGACATTGACCTCGACAACATCGTTGAGGCTCGAACCAGCAGCATCCAGGATTGCGCTAAAGTTCTTGATGCATTAGAGCTGTGCCAGTCAGTAAGCGTTTAGACACGATCCGCTGGGTGTGTATACCGCCCTATTTTGCACTGTACCCTCGACCACCTTGCCAGTTAAGTCCTTCGGAAGCTGGCTAGAGACGAATACGAAACTATTCGCAACGATCGCTTGACTATACACGCTGCGCGCTTTTGGGGGGAAGTCATAAGTAAATTCTCGCAGAACTGTCAAGTTATGAACTCGCTTTCGTCTTTCACTCTCGCAATCGCGGCGACATGGGCGAGGCTGCGGATTGGCGACGGAAACTTGTCCGTGCAACTCGGCAACCCTGATATCGGAGTTGATGAGACGGAAATCTATGTCCGTCAGCTTACAGTATCGGAGGGCGGCTTTTGAGCATCCTAGCGCGGAGTTGCTCTATCGAATTGCGCATCACGTGCAAACATGGGATTTACTTTATACTGAATACTGTACATGCTAGACTTTGGACACACTCGGCTGTTGGACATACTCAATTCTATACAAATTTCATTCTGTACATTCCGGACTTCGAGTTGACTGGACTTTATACATACTGGACTTTGGGTCATTCCGGCAATATCGAGATACATTTCAAACCACCTTCCATCCCCAGCCAAGTTTTGGGTTTGCTCAAGATGAGCACCTGGAACACGAACTCAGATGTGACAACCGAGAGCATTTCTAGAGCTAGAGAGGGCATCCGAGGATATATCAGCAAAACCCCACTCTTAGTGTCCGACGAAGTCAGCGATCTAGCCTCAAGAGCGCAACCCTACCAATGTCTACTCTCTGAGCGTCAGAATAGCCGTACCAAAGACGCGCACGACACCATCACGAAAGAAGGTGACGAAGGCAGCCCAAGATTCAGAATCCTGTTCAAATGTGAGAACACACAGCGGACTGGATCTTTCAAGGTCAGAGGCGCCTTAAAACCTTGATTGATCAGCATGGGCATGCTCACGTTCAGCGGAAAGGCGTGGTCACAGCATCCTCGGGCAACCATGCTCAAGGCCTGGCACTAGCAGCGGCGACCTTCGACGTGCCCGCCACTATAGTGATGGCTACAACGAGTGACAAAGGCAAAGTCGCCGGAGTAATGCGGACACTGAGCATCGCGGACCTCACAGAGACAGGTGGCAGTGGAAGCTTAGGAAAAATCGTACTGTGCGGCAGTCGGAACGAGGAAAAGCAAGCAAAACTAAATCAAGTCGCCTCAGAGGAGGGATCAATGATTGTACCGCCTTACGATCATATCGATATCATCACGGGGCAAGGAACAGCCGCCTGTGAGATCAGCGAGCAGTTCTCCGAGATGCAACATTACCTTGGGGGAGATTTGGTGAAGGCCCCGGATGCGATAGTTGCGCCTCTTGGAGGGGGTGGATTACTCGGCGGTGTTGCATCCTGGATCACCGGATCTACGACCAAGGTTTTCGGCGCAGAACCATCGTTTCAGGGCGCTGACGACGTACGCAGAGGTCTCCAGCAGGGCTTGCGAATTGATAGTGTCTCTTCGACGACTATCGCAGACGGCCTTCGAACTCCAGCAGGCAAGCTGAATTGGGAAATAGTTAGCGACCCAACCAGAGTTCATGGCGTTTTTGCTGTCAGCGAAGAAGAGATCAAGCTTGCAGTCAAAGTCATTATGGACAAGGCGAAATTGTACGTCGAGCCAAGCGCAGCAGTACCGCTCGCGGTTGTGTTGTTCAACCAAGATTTTAGGGATATGGTCGCCGCCAAGCAAGGGGAGAGTCCAACACCATGGGATACGGTCATTCTCCTCAGTGGTGGTAACACGACAACAGACTCAATGACACAGCTTTTGATGTCGACTTGAGTCTGAACCATGGGAGGCTCGGAGTTTTCATTCTGCTAGGTTTTGCCAGCCCTCTAAATCATTGAGAGATTCCTGAGTCACGAGAAATCCCAGATCCGAATCCATATGCTCCATATCTGAGAGCCAGGGAGTCAAGAGTGAATTACAGCCGTTGTCCAAAAATGAGAGTAATTCAGGCCCTCCAGAAGGCGACTCTTGCGGTTGTTGACTATCATTTTGCACGATCATCTCAAGTCCTGCCTTTATCTCAAGTATACATGGCCAGACTGTGCTGATTACTCCCATGACGTTGAGGATTTGATCCAGGGGTTTTCTCACAGAGATGTCTGCCCATGAAGACTGTTCAAGACGTTTCTTGAGGATGATAACCCTTGCAGCAGCTGCTAATGTATGAACAATGTCCAAGGGCAGTGCTTTGAAAGGATAGTGGCGCTCATAACTGTTGAGTAGACGTAGAATTGCTGCGAGTGACTGGCAGCAGATGTCTACGTCATCGCTTAGGGACAGCAGATCCGCGTCGGAGCAACGACTCGGAGGTCGGTGTAATATTATCATCCCAGTGTGGAAGACCATATGCAGGTGCAAAATATAGTGGGGGACTTTCTCAATCTTCCAAGGATTCCATTGCAGTTTTTGAGGTAGTTGCGAAAGCCAGCGCTCAAGTTGCAAATGAACATGATTCGTAGCCTGTGCTATCTCGGCCGACTTGCTGACTTGGCCGGCTCGGTTCTCGAAGATGGCTACAATCATAGTGTGGAAGATTTTCGCAAGCTCAACTCGATATACAAAACTGCCAACAACTGCAACGCCATCCTCAAAAGCAGTAGTAGAGGTCCCACTGGCGATGTATGTGTCAAGAAGGTTCTCCCATTCTGGAGGATAAGGGATCCGTATTGTATTCCGTACGTCCGCCTCTTGTGGATAAAGAGCAGGTGGTCGACCAAAGTAGAGACTCATTTGCTTATCTGCAACGAATGTTGCCCAGTAGACCCTTCGCAAGATCTCTCGATCGACGGAAGAGTGAGTTGCTCCTGAGTTCCAGTTGCTTGGGTCGAGGTGCAAGCCCATTTCATGGGCAAGTCGAAAAGCCATGCCGCAGAATAGCCATCCTTTAGAGCCCTGTCCCCTGCCCACTGCCAAAGGTCCACAAATCATCAATGTCTGCAGCGTCGTTAGATCAGGGGAGTCTAAGGATGCAAGCGCTTGGCTTTCGGCAAAGCTAGCGAGAGCAGCATGTAAAGAATTCAGGTAGGTGTCGTGTGAAACTATAGCCCCTATTGCGCAAATAGCATGTAGAAGCATCTCAGAGTAGTAGGGACCGCTTCCTGCTGCGTAGTCCCGGAGAAAGAACTCTCTATAGATGAAATGGTTATACTGGTAGCAGTTTGCAAAGAACGAGGAAACGAGTTGTCGGCAGACAGGGCCATGAGGTTCGAAAGGGGGTGAGCTCTCTCCTCGGGGAGGTTCCACTGCTCGTAGCGACCCTCGAGATGTCTCCGAGAGCATGGAGCTTGTGGGAGCCGCGTTGGTGCTCGTCTGGCCGGAAGAGCTCTGCGCGGGTAGACCTATGTGGCACAAGCTAGTACCTCCAAAAAATTGCGTCGCCTGGCGTGACACCATCTTTCTCATTTGGCCGTCGCGTGGCCTTTCACTGATTAGAGTATCTGCTGTGGGCAAAGTGAAGGACGGAGTGGCGTCGGCTTGATTTCGTGGCAACGGCGAGGCCTGGGCGGGTGACACAAGCGCTACAGGTGCGTCTTTTGACGTTGTTGCCGCTGCTAGGCTGCCGCCCACATCTGAATCCCCCGAGATTGCTGCAGGTCTGAATCGCCCTGCCAGCATGGCGCGCCTCGAATCGTCATCAGCGGTCACGAGGTCTTCAATGAAGGTTGCTATTGAGTTCATTCGGGTCTCCAGGCTCTTGACATGCTCGAGTGAGGCTGGTCTGGCTGCTGGTCAGCACAAGCGCGCTCCATGGCTTGTCATTTTCGCCGTACCATGACATACCTGCGACGAACCTCGCCCGAATAGGAGCATTCCACACCGGTTTCTGTGCAGCGAGAGCACGGTTTCTGGCGGTCACATTTGATCTATGGCCCCGGGTCAGCACACAGGTGCGAGACGAATCTATCTTGTCAAGCCGAGGCAGGACGAGTTGCTGGAACGAACTTTTCGCTTGCGGCATCTCTCACATCTAGATTGGCAGTTGAGTGTTAGCACGTGACAATGATAACAGTGGGTCGGCAAGGAAGCGACGTACGACCTCTTGTGCAATCGTGCTGGTTGAGGCAGAGAAGCGGCTCGTCCGGTAGACGGCCCCGGTGTGGATGCACGCACGCTTCTCTCGGCCATGTTGTCGCGCGGACATTCAGAATGGAATGAAGCCGAGAAGATTGAACGAGTGCAAGATAGCTGAAGAGGAAGTAGAGCAGTAAGACCGCGGGCCCGATGAGCGAGGTAAAGTACGGAGCGCGAGCGCCGCGGCGAAGCTAATCAGGAGACGACATGAGAAAGCTTATCAAATGGAGAGTATCAAGGCCCACCGCATTAGCGCCACCCCAAGTCCGGGGCAGAGACCGTTCCCCAGGTCTATATCGCACCACGCGTGGGCGCCCTGCAACGCGCTATCTGTGATTAGCCTTCGTTCTATCTCCCAGGTAAGTTAAGGTATCGATGTCGGCTGAGTATGAATGCCCCGGGGGGTCTATTAAATACGAGTGTCGGCCCATGACAACCACGATGTCTACTGTCTCATACATCTCCTTCTCTTCCTCGGCACGTCTGGTCTGTTCAGGCACGCTTGTCAAATAGCATACTTGGAATACGACCTCAACGAACCAACGCCGAAAGGTACTCCGTTGCAGCCAGACCATGTCGCACCCGGAGGAACACCCCGGCACGCCTGTCATGGGAACAAACGACAAAAACGACAAAAACGACATCGCAGCGTTCGACAAAGAGTCACTGCAAGTCGCCAACAACGATGCCGAGATCTTCGTCGACCCCGTCATCGAGAAGAGAATCCTGCGCAAGCTTGACTTGCACCTTGCTCCCATTTTCATGTCGCTCTACTTCTTGTCCTACCTCAACCGGAGCAACATCGGCAATGCTGCCGTCGCCGGGATGAATGACCAACTCAATCTGAGTCCTGCCCAGTACAGCACTGCCGTCAGTGTCTTTTACGCAACTTATGTTGGTCTAATCTTTCCCATCGTCTTGGCCTTGCGCAAGATCAAGCCTCATCGCGCCATCACAACCATGGCGGTCGCCTGGTCTCTCGTCACCATTGGCACTGCCTTCTGCAAGTCTTACGGTGCCCTTGTTGCCTGCCGACTTCTGCTCGGCGTCTGCGAAGCCGGGTTCTTCCCTTGCATCTCGTAAGTTCTCTTGATATGCCACTGCCTTGCCAGTCCGGATCATACGCTGAATACCTTACTTTTAAAGTCTTTACATGACAATGATCTACAACCGGCAAGAGCAGGGTCTCCGGTTTGCATATCTGTTCAGCTCGATGGCCCTATCGGGCATGTTCGGTGGCTTGGTCGCCACTGGCATTACCTACATTGGAGATGCTGGGGGCCTTCGCTCCTGGTCATGGCTTTATATTCTGGAAGGGCTTGTGTCGCTCATTGTGGTACCTTTTGTCTGGTTTGGACTGCCAGAAAACCCCGCGCAAGCAAAGTTCTTCAATGCTGAAGAGCTCAGGGTCCTAGAGGCTCGAGAGCTGAAGCGCAGAGAATACATGGGCGCTGCAGAATTCGACTGGGCGCAAGTTCAGTCCGTGCTTTGCCATTGGAGAGTCTATGTCGCCGCCGCCGTGCAATTCCTTCAGGACATCGTTCTCTACGGCTTCAGCACCTTTTTGCCCTCCATCTTGCGGAACGATCTGGGCTATTCCGGCCTGGAAGCTCAATACCTCAGCGTTCCTGTGTACGCTCTTGGAGGTATCAGCTTCTTCGCTGCGGCTATCCTCGGAGACAAGTACGCGCTTCGCGGATCAATCCTCGGATTTCTGGACATCTTTGCTGTCGTGGGCTACCTGCTGATCATACTCGTGCCAGCAAGCGGCGTCAAATACTTTGCTTGCTACCTCATTGCGCTTCCACTCTACTGCGGTGCCGGACTAAATGAGATGTGGATTGCTAACAATACTGCACCCCACTACCGTCGCGCCACTGCCATTGGGCTCTCTCAGGCAATCGGTAATCTCGCTGGCATTGTCTCAGGTCAGGTCTACCGAGAATCACCCTATCGTCTTGGTAATTGGTTTTCGTTTGCTTGCACTGTACTGGCTATGATCCTTATTGGCGTGCAGATCCTGTATTTCCGTCGTCTCAATTTGCGAAAGACGAAGATTAGATCTGGGGAAATCACGGATAATCGGATTAGTGAGGAAGGCGAGGACAACCTCGATTTCCGCTATATTTACTGATTGATCATATCGCTTTCAAGCAAAGTCTCTATATAACCTGTTCTATTGAGAGAAACTCGATTATACCACTACTTGTGCAGCCTTCGACATGCAAAATCAAGACGTGATTGCTCTGTTATTATTGAGTTTCTTGTCGTGCAATCATAGACTAGCAAAGCAGACGCGGACATCACGCATGTAATCGAACCTCCGTAGACTTTGCTACAGGGCGGAGTAGCTTGAGAAACCCATTTGACACTGATGGTAGGTTTTTTCTAACCGTGGATTATGGCTAGATTCGCGTCCGCTTCTCAAAATTTTCAAAAGCCGTGCAATTTACAATGAGCCTTCCCAGAATTATACGTCGAGAATTTTATGACAATTTCTCCTATGCTATAGAACGATGTCATTGGAAAGCAAAAATCCATGTTGCCACACATAGCAACGGGACTAACCTCCCCAGGTAACTAGTCATAATTCTTCGATACTATGACCGCAGATGATAGAACTACATAATAACACGCAGTTCTCGTCAATACGTTACACGACTGAACAAGTGGCGGAGCATGCTTTCATACGAGGCTAGCCAATAGCATGGGAGGTGGCAGCTAGTCTTCAACTTCAAAGCTTCTATAACGACAAGCGTGTGGTAGACCACGCGATCGGATGGTCTTCAAAAATCTCTGATCTAGGATGAGTTCCAATCGACCATGTGACGAACGTTACATTCTGGAAGACTACTTTCTAAGCTGCCAAAAGAACGCGTGTGGAGACCCTAGCGCTTATATAAAGACTGGAAACCACGAGATCAAAGCTACGATTAGCGGGATGGTCAACGTGTTTCTGGAACCAGGCAATCGGTGAGCGGTAACTCGTGATTCAAGATCACGTGCTGCGGGTGTTGCCGCCTAGGCGGGGATCCGCTTCTCAGGCAGGCTCAGGCAGGCACAGGCAGGTAAAAACTGTCGCGTGGTCTTCCTCGAATCTCGGATCATGAGAATGTTGTCGTGAAGCGCCAGCACATCCAAGGGCCGGTGACAACCTTGTACTCATACATAAGCACTGAACCGGGCGACTAGTACTAGAATGGGTAATCATCTAGGAATCCCGCCTGTTGTATTTTTTTGTACTTTTTGCTTGACGCGGGACAGAAAGCTATATCACTCTCATATATAGTGGCATTTCTGAGCCAGATGTAACATTAGGAGGTAGTGGACACTTCGACGTGCGCAACATGATGACTAGATATTCTTTCCAGGGCAGTCAATTTTTATGAATGGATGGTTTGGGGAATCTCTTTGACTTATTGCCTGCCATCGAATTGGATTGGAGTATTATGATATATTTTGGCCTGAATTCTGTAATAGTTGACGACACTATCAACATATTCCCCTCTCTTCACATCCCAACCAAACAGCCTCGGCCATGGTTCAAGATCAGCCCTATGTAAGCAAACGGGTGGCGGCGCTGGAGCAATCATCACTCGTTTCGGTGCTACTGCGGCGGGGGCGAAGATCCTTCTGCACGTAAAGCTCACTCGGCTCCACGCTCTTTGGAAAGGTGATTGTCGCGAACTTCCCTCCACTCCAAACCCGCCAACGCGTGTGTTTGACGGTTTGTTGGAGTAGCTAGGAGGCAGTTGGCAGTGCCCAGGCGACATTTGCGAGTATTGCCTCGGCACCCAGACCCGCCTACGAGCTATTGCCCTACTTTGCCTAACCACCAGCTCGAGCGTCCAAGGGCTGCTGGCCATGGACGACGCTCGCGTGCGCCCATCCTCGTCGGCCACTCATGAACCTGCCGGCGAGCCAGCCCTCAAGCGATCGCGCTCTGACACTGACACCGTTGCCACCGCAAACAATCAATCCGCCGGCGACGGTGCTGCCACTCAGCAGCAGCAGGACCCTCAACAGGCTGCCGGCGCCCAACCCACCACCGCCGCCCGCCTGTATACGTGTGGCAAGTGCTCCAAGAGCTATGCCCGCCTGGATCACTTGAGTCGCCACGTGCGCATGCATACCCAGGAAAAGCCGTATCAATGTCAGGTCTGCTCCAAAGCATTTGCTCGTGCCGACTTGTTGAAGCGCCATACCCTCGGCCACAACAAGGATGACCCTCAGTCCAAGCCCGCCATCATCCAACACAGTCGCGTCTCACAAGCCTGCGAGGCCTGTGCAGGCCTCCATCTCAAGTGTGAGGAGGAGAAGCCTTGCAAACGTTGCACCAAGAAGGGCCAACAGTGTAACTACACCACCACCTTCTCGCCAGGTGGCATGGATCCGGCGCAACACCAGCAGCAAACCCCGCAAGACACCTCTGTCCAGTCGCCACAACCGCCGCAGCACCAGCAGCAACAGCACTTCCAGCACATGCCACAACACCAACAGCAGCAGCAGCATCAGCAGCAACCATTTGGTAACGGTCTGGCAATACAGAATTTGCAGCAGCACACGCCACCAATGCAACAGATGCAACAAATGCAGCAAATGTCGCACATGCAGCAAAGCCGACCACAGCCAAATCGCAATCATTCAATAGCCTCAATTCACTCGCAGGCGCCGGCGCATCTACCTGCTATGCAATTTAATGAAATGTCGGATCACCAACATCAGCAGCAACAACAGCATCAGCAGCAACAGCAGCAGCATCAACAGCAGCAGCAACAACAGCTACCGTCAATGAACATGGTCGGCGGAATGATGCCCCCACAAACTCCCGACAACAGCATGTTCGACTATCTGCGCGACAAAATGATGCCACCAACGACTCAACAACAACAGCAGCAATTGCAGGCATTCACCGACTATCAAGGAGGTCCATGGACGCCCCGGGAGCTCTTTGATTTTGGTGTCGACACAAATATGGAGCTCAATGAACTGGATTTGACCTTCATGGACACATATAACAATGCTAATCCATTCGACCTCCGGACGCCCAGTATTGGATTCCCAACGACTGGCTCTGATATCATGCCAAGCTTCACATCAGCACCTTTGCCCCCACTGGATACAGGTGCATTACCGAAACAGACCGTGTGGCGGTTCCGACCATTGGCAAAGGACTCTGGATCCGCCGAACAGACGAATTTGTCTCTTCCGACGCCTACCAGCCTGGACATCGATAGAAGGGTAAATTGCGAGCCTCTATCTCAGACTTCACGCGACAAGATTCTGGCTATGATTCTAAGCACCTGTAAGCCTAACAACATACCAAGATCTGTGGCTTGCTTCCCCTCAATCAGCCTCTTGGATAGTCTATTCCAGTTTTCCTTAACATCTCCTGGATCGCACGCCAAGCACTGGATCCATGCACAAACACTACTTGCAGGCCAAACCAGACCAGAAGTTCTCGCCGCCATCATAGCTGCCGGTGCCGTACTGACACCAGACACCGCGATTCGCAAAGTGGGATATGCGATACAAGAGGCCATTCGCACTGCTGTCCAGGTTCAGGTTGAAGAAGACAACACGCTGATGCGCGATCTGCAAATCATGCAAGCGTCATTGCTACAGCTCAAGATCGGTCTCTGGAGCGGTGATAGTCGCAAAATGGAGCTCGCCGAAGGATTCCAGCAGGTTCTGGTGACTATGGCGCGGCGCGGTGGTCTTTTCAGGCGTGGTACCTATGAGCGCATTGTACCTTATGCCGAAGACACGGGAGAAGTTCTTAACAACAAGTGGCGCATGTGGGCCAAGCAAGAATCGCGGAAACGATTTGCGTTACATCTCTTCCGCCACGACCTCGAAGCATCCGCCTCGTTGCTTTCAAGCCCTCTAATCTCATATGCAGAACTCTATCTCCCTCTGCCAGAATCGGAAGCCCTCTGGCATGCAGGCTCAGCTGAGCAGTGGAAAGCTACGTATATGAAGAGTTCTGCGCCACGACATGACCGCCAACCGTCGCTCGTCGATTGCATCCAAGATCTTGACATTCTCGCCACAAAGGATATCTTCGTCGATGGACGCCAAGCCAGCATGGCAGTCCTGGGTGCTGCCTGGCGCATGATCTGGGAGTACCGCCAACTTGAATCATCAATGAAAGAGCGCTCTAGCCAGTGGTGCAATGGCAACTTGCTCATGACATCGAGACACTCGGAACTCACAAAACTCCTTCAATGCTTCCGGATCTCTAGCGTTGAAGACGCTAAAGTCACGCTTATCCTGGAACTGCTCCTCATGCATCTTCACCTTTCTCTCGATGACGTGCATCTGTTTGCTGGTGTCGAGGGTGAAGAAGAAGCTCGCCGTGTGTACCCATCTCTTGTGCAATGGACCAAAACGGCAACCTCTCGACAAGCTCTTTGGCACGCCGGCCAAGTCATCCGCGCCGCTCGCAACTTACGCTCTGGCCTGATTTGCGATTTTGCTGCTATCGCCGTTTACCAGGCTTCTCTAGCCTTCTGGGCTTATGGCATCATCACGCGTGCTTCTGAGCCAAGCCCTCTAAGCAGCCATAACATAACCGCCTGGCTGGATGGCCCTGACGACACCGGCGCACAACGCTGGATCATCAACGGCAAGGGGAACGCAGCCATCCGGAGCCTACCACAGCCTGGTGTAGCAAGTTCCGCAAGCGATGCGGCAGCGCTTGTCAGCAATCCAGACGATGTCGTAGTGGCGGTTGTTGCAGCGATGCGACGAAACCACGCAGAAGCAAGAAGCCCGCCTCTGGTGGACAACTTGATCAACATGATGGAAGGGCTTCGAAAGGCTTCAAATTCGCGGACATGAGACTTGGAATACTACCGCAAACCTTTCAGGACGATTGGAAAGCATGCACTGGAGGTTTCAAAACATAGAAGTACTTCGGCGGGTTTTTGCTTACTGGCAAGGCCGATTGGACACACAGGATCACATTTTCAGGATGAATTTTCGCGCGGGAAACATGGGATTGGCTGAGAGAAATCGGTCGTGGCATTTATGATATCCCCAATGCTTTTTGTTTTGTGCTTGGTTGCTTGGAATTCTTCTTTTCTTTTGGCGTTCTTGTATCAACAAAACACACATATATTATATCGCCACATATCAAAATCATGAAGTTAATGACCACCCCCGATCCTAGTATCGCGCACATGACTCCGGAGACAACCTTTCGCCGCATCATCTACATAAAGATTACATACACCAACTGATAATTGCCTGCAGACCAGCCACCACAAGCAGACCGGAGACCAGGCTCGCCCCAAGACGGTCCGTACCACCTGTCTCTTGCGCCGCAGCGGCGTCTTGCGTCGGTGAGCCAGAAACGCTCGAAGATTCAGCAGCAGTCGCAGCAGCAGCAGTCTCAAATTCCGTCTGGCTGGCCCTCGCACTCGTCGTCGATCCCGAAGCGGCTTCGTCGTATTTACTAGCAGGAGCCGTACTACTTGGCTCAGCAGAAACGCCCGTTATGGTCTGCACCTCCCCACTCGGAGCAGTATACACGCCCGAAAGAGCATTTCCCTCGCCTCCAACATCATCATGGTATTCCCCTACAACGAAAACATCAGCATGTCACTCCACAAAAACCATCCCTCCCCAGAACCAAACCCAACCAGAGAAGAAAAAGCAAACCCAACTCACCACTAACAGAATCCAAACAAAGCAGCGACCCATCCACATACGCAAAACAAGTCTCACCGCTCGCACAATCGAGTTTCACGGCTCGTTTGAGGAGTCTGAGTTTTTCCGCGCAGGTCGAGTCGGAGTCGTCTATGAGGTTCAGGGAGTTGCATTGGCCTGAAGCCGCGATGGAGGAGCAGTGTTCTTCGCCGGCGCAGGTGCTGCTGTTGTCGCTGTTGTTGTCGGTGTTGCTGTTGGAGTCTTCTGGGGTGTAGGGCCATGCGAGAGCTACGTCGGAGGTGCAGCTTGATGCGGTGGCGAGGGAGAGGGAGGATACTATTGTCAGGTAGGTGGTGAGGAGCTTCATTGTTGACATTCAGGAGAAAAAACGGTATTGCTAATGCAAATGGTGCTTAGAAGTGGTTTGTAGAAAAGTTTTGACGATATGGAAACCATGCCCATGACTTTATATGTCGAATAATGCGTGTGGACCAATCGTTACTTCGATCCTCTCTCGCGGTGTGATTGATGCAAGCCTCGCAATAACATCGAGTACAACGCATGGGAAGCTGTGAAGTCATGTGGACTCACATAATACCCCTGCCAGCGAGTTTCTATGAGCGATTCGTGGGCCAGAAGCATTCCATCCCGGTGGGGCAAACACAAATTTATTTCTTCCAAGCCATTGACTGAAAGAAGACGACTGGAGCTGAATGCAGATAGTACGTTTCCAGATATGCAGCCACCGCCAAGACAGGGCTGAGATTTCGCTTAATAAATAAGGTCCAGAGCGGATGTGTATCTGTATGGCAGTGGAGATATTCTGAAGATGATATTCTTTTGCTGCTTCGTTAAGCTCCGCAAGAATTATGGTTGCGGTCCAAGATACAAGGTTCGTGAAACCCATACGATTGCTTAGCTCATGTGGCTTCTTGAGGTAACGAAAAGGCCTGAACCTCATGGCATGGCTACCATAGTCTGGTTCCACAGCCAAGACTCAATTGCAAGCGCCTTCGTATGTTTAAGCCACTGTGGCTTCCTTATCGAACGCCATTTTAATCTTCTCACGAACAGCGCATCGCAATTCCAGCATGCCCAGGAAGCGGCAAGAATACACAAGACAGGCTACCGCTGGACTCGTCCAATGAAATATTCGGATTCAGATTTCTACATCACAACTCTTCGGATGAAGAGTTGGGACTATCAGTACACTCGGTACCTACGACCATGACAGCGAGAAACATCATGTTATCAGCTTTGACGCCCAAATTCCTATATCCCTATACCTTCTTGGCACACTAAGAACGTCTTCATGACCTCGCGCAGTTCAGTCATAGTCCTACTCGCTTCCTGATGCGTACAAGTCGCTTCACCGGTATCGCCACGTCCGCTCAGGACGAACATATGGCTGAAGGCAAGATGGTTTCCCATTCTTATTCAGCGGACCGAATCGGTTGATCATATCCTGGCCCCACGCTTTGATATACGGTGCGTCCAGAGTCCGGCCTTGACGCATGTGGTGTTTGATCCTGCATGCTTCTGCATCAGCCGAAGGGCGGCGATAGGAAGCGCAAGAGTCTGGAAAGCCTACGGATGGAAATTCTGATGGTCGTATCACCCAGGGAGGTTCAAACTGGACGATGCGAGGTTCGAACAGGCTTTCGAGCTCTACTTCCTCCATAGCTGCTTCCATGGTGCAGTAGTCCAAGATGGGCTTGAAGCTGCCAGTCAGAAGCTTGATACAGCGAAGCGAGAGACTCCGCAAGCCCTTGAAGCTTTGTAAGCATATGAGCAGTTCGTTCTCGGTGGCTTGAAACCCTTGTAGCGTGAGATCCTGGAGACATGGCAAGCTTGACTCTGCCAGTAGCCGGAGAAGGCGCCCGCCTTGCACATTCAAGTCATCGTCGATGTATTTTAGAGAAAAATAGGCGAGATCAAGTTTCTGAATGTTGGGGCAGCTCCGCAGTAAGACACGCAAACCGTTAACATTTGGCTCTCTGATGGCTTCCGGGATCTCATGATCAGAACTTTGATCAATGACCCGGCCCGAGATACTCAGGGAGAGCTCCGTCAGATGGCTGAGAGAACAGTCAAGCCTACCAGATGCGAAGTCTACGATAGAGAACTCCTCGTAAGATAGGCTGCAGCGTAGCATACGACTGCTGTTGAACAAGTCCAGAGTTTGAATAGGCAAGTTACAAGTGGTCAAGGATGCGAACAGCGTATGGTTGGCGCTGGCCACTGTGGTCCAGATTGGTTCCAAGCTTCCACCAAACAGCGGTAGAAGAGGCGTGGTAGCGTCGTCCTTGTAGATTTCTACCTCAACTCGCAAAATGCGCAGAGAAGCTCCGTTCGCAGCAAGATTGGAGAATGCCTGGCCAAGCAGTGCCACATCTCTCTGATTACGCAGCATATCGAGCTGCTCAGCAAGTCTCGCTTCCAAGACGGCGAGATCAAGTCTACTTTGTTCCATTTCCTTTTTCGTCAAGTCCTTGAGGCCTAATCCAGCGAAATTGCCATCCTTGTCGTGCTCCGCGAACTTTGCACTCTTCTTTTCTAGTCGAGTAGTGAGTTCCAAGGTATTGTACACTGGTGCGACAAGTGTCAGGTCTTGGAGCAGACACCCAAGGCCACCAGACGCGGTTACAGCTGCGAATGAGCGAAGTCGCTCTTCCGTGAGTTGTACTCTTTTTGTGCGGAAACTGGCTTTGAGATGTTTTTGTGCTGTTTTCAAAGCGAGGCGTTTGTTTGTCAGTCGAAGAGAACTTATGTCGGAGAGGGGTAATAAAACGACCACTCTCTCGGTGAGTTCTGGAGGGAGGTCTTGTAGAGACATGGCAGCAGTCAGGTCACGCGATGAGAAGGTTCACGTGTTGATGAGGAGCTTAACGTGGATTGCGCGGTCATCACGCCCTCGACAGTCATCGCAGTGCTACATAAGGATCAGGTGTGTGTAATACCAAGAGAATAGGAAGCGAGAGAGGGGAGGCTCGCTACTGTACGTCTGCGGCGTGGAGATGCCTTGCAGCCTCAGGTGATAACTCGCTGGGACGAGGCTGGCGCGCTGGCTAGGCGCCGGAGGAATCTCCTGGCTTCTCATCGGTCCATCCGATCAACCGTTTCACAGATCTCGAGAAAGGAGCCTCGAACAGAAGGGACGTAGTCTCGTAGTCTTCATACCACAAGCCCCTTTTCTGAAGCATTGTATCTGACTCGGTACAAGCCTTCTAGGCGTTGTGAGAGCATAGTCTTGACTAACATAGTAGCGCGAGACTACAGAGTGGCAATTTTTGAGCCCCGTAACATATGGAAGTAAAAAGGGAATACCTACTGTTTATCTTGTTCTTCTTCAAATCGTGGTTATTATCATGCGTTCATTCACACATCTCCTCACGACAGCCGCATCGCTTCTACTCCTGTTCCATTCCCAGGATACTTTGGCAAGTAACGCCGACGCCTCATGCTCGCAAGAACCTCCTTCGAGCAATCATGCTGGTCTTGGTCCTGGTTACTGCAGCGATAAAATCCCCGGGGGCGAGGCGCTCGACTTGCATAAGACCAGCGAAGAATTCTCAGAGAGCAACTCCATCGAGGGCTCGACCATAGGCCTATTCTGGACGCCATGTCAGCCCATAAAGACCAAACATATGTGTCCCGCTGGATATCGGGCGATCGCATACGGGCATGGCAAGATTCTCGATGCAGCTCGTAACGAATTGACAGCTGAAGGATGTCATGGTGGGATAATCCTGCGTCGATTTGATTTTGTAGTCGCTGACTGACTTGGCTCTAGGTATTGGTATCAACGGGTATGACAGAGCTTTCTGCGCTGCAGCGAATGTGCGATACGAACATTTACAATGGGGGCCTGGGAGCATCTCGAAGGCGTGCAACACCGAGTGTCCGGATGGCTGGGTCACTTTGACGAAGACCTCGCATGTGACCGGGCAGAAACGCGGGTGCAAAGATGGGAAGTATGCGCCTTTGTGCACTCATCATATGCGCGTGTATAGCAGTACCTTCGGTGTTTGCTGAAATGTCCCAGTCCGTCAAAAGTCAAGGCGGCAACAGCTCATGCCCTTTCACCGGAACACAAATCCCGGATACACAGGATCAGAAGGATCGATAAAAAACTCCATCTTCCCAACAAGCCTCGCCTCGCCTCTCACGCAAGGAATACAGCCCGGAAAATCACCCTCACCAGCCGTCGAAGCCGTCACAAAAGCCTCAAACTGCGTCCCAATAATCGACTCATGAATGAAACGCTTCTCACCAGCGACCTTCCCTTGGGCCAGAAGCACAGCAATGCGAGCACAAGTGCCAGAACCACAAGGCGAGCGATCGATTTGGCCGTCGGCGAAGACGACGACGTTTCGTTGCGTGATAGCTTGAGGATTATCATCTCTTTCCTCGAAGAAACAGACGCCGTAGATATCGTACTTATTGTTGTAAAGGAAACCAGGAAATTGCAATTTGACTTGACGACCCAGCGCCACGAAAGTCTGGTAATTCGAAGGTTCCACGCTCATACCCAAGCTCGCAGCATTGACGCAGGCATATACCGCGCCGCCGAAGGCAAGATCGACCGTGACAGGCACTGACTCGCCCGAGACTTGGACTTCGATATCATGACCAGCTGAGAGTTGGTAGCTGGCGACATTAACGAACTCGACGCCCAGAACTTTGCCAGCCCCATCAAGCGCAGCCCGCGCCACGACGCGTCCAGAAGGGACATCAATAACGACGTCCACGGATTCCTTTTCGCCCGCTTTGACGATCCCATGCGCGAGAGCCCAGTACCCCAGCGCAATAGTACCATGCCCACAAGCCGTGGAAAACCCATCCTTATGCCAGAACAGCACGCCGAAATGCGCACCGTCATCATCAGGCGGCACAATGAAACCTCCATACATATCCGCATGGCCCCGGGGTTCGTGGCATAGAGTTTGGCGGAGGAGATCGAGGGGATGGTTGGGTGTTTCTAGGATTTGTTCGCGTTGGGTGGCGACTGTGAGGGTTTTGTCGTCGCTTAATTGGCCTGCTGGGAGGGTTGAGACGATGCGGAAGGGTTCGCCTGCTGTGTGCCAGTCTTCGGTGGTTTGCCAGAAGGGTTCTTGAGACATTATCGTTGATGGGTGTTGTTTTATTGCCCCAGCTAGTTTGTTTGGAGGGTGTGGTGATGAGCGACGGGGAGTGGGTATGGGCGTTTTGTGTGGTAGGAACCGGCGAAGGAAAATCTATCCATCAATAGGGTATTCTATTGCAAGCATTTGAGAAGCTCCATTTACCTCGAACACTCAACAGTCGATCGATACATTTAAACTCCCGACCTTACATGAGCATATGACGCAATGCTCCCAGGAACACGAAGCATGCAAGGAAGCCGAAGCGGAGCCAAAACCGGTTTTGTGAACGAACATGGGGCTGACATGGAGAGGAGAGGTTCAGCCACACTTTGCGTTCATAAACGCCCCGTTTCTCATACATCTATCTCAACAATAATCTCAAGTACCTCTCTCCAAACTGTATCTAAAATTCTGCAAAATCGTTTCGTTGCCAAACAATCCACGAACCAAACCTCCATAAACCATGCCTTCCACGGACGTCTCCAAGAAGATGGCGCAAGATGTTACGCCATCGCGAACGGGAGCCGTAGAAAGCCACGAGGAGAGCGCGAAAGCTAGTGCTAGTGTATGTTGACCGTAGTACATACGCAGTCCTGAAGTTCGTAGCTAACCCGGCGTGTAAAAAGGCAGGATTGAATCTCAACATCTTCGGGGCGCTCTCGGGCGTGTTCTCGGGCAAGTCGACCAAGACGACCGAGAAAGATGGCAGCTCGGTGGAGAAGAGGGATGACAAGGCTGCGATGAAAGGTGCGTGCTATGTCCTGCAAGTTCCTTTCCCTGTGTTTTGCCAGATGCTGATTGTGTTCTAGGAGCTGGCGCTGGTAATTTGAGCGCTGCTGGTGCTGCTGATGCGGAGGAGAACAAGAAGTCGCACAAGGGCCATATCGAGGACAAGTAGGCTTTTCTTGACAGCTCAGGCGGTTCCGGCGTTTTTTGTGTCCTAGTTTCCGACTTTTGGAGGCGGCTGGATGAGTGTTTTCGGTGGGTTCCACGCCTCGGCGTAGTGAGACCCAACCGTGATTGGATATAACGATTAGATGATCAATACCATGAATCAAGTTTCCGCGTCATCGTCCAATTTGGCATTTTGAAGTGCTTCCCATGCCGTTCGCTGCTGTGCCTTTACTTTGTCGTTCGAGTGCTCCTCTCCGTTCTTCTCTGCGGATACGCCAACGTCCTGGGTATCCTGCGATCCACCCGACTTCTGAAGTCCCTTGAAAACCCCCTCCATCCTCTCCCCCGACTCTCCGATAGCCTTAATCTCCCCCCGCAACTTCTCAATCCTCTCCTCCATCATCAAAATCAAAGTCTCTCGCGCCTGATGCGGTCTGTACTGATTGATCAAATGGTGCATGTTTGTCACGATAGTTTTCAGATCAATGATCCGGTCTTCATACTGTGTCGGGTCCTCGCTCAAAGTACCCGTGAGAGCGAGGAAAGTCGTGAGCATTGAGCGCGCGAGACTGAGAAGGTATGGTTGCGGGTTGAGCTTTACTGATGGGTCGGAGGGAAAGAGGACTTCGATACCGGCTTCTTCCAGAGAAGGGTCAGGAGCGTTCAGATCGTGTTGCGCACCGAACGTGCGCCATTTGCCGTCGGCTGGAGGAGGTGGTGGGACGAGGTAGCGGAGGTTGGGTGGGAGGGTTGTGGTGTCGAGATCCTTGGTTTCGCCTGAGCTGGTTGCCCGCCTTTCTTCGGAGCCTGGCTGTGGGATGCCTTGCTCTTTACGGATCTGGCGGAGTTGGTCGAGATTGTTCTTGGTGAAGTGTTGGTAGAACGGCGGAGGGGTCGGGAAGTTGGCTTTGGTTTGAGGTTTTTCGGCCATGATGGGTAGACCGTCTAGAGAGCGCAGGCGAGTAGTCAATGATATCGCAAGTGCTCTCACGCGGTCTGTCGAATCGGCGTTTTAAGTGGGAGTGGTGGTCGAAGAGTGGATGTAGGAAGACACAGCTTCACTTCGCTTCGTGTGTCGGCTGCGGCTCTGCGCTGTGGCCCATCAACGTGAAACAAGCTTTCGAAGATCCTGGGGAGCTGGCGGCGCCGATCCACCCACGCCCTGAGCGATTGTCGTCACCTTTCCCTTTCCCCTTGTTATGTGTTGGCAGGAGTTTCTCTCTCTCTCTAGAATATTTCACTTACCGTCATGTGATATGTGAACTCAATCATTCCTTCTCCCCGTTCATTCCCTTTCCCACCCTCTCCTCCCAAACAATGCCCGGCTCCGAAAGCCACAATGATACCCGCCGGCGCATGCGCTCCTCCTCTCCGCCTCAAGGTGGCTTGTGGGAAGCCGCTCAGCGCTTCTGGTCCAAGAGCTATGCTGGCGATTACTTGGGTCTCATGATCGTGATACTCCTCTTGTCTTTCTTGGAGTTTATCACCGAGCCTTTCCATCAGATGTTCACGATTGATGATTCCCGCATTCAACATCCACACGCCGAGATTGAACGGGTGCCAGTTCGTACGTCAAATACTTGGAAATATACCTTCGATATCTCTACCACAAAATAAAACAAACTAACACCACCCGCCCAGCCCACCTCTTCATCTACGCCGCCGGCATCCCCGCCCTCCTCCTCCTCCTAGCCAGCCTGGTCCCCTCCAACCGCTCCGCGCATCTAACCCACGTCCTCCTCCTCGGCCTCACAATTTCAATCCTCACCACCTCCCTCCTAACCGATATTTTCAAAAACGCCATCGGCCGCCCCCGCCCCGACCTCCTAGCCCGCTGCAAACCAGACAAATCCACACCACCCGCAACCCTCGTTACTATCTCCGTCTGCACCGAAACCAGCCCCCACCTGCTCCAGGACGGCTGGCGCTCCTATCCCTCGGGCCACAGCTCCTTCGCTTTCGCGGGCTTGGGCTGGTTGGCGCTCTTCTTCGCCAGTCAGACGCATTGTCTGCGCCCCCGCGCGTCGCACATCACAGTCTTGCTCTGTCTGACGCCGCTGGTGGGCGCGGCGCTGATCGCCATCAGTCGGTTGGAAGACTACCGACACGATGTGTTCGACGTTGTGAGCGGGAGCGTGCTCGGCGCGGTGGTGACGACTTTCAACTGGCGGAGGTATTTTCCTAGCTTGTGGGCGGAGGATTGCGATGAGCCTTACGAGCCTGCGGGTAGGAGTCCGAGTCCTAAGCGCGGACGGGATGAGGAGGAAGGAGGGTATGGAGCTGTAGAGAGTGGGAGGTTTAGTATTGCTGAGGCGGATGATTATAGGCACGCATCGAGGTGATGATACTGTGTAATGTGAAGTGGAATTCGCTAGTTGGGTAGTGTATATCAGCGTATGGCGATCTTACAGGTCTTTGATCGCTCGGCATTCATTGCAGCGAGTGGCATTGCGGGATTTTTGCCTGGTCTCTAGGATCATCTGCCATGTGACATTATGCTATTCGCGTGTCCGTTCTGTAAGCCGGGTTCGGTATTTCTATTCTCATTCCCGTCTTTCCCTTCTCCACTGATAAAAATATCGTATCAAGTCTCCCAGCCAATTGCACAGCAACTGTAACCAAGCACCCAATTTCAAGTCCAATCAAAGTTTCCCAGTCGTGCAAAAAGACAAAAAGAGAAACTTTGCAGCTTCTGTGGATCGAACACAGTACCTCCAGATACCGCACAGAATGCTTTGACTTGAAGTGAACTTCAGTCTGGCGCTCTCCCATGTGAGCTAAAGCTGCCAAGATGATGTCATGTCAAACGTTGTCGTTTCTATTCGCAGATTGCAAAGAGTCTTGCTCAATCTGCGTAATGGTCCTGGTACCACTACGCTTCCTAGGCGCAGTATCGCATTGACCGAACGAGACGATTGCTTTGAAGACCACTTTTTCGTTTTCGTAGTGGACATCATACATCCCTCGGGTGCGTTTGGTTAGCATCTTGTTGGCTATTTCGGCTAGGAAGCCCATCGTGAGGCCTGCGTCGCATGAGAGTTTTGAGTGGGCGGCTGGGACTTCCGGAGCGAGTTTCTGGTCGTTGACGGTCACAGGATGGGCTTTGCTTGGAACAGTCGCATTCGCGTCCACGATAAATGCCTGCATCCCCACCACAGGCGGTTGGGTGATCAATAGATCCGCATAAGGTGGCAATGGTTGTGGAGTTGGGATTTGCGGTCCAGCGGGCTCAAAGTCATTGAAGAACATCGGTGATCGTACGGATCGAATGTCATATCTAGAATCTTTCATGATTGTATTTGCGGCTTGTGAATCCATGTGTATTTCAATCCAATGTCCAAGTTGTACGGGGTTCCCTCGTCGTATCTCCAGACCAGGTAGGCTGAGAGGGAGGAGTCGGAATTCCGTTGCGAGATGTTGCCAGTTGGGGTAGACGAATAGGTGCAGGCGGAGAGATGGTGATTCTTGAATCAAGATGTTCCATGATCTCTTGACAGAACGGAGAGGCAGCACATGGTTGGTTGGCAGGAAAGTGAGTATATGTTCAAGGAGCTCTGTAGTTTCCAAAACCCTCGATGCGGCGCAGGCTGGTCTGTCACAAAGATGTGGTTCAAGTATCTGTGGAGCTGGCTCTGTCAGGATCGTTCGCTGTTGAGCAACTTGACTAGTGATATGAGAGACCTCGGTGGGAAGAGGCAGGTTTGACGATGCTTGATCTGACATGTCTGATGTCGAAGCAAGAAGTTGCACAGAAGGACTTTCGTTGACAGGGTGTGGTGAGAGCCAAAAGTCTAGAATGCTGTTTACGAAGGAAGTCGAGAAATGAGTCAGCTATGGAGGATTGTCACACATTCCGGTGACACATAGCGAGCCGCCGGTCGATTTGTCGATTTCGCGCCCATCAAGAGAACAGCCTCGACAGCTCAGGCAACAGCGCGGGTCAATTACAGGGAATAATATGAGGGCCATGAGTGGATGTCCAAGATGCTCTGACCGGTATTGACGATGATTGGTGTGGGGCAGCGGCCTCCCCCCGTTAGCGCCCACAGATCTGTTTGTTTGTCCCCAGCATCTTCACATGTCAAAGATGGTATGAGGCAGACAGAACCATGCGACACCTCGAATTATAGCGAGCAGGGTATTTAGCTCTAGAGGCTTGAAATGTTTTCTCTATCTTACTGTTACCTAGAATATTAGAATCGCCCGCACAAGCATATATCACCATATACATGCGTGACGCAGCTGCACGCTCGAGCGCAAGCGAGCCCCAGCCATTCGTGTTGCAAAACCAGCCACCAGCCAGCAAGCCCGCCCGCCACGCAGACAAGATCAGACAAAATGGCACCTTCTTTCTGCCCACATTCCTGTCTTCTCAATACATTGTCTTTTGACTCCACATATTGTCACCTTGCAAAGAATTACGAAACAGCATCATACTTTTCACGACTTACAAAAAAACAAAACTTCCAGCACATCTTGACTTGGAATATTCAACCGTTAGCCTGATCGACAACAACACCGAGGGTCGACAAATTCGCGAACAAAATACACGCATACCTTACACAAGCCGCTCAAGAGCAAAACCCTCGCCTCGAAAATCAAGACATATCACCAACAACTTTCTAATCGGCGAATCTCGACTCTTCCTCAGCCCTCTCACACAGCCAGACACCGCCGCCACCCAAGACCATAGTCAATCCCACTTAAAGACTCGCAACCATGAACGGCAACATTGTCATCGCGATCATCGTCATCGTCCTCCTTCTCGTCCTCGCCATCATCGGCTACCTGATCTACCGCCTACAGTCCGGTTTCAGCAGAGGCCGAGGAGGCAACTCCGAGACCAGCGGTGAGGATGCGTAGATGATATTGTCTAGCGACAAGGAAGAAAACGAGGAGACATGGCCGCATGAAGAGAAGTTTCGACAAAGTTGATAAAATGAGAGCTTGGAAGCTATCAGCAGCATTACCCACGGATGCAGCTCGTTACTGCAGACTTCAAGAAGAAGAATGGACGGGACGACAAGCAGACATCGTCCGCAACGATCGTGCATTGGTCAAAGAGGCGGCTGCTACGAGAAATGAGAAAACCCTCCTGTGAAAGAACAGGCCATGCATAACATGAATTTCAACTGGCGTTTTGGGAAATAGGCCTTGGGAAAAGGCCTAAAATTGGCATAGCGCTCAAGAGCGAGCATAGTAGAGGCGCATTTTTTGGGATTAGGGACACTGGTTTTCCTTTTTCTACTTCACGATCACATCATGTAATCATTGCTGTTCATACTCGACCGAGATACCCATACAGCGAACAAAAAGAGAGCACTTTGGAGAATGACATTATTTTTACCATTCCACATTCATTGCATCCAAGTCATTCACTCGTCTTGTGTATACATCGCAGCACACTATTTCCATTCGGTGCATCTCACGAAATTGTCCGACCTGCAGGATCAAGCCTCCCTAATCATCCACCCCATCTCCCTAACCTGCTCCTCAGTCAACAACGCCTCCGCCCTCTCCCTCTTCATAAAATCATGATCCGCAAACTCAAACCCAGGCACAACCGTCTCACTAATCAAACAACCCTCCTCCTTCCCCCCATCCAACAAAAAACTAGCCTTATACTTCCCCCCCTCTACAATCCACTGCAACTTCTCCCCCGCTAACACATCCCCCCCAACGACGAAAGTTTCCACCCGCGCCTTGCCAGTCCACAATTTCCGCTCGCGCGTCTCGTCGTCTTCGGCCGCGTCGCCGTAGCCGCCCGGGCGGTTGGAGGGCGAGACTTCGTCCGCGTGGATGATCACGTAGCGCGCCCGGCCGTGGTGGAGGGTGTGGACTGTGCGGCCGCGGTTGCGGTGGAAGGCGCCGAGGGGCGAGGCGGGCGTCAGGTAGTAGTGGATTGTGGTGCTGGCGGCGCGGGAGGAGACGAGGATGTCGCTGTCGGCTGCGGAGGCTGTGAGGGATTTCTTGCCGGTGAGGTTGTGGGCTGCGGTGGGAAGGGGGCGGTCAGTTTTGGTTTTTGGATTTGGGGGTGGGTTTTTGTGGTTTGGACGGGACGCACTGAAGGGGTTGGGCACGCGGCGGGTGTCGCGGTCGGTTTCGACGAAGTAGCCGCCTTCGATGTGGGGTTGGAGGTTGAGGTGAGAGATTATGGCGCGCGTTTGGGGGGATTCGCGGTCGAGGGAGGGTTTGCTTGGTGGGTAGGTTGCTGTGAGGGGTGGGAGGGAGGGGTCGATTGTGGATGTCATTTTTGCGGTGGTTGGTGTGAGGTCTCTGGATTAGAAGTGTAAAAAGGTCTCGAAGGTGGAAGTCTGGTATTTGGTGTGATTTGTACGACGAAAGCCGTTGAGATGGGGTTAGGGATTGCGTAGAGGATATGTCAGCCGCTGCTTACATTTGCTCGTGCTACTTCTTATGCTTTGTTAGTTCGATTTGGCAGTAGCTGTTTGCCGTTTGTGAATGAACAGATGTAGCCCTTCTCTTTGCACGAATGTATCAATTCTGGACTTTTGTTGCAGCTGCTGCATGTGTGATCGCAATGTTTGACTTCTGACGTAGATGACGTCGTCAAATCAACATTTAAACCCTGAAAGAATTGAGGGCATGGATAGGAGGGAAAGGCGCTTGTGATGACCATGTGTAGCCGCGTACAACAAAGTACCAACGTGACCTCTTCGATAATGCGCACTTGTGCACAGCAAACCGGGAAGGCCATCAAGAAGTAATACAAGTCTCATACCAGTCTGCCACTGTCCACTAGTCGCAAATCAGTATCAACAAACTCAACCATCTGCCTCTGACCGACCCTTGACAATCCCCCTGAGCTTTCACTTGCAAGACGTCAACGCCGACAGCGGCCTCCGTGGCTTTGGCGTCGATAAGGCCGGGCAAGTTAATTGGAGGCTTGAAGTGTTGCTAGGAGGTATATGAAAGCATGACTGCGAACATGGTTCGGTAAACGCTCCGGTACAATACCAAGAACGTTTGCCCGCAGAGCCGCGTGAATATGCTTCCTTGGTGAATCAACGAGATTCAGGGCAAGACACACCAGCCCGGGTGCTTGGATATCCTCCCGACCCTCCCTCCTGCGGGAGTCCTCCCTTTGCACATGTTATACCCAGATTAGCTCGCCGGCAGACAGTCGAGAGATCTCCGGTGCATGCGGCTCGCGTGGGCCGGCAACACCGACCACCAGGACAAGCCAATCTCCTGCAAGCCACCCGCAATTCGAGCCACGTTCTAGTCTCGTCAATGATTCCATGCAATATGCTGTCAGTGACTAGTAGTGTGCTGTTCCTCCTCGAGCTCACACCGCTTCTCAAACATCCCCCCATAACCCCAGACGACCCTCCTCGCCCGGACCCTTATCGACACCTCGCGTGCCACCGCCCTGTATCACTTACGCTCGCTAGTGATGCTAGCTTCGGGGTAGTCTAAAAGGGTATCGCGGAGGTGGGTCGCCACTATGGCATTGAAGGCATGGATGTGCGCGAGTCGCAATCGCTGCTGCTGCTGCCGCCATCCAACAGCGACGCGCAAGGCCCCGGGACGGCAACGGGGATACGAATCGCGCCAGGCGAGCCGCGTGGTGGTATCGACAATGAGACGCGCTTGTCTCGAGGCGCTGAAAGATCCCCGGTATGCTTGTCAAATCATCTTGGCCAGATCAACCGGTGAGCGGTCGATGTAGATTGTGTTGTTGACCGGTGCAAGTTTCTGCCTCTAAGACTAGGTGCTCTTCACCTCCTTTCTTCCTTCTTCCTCCTAAACTTGGTATCACGCCTCACTCCTTCCCTCACCTCATCTATCCGACCCGTCCGTGAAACGGTCCACGTGCGCCTCCGTTTGGATCTCATCACTTGACCAACAATCGCACTCGATTCCTCCTGATCGACCAAACACAACTTTTTTCTCATCCTTGACAACGACTTCCTTATATACTGGACCCGCACTACACAATCCACGCTGAGCAACAATTCGACATTCCACTCAACCACCTATCTCAAGATATCCCACCTCCATACCACTCATTATCACAATGTTCGCTCGCAGCTCACTCAAAATCGCAAACCGCGCCGGCGCCGCCCTGCGTCCATCCACTCTCGCTGCTCCTCTCCGCTCATTCCAGACTACAGTCATTCGCAAAGACCCGCAAGATGATCACATTCCGGTCGTCCACTACGAGAAGGGCCAGCGCGTGACCGAGGACATTCACGTCCAAGAGACCAGCGCTCCGTTCGTCCCGGCCGAGGGCGACATCGAGTCCAAGGCCATCCCGCTCAAGGACTCCGTCTTTCGCCAGCTCACTCCGACGCTCAAGAAGTTCTGCTTGCCTGGCAAGGTCGCTGTTGTCACCGGGTAAGCGTTTGCACTTCGTTCACATGCAATCTTTTATCAGCTCACTTACATTACGTCACAGCGGTGGTCGTGGCCTTGGGTACAACATGGCGCAAGCCCTCACTGAGGTCGGTGTTCGTGGTATCGCCATTATGGATGTGCAACAGGAGCTCGGAGACAAGGCTGCGCGTGAGCTTAGCGAGCAGACTGGTATCGACGTCCGTTTCTACCGCATCGACGTCCGCGATGGCCTGGCTATGGGCCAAACCATCCAAGACGTCGTCGACCACTACGGACAAGTCGATGTCCTGGTCAACGCCGCCGGCATCGCCGAGTAAGTCACTCCAATCCACCCATAACCCAAGCTGCATTCCCACTGATTGCATTCACAGCTCCAACATCAAGGCCGAGACGTACGACCACGAGAAGTTCCGTCGCCTTATCGACATCAACATCACCGGCACCTTCCTCGTCGCACAGGCCGTGGGTCAGCAAATGATCAAGGCCAAGACTGGCGGCTCGATCATCAACATCGCATCCATGTCCGGCACCGTCGTCAACTACCCGCAAGAGCAGAGCTGCTACAACGCCTCCAAGGCCGGCGTTGTCCAGCTCACCAAGTCTCTCGCTGCCGAGTGGGCCCGCCACGGTATTCGCGTCAACTCCATCAGCCCCGGCTACATGGACACCGCCCTCAACCGTGTTCCCGCTCTCGACGCCCAGAAGCGCATCTGGATCGACCAGACCCCGCAGAAGCGTCTCGGTTCTGTCGATGACCTCAACAACTTGGCCGTCTACCTCGCCTCCGACGGCTCTGCCTTCATGACCGGCAACAACTGCCTCATCGACGGCGGTTACAGCATCTGGTAAACGCCCTTACCAGACGCTCTGAGCGCAATTTCAGATCTTCAAACCAAAAGGTAACTAAATTCTTTCTTTCTTTTCTCTTTCCAAGCGAGTGTTTCTTCAAGCGAACGGGCATGGCAGGACAGTACAGGAAAGGACACAGCGAACGGGGGGAATTGGGAAATACTACTCCTGGGAGTTCTGGGCTGTGAATTCTGGCTTTTTCTTCATCCTGCACTTAAACACACACCTGCGGCTTGAGGTCTTTGAAGAAAGGGGGAACAGGAGCATGCATCACTATACACCTAGAGCTCCGCTTGATACCCCTAGGATCAGCATAGATTATACAACAGGCTTACTGATTTTTTTCCTACGACTTGTGATGAGTCTCTTGTTCTGCTCTTTTTGGTTTTTGCTGTGAGATTCGCATTGCAGTACGCTTGACATGATGCTTCAAATGAGCTGCTGGTCGTCGAGTCGAAGGAAGGACGGTTGTTCACTATGTTAAACAGAATGAACACATGTCAGTGATTGAAGTCCAGTACCTCTTGATGTTGAAGGGACAGCAGATGTTGGCCGCGCTAGTGCTGTTTGGGTTTAGCATCATCAGCCGGGTAAATCGAATGATGGCGATGGGCAATAACTTAATAGTTTTGGCACACGAATGCATGCAAACACACTTCGCTAGCTGTGCCTGGTACGTGGTTTGGCGATTCTGCCTCTTTACTGCTTCCCCAGACATGGCATTTCCCGCGTGAAGCCTACATCCTCAGCACCAAGTATGAATATGGTTTGGCTATGCTTCCGCCATGTGGTCTGGACCAAGCGAGATCCAGCTCAAGAGCAAGACCCGTTCGTCGTCTCGAGATGATGATGAACACTTTTACTGCTACATGAAGATGCTAATAGCCATCAATGAACAGCACACTTGTTCTTGACAACACTGACCCAATGGTGAAGCGATCTGGCGGCAAAAAGAAGCCATTGGTGGAACAAGCGAATACTCAAAAGCGGCGCTTGGCCTATACCATCCAAGTCCACAGATGTGGGCTCCCGAGATCTGCGGAGAAGTACAAGCATACATGGCCTTGGTGGGAGCTTGTTGGCGAGATGTGCTCATGCCCCCATGGGAAATTCCGCAGGAGAGGATGGTGGGCTTGGTGATCGCGTGTTCTACATCTTCAATCTCGGTGACTTGTCGCTCCTGCCTCATGAACTCCATGGCTACTTTCTTACTCTTGTTCGCAAGACATGAATTCGAAGAGGCAGACGACTCCAGCCATGCGAGCAACCGAATGAACCCACCATCGCCACCATGGGTATCGAGGTCTCGTTCGTAGACCTGCACGACACCACGACTTTCTTCTCCGGCAATTACGATGTCGCGTCCGTCTTTATCACAATCTGTTGCTCATTAGCAATATACAATGGACTCGAACTGTTGATGCTCATCTTCACCACCTTCAGACGCTTCAGCGGTCTGTACTTTTGGTCGCTGCTTGTGTCGTCTTTCGGCTTGATTCCATATACTATTGGTTTCATGATCATGTACTTTGTCTTTACCAACTCACGTGAGTTGTGATGCTGCACATGTAACGCTTTCCCTGGACATGCTGACACTCTGTCACAGTCGTCGGACTAATCATCACCTGTTTCGGCTGGCCGATGGTCATAACTGGTCAAAGTCTTGTCTTATACTCCCGCCTACATGTCGTCCTCGGAGCTGAACACCAGAAATTGCTCAACGCTGTGAAATGGATGATCATAATCAACGCTATCCTCTTTCATGTCTCAACCGAAGTCGTCCTTTTCGGTGCCTACTACGCTCACCCAAACACTGGCTTCGCGGCAGCCTACAAATACATCGAGAAGGTCCAGATGACAGGCTTCACTGTTCAAGAGCTCGTTTTATCCGGCCTATACGTCTGGAAAACACTAGACATCATTCGCGCCACATCATCGGCATCCTCGACTCCCGCACGTCACAAAAAGCAGACCGCTCGCATCATGTGGCAGCTCTTCGGCATCAACGTTTTCATCGTCATCATGGATGTCGCTCTGCTCATCATGGAGTTCCAAGGTCGCCATGTCTTCAGCCAGGCCCTGAAAGGAGCCATCTACAGCGTGAAGCTCAAGCTTGAGTTCGCAATCTTGAGCAAACTTGTCTCTCTGACTTCTCGAGACAGAAGCACCAGCGAGGCAACTTGGACTGGCGCTTTTGAAGACTACGGCGGCGCATCTGGCCGGGACGCCGGTACTCTAGATGCGCAACGCGGCAGGTCGCTTTTCACACTGGATTCGAATCAGCCTTTGACGCTTGTACAAAGCCCTCGGACGGACACTGTCAAAGAGGAAATGGCTTATATTGAGCGTATCTCGGGATCTGCTGACGGTTTATATCTGGACGATACTCCCCTTTCCAGGCATGCAACACTTTCTACCATCGCGCCGACCGTTAGTCACGACGATCAAAGAAGACGGCGAACTTTGGACGAGGATCTCTATGCAAGCGCCTTGAGAGGCATGAGTGGGTGAAGCTGTAATGTGAGGATGTCACTGGTTACTGCAGTACTCCATACTGCTATAATTCGCACACTGTGCCCCATCCTAATTTTCCACTCGACTCAACCCTCCAACCTGTCCTGGACCCTTGATGTACTAGTCGTCGTCCCGGGACGGCGGCGGCTGCCTCTTGAGCACGACCGGGACAGCAAAATCCGACGCATCATTGTCGGCATTCCACAACAAACTCCACACACCGTCATTCCCCTCTCCTCCCCTGGGAGCTGCCCAGAACGAACGCCCAAGGCTACCATCCTCACTAGTGCCGGTCCAGAGCAGCTGCCTTCCCCAGAACTTGAATCCGGTGGTGGTGTAGGTCGTGTTGCTTGACGAAGTGAATCCCACTGCGCTGAAAGAGCCTTTGTGGGTATCAATGTACAGCAATGGCTTCGTCCAGTTGCCTTCGAAGGCGGTGTTGTTCGGCGTGGCAATGAGGGAGGTGGTCGAGTCGTCGTCTAGGACTGGTGACTTGTCAGCGACATGAAACGGGCGCAGATTGTAAAAGCAGTGCTTACAAGTCACGTTGACCGCGGCGGAAACATCGCTCGGGTGGCCGTAACCGAGGAGCGCGATGCCTGACTACGTTTCAGTGTCTGATCATGGTATTTGGATCATCCTGGACCTTACCATCGCCGAAGAACAGAGGCAAGCCGGAGACATTCTGACCATAGGCGTACAGAGTGCCTACTGGAGTCTGGTCGGCCGAGATGTCGGCAGCATTGGTGAAAGCAAGGCAAGCGGCCAAAGCGGAGCAGAAGAGGGCAAAAGAGGGTTCCATGGCAGGATCAGTGGAAAGAGAAATGGTATGGATTCGAGGATGCAAGAAAAGGGACCTGCATATTTATACTCCGTCTTGTTTCCAGATTTTTTCGGTCCCCGTCAAGTCTGTTCAATTGAAATGCCGTCGAAGACGTGGCCCAGAGCCGAGATCGCAGTCAGGGCTTCTCATGGCCGAACAAGGTCCATCATGCCTGCTTGCGCGGCTCTCAGAGAGTAGCTCTGGAGATGCAGTGCTGAAACGCTATCGAGTCGCTTTTCTTTTTCTTTTCACGTTCATGGGTGCACGTTCAAGAAACGACAAGGCGCAGCAAGCTTCGTCACGCCATACAACAAACCGCACCACAGCCCGCAGACAAACAGCAACATTTCCTGCTCTCACACCACGTCTTGCCTCCTCAGCTTACGATTTGGCAACAGCGAACGTGAATACATGACCCACACCAATTGAGTGAAGCTCAACAGAAGTCTGCCTTCCACCGGACATGACAATGTCCCATCACCAATTCGGCATATTACGGCGCAGCAACGGCGACGCGGCCATACTGCGTGGCCAGAATGCGTGGCCCGGGCATCACTACTAAGGTAACCCTATAGCTATCTTGTACAAGTAGTGTGACAGTGCGCGGTGGCTCATGCAGAAGCCGCGTGCGTGCACTGGCTTTGAATTATGGAATTGTTCGGCAGTCCGGCATTTCATCTGTTCTCAGCCCTAAGTCCTGACGCTAGAATGGATATGATCGTCAGGCACCTATCCGTTACACACAACACTGCTTGTTCATCCGACCACGATGATCATCAGACGGCGATCCTTGCAAGATGCTGATATCGGAGATGTAGCATATCATTGCAAGTGCTAACACCCTTGAGAGAAGCGATCATGTCGACTGGCTTTCACATTGATACACGAGGGAACGTGCTATGCCACTGAAAGATTCGAAAATTGACGCCTTGATTTGCAAACTTATGGAAGAGTAGCGGTCCACTACTGAGTCTCCCCAGTATAGCATACTGCAGCCACAGCCGCGTGTATCCTTGGACGCTAGGAGATGCGGAACTCATGTTGTTCACCTCGACTGGATCCATCCATGCGCATCGCTAGAGCATGTTGAGATTGCACACGGGATGTCAGTGATGTATCTCCTCCTCAGCTCTCATTGCTATCGTTACCTGCCTTCGCTAATCCGAAATACGACCTAGCGTTCATCCACCATTCACAAACCTATTTTCCTGGGCGGTCTTGAGAGTAGATACTGTTTCGTGTCGGCTTGCGGCAACCGTGTGTATCTCATGGCCCGTCCACGCGGCTTTTCAGCTCCGCCCCTCTTATCCTGTGGATCAGTAGGCTGAGACTAATGGGTGCTTTCGAAGAAGTCGAGCAAGCGATAAAAGGCATGCTCTCATGCCGTGCCTTGGTAAGCAATATTGTCATTCTACTCGTCAGTCTTTTCTCGTTGTCTCTGCCTTTTACTGCCAGTCTTTTCCGCTTGATTTACATGATGCTGAAGCTTCGAGGCTTGATATGCCTCGCGGCAGTATCGGGTGCTTTGGCTCAAGCTGCAGCACTCTTTGAGCGTTCTACTTCACCATTACAACCTCGCGATGTTTGCTCTGGTAACACAGCCAGTGACCGCAGCACTTGGTGCGATTACAGTATCGACACCAACTACTACGACGAGGTTCCTGATACCGGTGTGACCGTTGAGTATTGGTTTGAGCTCCAAAATACCACCGCTGCTCCTGATGGCGTCTCTCGAAACGTCCTCACCGTCAATGGAAGCTTCCCGGGACCTACCATCGAAGCCAACTGGGGTGATACGGTCAAGGTTCATCTGGTGAACAGCCTTGCTAATAACGGAACAAGTCTGCATTTCCACGGCATTCGTCAGAATTACACGAACCACATGGATGGCGTTGCTAGCATCACACAATGCCCTGTGGCCCCCGACGATTCGATCACATACACTTGGAGAGCAACGCAATACGGATCCTCCTGGTATCACTCCCACTTCTCCCTCCAGGCATGGGAGGGCGTACTTGGCGGCATCGTTATCCACGGCCCAGCGACAGCAGATTATGATGAAGATCTCGGCATCGTGTTCCTCAACGACTGGGACCATCAAACCGTCGATGAGCTCTACAGCTACGCGCAAACGCAAGGCCCACCAACCCTCGACACAGGCCTCATCAACGGCACAAACATCTGGGATGACGGGGGATCATACTTCGAGACATCAATGGAAGAAGACAAAAGCTATCGTATCCGCCTAGTCAACGGAGCCGCGGACACCCACTTCGACTTCACAATCGACAACCACACCATGCAAGTGATCGCCTCCGACTTCGTCCCCATCGAGCCCTACACCACCTCCGTCCTCAGCATCGGCATGGGCCAAAGGTACGACATCATCGTCAAAGCGAACATGAGCTCCGTCGCAGACGACTTCTGGATCAGAGCCATACCAGACTCCTACTGCTCGGAGAACGACAACTCCAACCACATCAGAGGAATCCTGCACTACGGTTCGAGCACCGGCACGCCCTCGACTTCCATAGTAGACTACAGCGAGAACAACTGCGCTGGAGAGTCTTCCGACGATATTGTGCCGTACCTTGCCGTCAGTCCGGGATCGACGGCGAGTTCGTCGGACGATCTTGCTGTTACGATTTCTACCAACTCGGACAATTTGTTCAAATGGTATGTCGGCGGGACTACGTTTCTTGTCGATTGGAGCGATCCGACTGCGCAGCAGGTGCTGGACAATTCGACGAGCTTTGCTGATAGCGCGGCGGTCATTGAACTCCCTACGGCTGATGAGTGGTATTACTTGATCATTGAGACGACGCTTGCGGTCCCGCATCCGATACATATCCACGTAAGTGACGCCACACTTGACTACATTTGCACGATACAACACTAACAAAAATTCAGGGTCACGGTTCGTCCTACATTTTCAGACAAATAGCTTATGGTCATTACTAACCCAACACCACCTCCAGACTTCTGGATCCTAGCCTCAGGCGACGGAACCTACGCATCCGCAGCCCCGACCCTGAACACAGACAATCCTCCCAGAAGAGACGTGGCAATGCTGCCCGGTTCTGGTTATCTCGTTATTGCCCTCAAAGCCGACAACCCTGGCGCATGGGTAAGTCTATCCCATACTACGCATGTCATTTTCGATTGAACTCCGCTAAAATCTCGATTCAGCTCTGCCACTGTCATATCGCCTGGCATACTAGTGAAGGTAACCTTCCAGGAGCACACTGGGAATCATGTATTTGAATGCTGACGAAATCTCGCAGGCTTCGACCTCCAGCTTCTGGAACGACGCGATGAGATGAGTGGCATGTACAATGCGACACAGCTACAGGAAACATGCGATAATTGGGACGCGTATGTCTCGGAAAGCGGTCTGGTTCAAGAAGACTCTGGAGTATGAAGCGGTCTTGTCTCTAGCGCATTAGATCTATACAACTTAGACAATCTAAGCAAACAAAGGCACCGGCGTCTCCAAGTAGAAGCCAGGGTCATTGAACCTCAATCCCTTATCGAGCGCATTGATAGCCTCGATCTCATCCTGCTGCAGATCGAAATCAGTGACTTCCAAATTCTGCTGCAGGCGGTCCTTGTTGTTAGATTTCGGAATAACCGCGATACCCCGCTGCGTCGCCCAGCGAAGCAAAACCTGCGCGGAAGTCTTGCCCGTCCTCGCAGCAGCTTTCTGAACGACATCGACATCCCACAAAAGAGGAATGTCCTTGGTCCTAGCGCTGAAAGCCGCGGGGAGCTCTTTGAAGGACTGCGGGCCGAAAGAAGAGTAGGCCGTCACGGCGATGTTGAGTCTCTGCGCGAGATTGATGAGAGTGGGTTGCACGAGGTAGGGGTGGTGTTCGATTTGAAGGGACGAGACGGGGTGGCGGGCGTAGGTTTGCAGGTCGAAGAGGGTTTGCGCTTGGGCGTTGGAGATTCCGATGGATCTCGCGATGCCGCTGTCGACGGTTTCTTCGAGCGCCTCCCAGGTTTCGCGCAGAGGGACGTTCTCGAGTTCTACCGAGGTGTGCTCGGCGTCTTGCCACCATGCCTGTAGAATGTCAGCTTCTGTGTTCGTGATGCGGGATGTGTTTAGGGAATTCGTACGGGGTAGCGCAGCTTCTCGGGCGAGACGTATTTGAGCGCGATGGGAAAGTGGATGAGGTACAAGTCAATGTACCCCAGACCCCAAGCTTCGTTCTGCTCCTTCGCTTGCGCAAGAGCGTGCTCTCTGCGGTGGTAGTTGTTCCAAAGCTTGGTGACGACAAAGACTTCTTCGCGCTTGACGAGGCCTTCTTCAATAGCGCGTTTGATGCCCTGACCGGCCTCGCGCTCGTTCTGGTAGTCGTAGGCGCCGTCGAAGAGGCGGTAGCCGACTTTGATGGCCTTTTCCTGGGTCAGCTTGGAAAAATCGTATAGGTTGTGTTGTTTGGGCATACGTTGTAGACGGTGTCGGCGGCTTGGTCTGCAGGAACCTTCCAGAGACCGAAGCCAACAAGGGGCATATCGTGGCCAGAGGCCAGCTTGATGGTTGAGACGGGCATGTTGGAAATTGTTACGGTAATAGCTTGGATGTATAGTGGCGAGATGAGATGAAGTTGAATCAAAGGTTACTTGGGAGCAAAGCAGAGAGTGATACTTAAGAAAAGGCAACGCTTCTGTCAGACTACTGTGAAGTCACGACATCGAGGTTGAGGAGTGCATCGGCGTGCTTGAAGAGCGAGCACTGAGGAGGCAACCGGAGCCTCTACCTTCATCTTCGCCCCCCATGGACTCCACTACTCCATCTCGCGCTCAACGTGGGGCAGTTGTAGGATAGGGCTAGTCCATGTGATGGAGGTACCCGTAGAGATCACGATAGGTCGGAGGGGCATTGTTCAGACGAAAGCGCAAGTCTGGTTGTGGTATATCCGGTAGGTAGGCGATTATTCCTAGTGACTTTCACAACCATCCGAGCTTTTATTCATGACTGATATAGGGAGATCTGATGTACTACTGTCGTGATGAAGCTGGACCAGACTGCAGATGACACTCGACCTCCTAGTGGCTGGGTCAGTGGAGTTGCGCCAAGGAGCCCTAATGAGAATGACGTTGAGTCGGCAATTGACTCGTGCGTCCATGCGATCTGCTCGAGAAATGATTCTTTCTACCACCCTTGTACCACGCTTTCCATCTCCGCCTCCACCTCCCGGGGCACCTGGGGGCACCTGGGGCAACAAACGGCTTGAACGTACTCTTTGTATTTTCTAGGGCATCTACGGAGGTATCATGCGGCAGTTGAGACTTCCCGAGTGCCGTGCAATATCTTCGGCGAGAGCCATTGGCAGATCGCATTTAATTAGAGCCTATGCCCTCTTTGTATTTTAACAGGTAATTATCCTTCCAGTTACTGACCGTCGTCATGGCATTGCCCAATACTTTGTGGCGGATCTACGCCTTCTTATTCTTGTCTATCACTTGTGTGCTGGCCGCGGAGAACAAGTCACGTATCTTCGTCCTAACCGACATCTCCAACGAACCCGACGACCAGGAATCCTTGGTCCGACTACTGGCACATGCGGATCAATATACCGTCGAGGGTCTCGTGGCTACCACTTCATGGTGGCTCAACGACACCCGATACCCCGATCACATTCTGGACGTCATCGAAGGCTACGCCGAAGTCGTGGACAACCTGAACGCCCATACCGAGAGCGAGTTTCCCACTGCGGAGTATCTTCGCAGCCGTGTAGCCGCTTCTCACGAGGTCTATGGACTTGCTGCCCTACAAAAGAACCTGTCCAGTGGTGCTGAGCTTCTCGTCCAAGCTGTTGACAACTCCAGCGAGCCACTCTATGTCCAGATGTGGGGAGGCGCCATTGTCCTCGCAGAGGCCTTGAACCATGTTCAGCAAACGAGATCGGCCGAATCGCTCAATACTTTCATCTCCAGAGTTCGTGCGTACGCAATCTCAGACCAAGACGATGCAGGACCTTGGATGAGACGCCAATTTCCGGCATTGAGATACATTGTGTCCATTCACGGTTTCAACATGTACGGACGCGCCTCGTGGGTCGGCATCTCCGGAGAGGAATACTACTACTTCGATCAAGGAGGACCGGATTCCTCGCTCGTCTCAAAAGACTACATTCGGAAGAACTTCCAACGAGGTCCCTTAGGCGAACACTACATCGATCCAGCTTTCATCATCGAAGGTGACACCCCGGCCCTTTTATACAATATGCAGAACGGCCTGAACGTGCCTGAACACCCCGAGTACGGAAGCTGGGGTGGCAGATACACCGCTGTCGAGCTGAGCGGTAACTCAGAAGTCTACTCCGACGTTGTCGACTGGGTCGTTGGCAAGAACAACCAGACGTTCGTCTCAAACTACGCCACCATCTGGCGTTGGCGCCAGGCTTACCAGAACGAATTCACCGCCCGAATCACCTGGTCGTTGTCCTCCAATTACTCCACCGCCGCCCACCCTCCCAAAGTTACCGTGAACGAAAGCAGCGGTTTCGAACCCCTGACCATCTCAGCCAAACCCGGATCGCTGATCGACCTCGACGCTTCCTCCTCCATCGACACCGACACCAACTCCTCCTCAACCCTGAGTTTCGAATGGATCCACTACCGCGACGTCACATTAGCCACAAGACCGGACTGGAACCTGCCGGCCCACGTGCCACAGCTCAACATCACTTGCGTTAGTGAGGACTGCGCTCGCGCGCAATTCGTGCTGCCGGAAGAGGACAAGGCTTGCGAGTCTGAGGATCAGAGCTGTCATAGTTATCATGTTGTTGTTGCTGCGACGGGCTCGGCAGAGACGCCGCTGACGAGGTATAAGAGGGTTATTTTGAATGTGGAGAGGAATGCTACTGTTTCTTATTAGATGGACTGTGGGTGGAAATGTAATTGAGCGCTGCGACTCCCAGGCGTGGCCGAGCGTTCGTTTAACAATATAAGTCCCGGTAGAGCTCAAGTCGCTGGAATCGGGTACTAGGACTCAGAATCGAAATCTTTTCGCCGCAAACCATTGCGAACATCTTCAGACTGCTTTCACAACATGAAGGCCCATACAGAATCGTGCAGCCTGCTCTCAGCTAAGCGCCTGGACCTGAGCCGCAAATCCTTCGCCCCACTCGCTTATGCACGACGTGCATGATGCGCTGGCCGACCTGAGGCTGAGGAACATCTCCATCGTGTACTACAACAATGAAGGTGGCCTACAGGCCCAACAACCGAGAATTCTACTTCAGCGCTAGTACTTTTTACATGCAGTTCTCATGGGGCGGTTGTCGAAATTATGGTCTCGGCACAAGTCGAAATCACCGTCTGGCACTGATGCACTTCCTTCAAGGCCATCGTCGACGGAGCCAACACGTGCTGCCTTGCTGACTCCAGGAGCACTGCCAACGAGGCCGGCGTCGACAGGTCCAACAAATGGATTGGCATCTGCTGGGGTGCATGGTTCGCCATCGACAACGACATCTCCACCACCTCATGTTACACAAAGCTCACACAGCCGACCGCCTTCAGTAAGCCCTACTTTGTCATCGCCCACACCAGATAATGCGAAGTCATCGTCTACATCTGCCCCAAATTCTGCTCTTGCCAAAGCCATCGCCAAGCATGTTACCAGTCTCTCTGAAAATGAGAAGGCCGCGTTCCTCAACAGCGAACTGACTGAGCACAACCTATTTCAAAAAGTCAGAGAATACGATGACGACCATGCAGAGACATCACAGTTGCGTAAAGCCGCCAGCAAGCTAGAGACGTCCCTGGAGATGCTCAAGAAGTTCTCGAACATCATTTCAGTGGCCACTTCGGGGAGCCCGGAAGCTACAATCATCATTAGTGCCGTCCGCGTTGTGTTTGATATCGCTCTTGGTTTTCTGGCATTCTTCTCCAAACTTACGGGCATGCTTTCTCGGCTGAGCGATTTTGTGGAACCTCTAACGGTATACTCGAGTATACCGGAGCACCATACCAGTCTACACAATGCCGTTATCGGCGTGTATGGAGATATCCTTCTGTTCTGCCAAAAGGCCCACGCAGTATTTATCGACGACAGAGGGTGCAGACGAAAAATGCCCGCATTTCGCGTGATGTGGCGGACCCAGTGGCTTCCCTTTGAGTCGGAATTCGGTGTAATTGAGAACGACATGCAACATCACCTACGAGCACTACAACACTCTGCTGCGGCACTGACTGCTGCGACAGCTCTCGATATTCAGAGCATGCAGCGGATACAGCTGAAGGAAGACCTCCTGAACTGGCTTTCTGACTTCCGGTACGAAGAACGACATGAGAAGAGGTTCGCCCAGATACATCCAGGAACAGCGGACTGGCTTCTCGATACCGACGAATTTCTGGACTGGTTCGAATCTGTAGACTCCAGTGTAATCTGGTGCTATGGCGGCCCCGGAGTAGGTAAATCATTCCTCGCAGCCAATGTCCTGGAGTACATCACATCGACACGAGCCTTGGATCCCGATGTCGGGGTAGCATTTGTCTACTACGATCATCAAGTCGCCACACAGCAAGATCTTGACCATGTAGTTCGAGCTTTGCTAAAGCAGCTTGTTCGAGTCAGCAATACTCTTCCAGATCATCTAGTGCTGGCAAAGCAGAAGTCACTTCCCATTGGAAGCGTTGAAGATTTCCTTGTAGTTGCTGAAGCATTCAGCGAGATCTTCATCGTTGTTGACGCATTGGATGAATGTGTCTCTAGCAACCGCCCTGGAATGCTTGGATTCTTACGGGAGATTACGAAGCGTCTACCTCTCGCAAAGATTTACGTGACAAGCCGACCGGAGATTGACATTTCTCGAGACATGGAAGTCGGTGGCACGCCGACACTCAAGATTGACATATCATTGACTGCGCCTGATATTGAGAAGTATGTTTCAGACGAAGTACACGATCTGCGTCGTGGAAGAAATGGCGTACAGCTATGCGTGCGATCAGATGAACTCGCAGACGACATCATCCATACTCTCACGGCCAAAGCTTACGGAATGTTAGTTCACCACTATCAGCCCTCCTTTCATTGCGTTCACGGCTCATTCTGATACAGGTTTCTATGGGTGAAATTGCAGCTGGAGAATCTTTGTCGGGTGAGCGAAAGCCGTCGAGACAGTGCCATACGAGCAGCATTGGAAAGCCTACCGGAAGGCTTGGAGAACACCTACGAGCGTATAGCCGAACAGATCGAAGCGAAGCCGGAGTATCTTCGATCGCTGGCTGTTAGATGCCTGCAGTGGGTCTTCTACGCACAGCGCCCACTGTTCGTTGAAGAGTTACGGTTTGCTCTGGCCACGTTTAGCCCGGGCGAGAATGCCGTCGACATTGAGCTGGATGACTTCGAAGTCATTTTTGGAGCATGTGCGCACCTGATAGTGCTCGAACCCGTCTACTACATCAGTGGTTTAAGCATTGTTCGGCCAGCCCATTACTCGGTTCAGGAATACTTCATGACCCACAGGCTGGCCTCTAGTCCAACCATCACATCGCGCTTACTTGACGAAAAGAAAGTGCATGCTGATCTGGCGGCCGTATGCCTCACGCATCTCAAACAGCCCATGATGCGCTCTGGCGAATTCGAAATAACAGAGCGTTCGCTTTACCTCACACAGGATCCATTCCTACAATATGCTGCTGGGTACTTCGACATACACACCACCCTTGGCGTAGATATGCTCGAGCACCCAATTTCGGATTTCCTTGATAGTGATCCCGTCTTACTACGAAGTGTGCTCTGTACAAGAGCCATGCTCGACGTACCATGGCTGCAATGCTATGTCAGATCAGACCCGTATGGTGTTGCCTTTGCCTGGGTGGAGTACAAAAATGCTGCAACTCATTCCAACTGGGGTGCTGCGGTGATGGTCGAAGTCACCTATCTTGGAACCCTTCCGGAGATCCAAGAGCAGTATGGCAGTCGTGAAGGCGCATCGCATGCTCTCAATTATGCCTGTCGTGTAAAAAATCATCTTCGCCTAGTGGAACTTCTAGACAGTGGAATCGATCCGAATCCGCCAGATCCATGGGGAGGCTCAATACTTCACGTCGCAGTGAGAGTCCAGCATGAGATGGTGATTGAGACGCTCATCGAGCGAGGCGCAGACGTCAATGCACGCGATTATCGTGGAACGACCGTCCTCCAGTTTGCAGCCATGCTTGCGAGTCCGAAGATCGTGCAGCAACTCCTCGACAAAGGAGCTGACGTGCATGCACAGGGAGGACCATGGGGCAATGCGCTGAATGCAGCAGCCAGCAGAGCTGATCTGCCTGGTGTGTCGACTGTGGTGAGCACCGAAATTACCGAGTTGCTGATCAAGAATGGCGCCGACGTAAACGCCAGAGCCGGTCCATGTGGTACTGCGCTTGTGGCTGCGGCGGTAGGTGGCAAGACGGGGGCAGTAGAATTGCTTCTCGAGGCTGGCGCTGACGTCCATGTGGAAGACGCCAGCATACTTCCATCACGTATGCCCTCAGACGATCCAGTCTTTCAGAACGAAGCACTAGACGCCCCCGGGCCTGTACTCGACAGTCCACTATACCTTGCATGCTTGAATGGGCATGTGCATACGGTAGAAGCACTCCTCAATCACGGAGCCGATCCTAATCGTGAAGAAGGAGCGTATGGCAACGCCATGTTCGCGACCTTAGAGCATGGGGACAACAACAAAATCGTCGCACTTCTCATCCATGCCGGATTCCAAGTGGATGTCGACACACTCGCAACCGCAGCTAGCAGGGGCCGCATAGACTCCTTGATCGAGATCTTGTCTGCAGACCATGAAGGATCTCTATTCAGCGACATCGACATTGGTGTGGCGCTCGTGGCGGCGTGGAGGACAGAGTGGTGGCCGGTTCCTGTCCATTCACCTTCTCGAAAGCTTGTGATAAAGAGGTTGAAGACGCAGATGAGACTCAATAATGATTTAGGACCCGACGATGCCATTGACGATGCAGTGGGGCATTTTTTTGAAGAGGTGGATGATGAAGATTGGGAGACTGCAGAAAGCGGTTCGGAGGTGTCAATGCGATCGGACGAGTGCGTTGTGATGGTATGAGGATCGAAAGCATGCACGCGTGTACGAGTCTGTAGCAACGAGATCATGTACATACAGACATGTTGAAAAACATGATGACCCCTCTTATATACGAATTTTTCCAAGCGCGAACGAATCGACCATGGTGCCATAAACACCTTGGGCTTGAGCTTCCCGCTTCTTGAATCAGGCGTGTCGCGGTGTCTCTTCGATAGAATGCTCTGTGGTTTGAAATGTTTGGTTTGAGTAGCATGTCACAAAACCGGAATTATTATACTTCCGAGGCATTTTGAACCATCGCGGCATAGCCTCTACTTTGCTATGCTATACAATGCCCGATAGTACTATACCGGGTGGATCTCAGCCCTTGGCGCCCGCAGCTGACAGCGAGGTCACGTCAACATAAACGATCATCACACTTTACATTCAGAGATCCAACAATCATCAGTCAACATTTCTTCCTCACCTTCAACATGGTCCTCGAAGCCGGCTACCCCTCAGCAACAGGCTTCCGCAAAGTAGTGAAAGCCACGATCCTCGTCCGCAAAAAACCAGGCCTCAGCGACGAAGCCTTCATCGAACACTACAACCACAAGCACGCGCAAATGGCCGCGCCGGTTTTGCAGAAACACAACGTCATCACGTACAGTCTTGTAGGCAGTCACAATAATCCCAGAGAAACGATAAGAAACTCAGAAGCTAAGTGATTCACCCGATTTGTTGCGTGAACAGACATATTGCCTCCAGCGAGATCGGACCATCATGAGCGATATGCTTCGTGGCCAGGCGAATATGTTGGATTACGATGCTATATGCACGTTTGTTTTCAAGGACTATAAGGATTTTGCTAAGTTCATGTGAGGATTATGCTCCCTGATTGTGAGGTTTGTGGAAGCTGATGAGGTGATGTGATAGGTATGACCCTGCTTCGAAGGCGTTGACGCCCGACCATGAGAACTTCATGGTCGAAGAGGACATGAAGATGATGATTGGGGATGAGTTAGTTTCATGATCTCCCCTTGAGCTGTTGGTGCGGATCGCTGACTGTACTGCAGATACATGGTGATTGAAAATGGAGAAAAGGTAGGCTAGTGTCCGAATGGAGGCAGCATACTCATTACAGTGGTATAAATATCGTCAAGATGTGTTTTCAGTATCACGCCTAAAGGCAGAGATTCCAAATAATCTACACGTAGCCCTTGCGTCCGCCGGTGAAGAACATCCTCACGACAAAGACCTGCAAGCAAGCCATGCCGACCATGACGGCGCCCTCGAGCAAGCTGAAGTTGAACACGCGCTTCTCGGTGCTCCTGACCGTGCTGAAGTTCCTGTTCTCGCGAGTGCGGAAGTATTTTTGCTGGCGAGTGAGAGTGGAGATTTGGCTAGATACGCGGAGGATGGTCTCTTCGACGCCGCTCAACTGCTCGGGAGTTGCGCCGGTCTTTTGGGGAAGGTTTGCGCGGGGCTCGTCCTCGACCTGGGGATATGTTAGTGAGGCTCTTCGGGACCGGGTTGGCTGTTCTTACCGAGATCTCAAAGTCAACGAGCTTGTCGGTGAAAGTAGAGACGGAGTTGTCGAAGCAGAAGCGATATTCTCCAGCGTATGTAGCAGTGAAGACGTAGTCTCCCTGACGCTCCTTCTCGCCCTCAAGAATTGTTCTCTCCTTTCCAGGCTCCTTTGAAGGACCAGTCACCAAGTAGTCAACTGTTGTAGGTCTGTCAGCATTTTGATCTTGTTGTTTATTTGCGAACGGCGCAACGCACTGTCGAAGGATCCACCACTCTGAACGGCGAAGTAGAAGGCGACCTTGGAGCCCTGCTTGACGACATGGGTGTAGAAGCATTCTTTCTCGTTGGGCGTGAGCTTGTAGGTCAGAGCGGTCGCAGAGGTGAAGCTCGAAAGGGTGCCCAGGAGGGTCAGGAGGGAGAACAGGACCAGCATGTTGACGGCGGGCGGCGTGAGCACTGCAGGGCGGGTTGTCGAAGTGGCTCAATGGATGGCCGGGGCGGTGTAGGACACAGACAGGCAATGGTCTTCTTTGATGGTGGTGTGTTCACTGACCTGCTGGTAGAGGTATTGTTAAGCTGTTGCCGATTAAGGCCACGCATACACGCGAGTCGGGGATGAGCAGGGGCCACTTCAGCTAGCTCAGCTTGCCCACACCCCAATAGACGCCGCTCGCTCCTATACCAGACATCCTCCCTCAACTTCATCTGTTGTTTATTGCGAATGAACACGAATGGCATTGGCACCCAAATCTCCGTGTTGAATGATATAAAATTGTCTCTTCAATGTTCATTGACACCACACACGTCTACGTCCTCACTTACTTGACCTTGAGATATTCTTACACATAGCTTCGTAGCTTTCCCCAGCAGCATGCAACTCGCCAGACTGAGATGCATTTGATCTTGCATCATGTACCATACTATTGTCTGGACTCCATTACCTTCTTCTTTTGCGAGAGCCCCAAATAGGACGTAAACGTTGGCTGGCAAAGCTGCAGGCTCGGACGAGAACGCCATGCCAGCTCAGCTACGCCACGGTCCAACGAACGTTGATCAGTTCAGGTTATCACTTCAGGCAGCACATAGCATCCATGTCCACCATGCTCCACTGATCCTGCCCTGGAATGTTACAGTAGTGGTCAATACCTGCAGTGTAAGGCTGATCTTCTGAGACTTCGTGTCAGCGTGCAGGACTGAACGTACCTGAAAGCCACCCGAATGCTTGCTGGCACTGGCGTGACCGTCATTGACCTGCCACGCCACAATAGACGTGGCATCGTTGAACAATTTTCACCTGTCTGGCTCGCCCGACTTTACTCAGCTCATTCGATGGTTTGCTCGTCGGTACGTTGTATGATTCTGGCTTGATGCGGCTCTGCGGACGCAAGGGGCCCTCGTGTGCTGTTTTCGTACGTTGTACAGATCCGCCATTACAATACGCCACGCTGGAGGACTCGGAAGACTCAAAGCACTAGAAGCCAACGGAACTCTTTGCTCGAATCCCCACCACACATGCTGTGGCACAAAAACTTCGGGCCGGATTCGCAGTGCGTGCATACACATATCATCCATGCGAGCTGACTTGCCAGGAACGATCGCCACATTCCTGAAGCATTGGTTCTCTTCCATCTACATGGTTGCCGGTACCCGGGACCTGCATATCGGAAGCGAGACGATCAAGGCTGAGGCGACCACGAGCGAGTGCAGCCATCCGATCCCCCATTGCAATGATGTCTGAATCTATCTTTGGGTCTTTGTCGCCCACCTTCATCGTGCCATCTTTGCAGTAACTCATCTCCCACGAGGGCTGCTATCCCAGGCACCATGGATGCAGCCTCCGGAGTGTCCCAGAAAGCCACTGAAGCCATCTTAAAGCGGTAACCAGCAATGATCTCGATTCGCTGGTCGATCACCATTTTGGCAACTGCAGTCCATGTTGCATGGCATCCAGACTCTCATTTCTCTAGTGATGTGGAGGGCTTAAGTCTCATTGCTCGACATATCCGAGGATCTTCGGGGAAAAGGCCTTTCAATATTGCACTGCATCCTAGCTCGTGGCATGCACCTTGATGACAGCATCCAGTCAACGACTGATCAAGCACCACGCCTCGTAAATTGGCATCACCACATCAGTGGATCCTATCCAGTATGTGAATGTGGTATCCCCTGTTCCGTGGCTCAATATTCTCGTCCTACTTCCGACGCTTGACGCCTCTATACTGCACCTTGAAATGCAAAGACTCGTCTCGACCTCGACTCGATTGTATAAAAGATGCCTCGTTCGCCCCTTCAACCGTTCTCCTCGACATCACAACAAGCTCAACCAGCTCAATAGTCTCAGCTCCTCTTCTACTCTCTTCAGTACATTCGCTTTTCAGCTTTCAAATCACGTTCGTTCAAGATGTTCGCCAACATGAAGATCGCGGCTATTGCCCTCCTCAGCTTGACCTCTATGGTCTCTGCTCTTCCCAACACCCCACCCGCATACGGAGGCGGCACCACCACCACAACCAAGGATGCAGAGACCACGTCGAGAAGCAGCATCGTGACCTGCACTCCGACTTCGAAGACCTACTGGACTTCTGGCTACACCACTTACACCACCTACAAGGAGATCACGACCTGGGTCCCCACCACCTACAAGTCCAACGTCCCTAAGACATACACCGAGAAGGACCGCACCAAGATCACTGGGATCAAGACCGTGACCAAGACCGTCACCAAGCCTTACACCTCAACCTCAACTGGCTACCACACCTCCGATTCCGTCGAGACCCGCACCTACACCACGAGTAAGTCCCCCCTTTCCATCCCCTCCCCGTCCAAATCTAAGCCCCTCCCAGAGAAGCAGACGGTGAGCACCATCGTCACGACCCTGCTGGTCGACGCCGTGGAGACCACGAAGACCACGGTTCACCACACCAAACCCTACACCAGCATCGTGACCGGCGTCAGCAGCGGCGTCGACACCATCACCAAGCCCTACACCGACTACACCTGGGTGATCGTGACCAAGACGCGCAACGGCCACTCCAACATCGTCACCAGCACCCCCAAGGTCACCTCCTCCCCCTGCCCCGTCACCAAGCCCTACAAGACCAGCACCGTCTCCACCGGCCAGAAGTGCACCACCAAGAAGGGCTGGTAAATGCCCTCTCTGCCATAAAGGCTGGGCCGCACCCCTCCCTCGCCGCTTTGTGCAGCTCCCAACCCAACCAAATCCCCCTTCATGCGCGACCCACGGCAGTACATCCACGACGATCACGAGCCTGCATGCATGAATTGAACGATAGACCGAGCTTTCAGGCGATCTTTCGCAAACCCTTCCCTCCGAACCTTGAAGCTTTCTCGACGCGGATTTGAGATTCTTTTGAGATTTTTCCTTCATGAGCTGGGAATTTCGTATGTCTTTTCTAATCCGAATCACTAACTGAATACACTCCTTTGGTATATAGCGCTCAAGAAATATGAACAGTTGTTGATTTTTGCTGGAAAACCATGTTCTGTGACCTTCACTTGCCTTCTTCTCACTGGCATTGATTGACGCCGCGACGAACTCAACCCGTCTAACTAAGCCGCCTGCCTTGGGTGTATAGTGCAGTGCACCTCCTGGTGTCTGTTCGAGGGAGGGATCTAGATACTCATGATTATCAGACTGCATTATGCTTTCGCGCCTGATTCTGGTCTGAATCTGATGGTGAAGCATGAGCGGCCTTACATTTTCAGAACATGATGTCCCAGCTCACAAAGTTCCGTCACACAGTGTCGATGAGAACGTACGACAGATCTTTGAGCGAGCCAAAAAAGCGAAGACACTAACGAAGACACAAACCAATAAAGTATTGAAAAGCAGTTTTTAAAAGTCCACATAATAATATTTCCGCTATCTTAAAACCGTCCAAGTCTTTCTTTCTTTCTTTCTTTTTTTTTCTTCCTTTTTTCTTTTCTTAATTCATGGGAGAATCTCAACCATGACATACTCAAACGCGAATAACAACAAGAGAAAGAAGTCAGATACCGAAGTATCAAAGCCGAGCGAAAACAAAGCAAAAGCAAAAAAAAAAAAAAAAACCCCCAGCACCCTTCTGTTCTCAGGTTTTGTTGCAAAGTTTGCGTACAGCCTCCGAACGCCATAGGTGGGTAGTAGTGGAGTTTGACAGGAATCAAATCCAGTCCGGACGAAAGGAAGGGAAATAAAAGGAAAAGACAGGAAGGCAATAAGCCGACAAGAACAATAAACCATCAATCAATCAACGAGAGCATAAAATCGTAAACAAATACAAGCCCAGCCAGAACCCTTACCCATCCATCCGTCCATCCGTCTTTTTCTATACCGGCTTTGCTTTATCTTTTGTTTTGTTTTGTGAGGAAAAGAAAAAATGAAGATCCGGATATGGAAACGGAACCAGTTGCCAGAAAGGGTAAAGCCGTCCCGAGCTCGTGGATCGTGAGGAGCGTTAGAGAAGGAACACCGAAACACCGAAACATGTCGACAGCCCGAGGGGAGAATTAAGATGAGGGCGTCGAGGGCATGTGCTTGGAAGGGCGGCGCGACATGTCCTGCAAGACCTGAGCGGCTTCCTGCTCGTTGACGTCGTAACCGGCGGCTCCTGCGCTGGAAGGGTATGAGTGGATGGAATGGGAGGCGATGCCACCGAAGAGTTCTGAGATGGAGGGGACGCGCTGGCCGAAGCCCTGGCTGTTGACGCGGTCGATGAACTTGGAGCAGGAGACCATGCCTGTTGATGCTGAGGGGGCGGGTGGCGCGGCCATGGAGTCGTTGCGCTGCTCAGACGAGGGAGGCAGCGGAGAGCGATCGGTTTTCGCGGCGAGGGCTCGGCATGCTTCGGCGCGTTGCGGGTCTTTTTGGCAGGCATCGCAGCCTCCGGGCATGATTTCTGGCTTCGAAATGGCCTTTGCTGCCTCGGCTGCTTTGCTCTGGAGGCAGCTGCAGTTGCTCTCGTCGGTGCAGAAGCCACAGCCGTCGTCCTCGTGGCTGTCGACGTCCATACCTGAGCCGAGCCATTGGGTGCCGTTGTCCTCGTTCGCGTTGGACTGTCTGCGAGGGTTGCGAGATGTCCAGAAGCTGGACATGTCGGTCTCGGGCCAACCTTCCTCGGGAGGCGTCATCATGCTGTTGTTGGCGGCATAATCGCTGACCGGGCCACGCCAGTTGGTAGTGATCGAAGGCAGGGCTGCACTGGTGGTGGTGGCCTGCAGCACGGGGTTGGGGAAGCCGGCATCCTTGAAGCGCTTGAATGAGCCGTGAGAGTGAAGCTTGTTCTCTGCTTCTTGAGCACGTTTGTTGGCGGCTTCCAGGTCCTTCTCCATAGCTTCGTACTTCCTCTTCAGAGTCTTGGTTTCCTGACGTGCGTCGTTAAGAAGGTTGGAGTATTTCTTTATAGCATCCTCCTTCTCCTTGCGTAGACGATCATTGTCTACGGTCAGCTCGGAGACCTTTTGAGCACGCTTGTCGCGGAAGTTGCGTTGAGCGAGCCTGTTCTGCACCCTGCGTCTGTCTTGGGCATCCTCCTGGGGCAGTGGCTTGCGACCTGGCTTTGGTCTGGCCGGCACAATGACTGCGCTGCTTAGAGGACCCATAGAGGGCGCGATTGAGGCAGGCTGAGTAGGCAGAGGCTGTTGCGAATTCAGCTGCGGAATGGCCACCCTGTTGTGCTGCGATGACTGGAAGTGTTGGTGAGAACCATTATTGTTCTCTTCCGACACCCTGTGCAGCTGCTCCGGTTGCCCGAAGCCGGTGTTGTTCGGGTGCTGCTGAAGGCGGCCGTCCTGCTCAATGGATGGGCGGACGTTGTTGTCGAAGGACGGGTTGGCCGGAACTGTGGGTTTGATATCAGCGGGCGAGGCTCGTGAGATAGTAACTGTGGCCGTAGCCATCATGAGCGAGCTGGAGGGCAGCGGGCTGGGATGGGTAAAGTAGGTAGAGATGCAGAGGTACGAGGTTATCAGATTAGATGCGTGCGTCGGAATCAGTCAGAATCAGAAGAGGCCTGCATCAGCACGAGCCATGTTCGCTTCGGCCGATGTCGGGTAGACAGAGGCTTACGCCTTGGCGGCATCGTACGAGTGGGGTTACCCAGGGTCTACAATGGTCCGAGCGATGTCGGTACGTGCTGAACATGTGACAGGGCGGGCAGTGAAGTGAAGATGAAGTGAAGTCAGACATGAGGGAGTTGGACATGGACATCACTTACGGTTGGAGCGAATGGCGTTCATCGAGAAGTGGCGACGCTGCGGCGTGCCTGACATCGGCGAGGGTACCTCGTGCTCTTCTGAGGAGTTCGTCCTCATGGGAAGGTTGAAGGCTAAAGTCGCATGTCAGTAAGCGTTGCACTATCAAGATCAACACGCAGCAAGCTTACTTCTGCCATTCAGATCATAAGGCATCGCGAAGGGGTCTTGGAACTGTTGATTGTCTGGCACGAAGCCACCCCAAGACCCATTCATGGCTTGCGAGGTGTTGAGATCAAGGTGCGGCGCACTGAAGCTTTGCGGGTCGTGCGACGTACTGAAGCCGTTGATGGCATCGAAGCTGCGCGGCTCGCTCATGCCCTGCGAAGTGTCAAGTGCCTGAGTGGTGTTGAAGGCGTTTGGGGCATCGAGGCCTTGCGACGGTCTGAACATGCCGGCAGGCCACTGGTTCATGTCCATGTTCATGTTGGGATCAAAGTCACCATACTGATTACCGTTGCCACCTGGGGTGTCGATCATGTGGAATGGTCGAGTGCGGAAAGTGTTCACGTCTTCTGGCTCGGGCGAAGGCCTCGGTAGCAAAGGCTGATAGGGGCGCATGTTGGCTTGACTTGCGGTTTGACGAAAATGCGGTATCCAAGACGAGGGAGCGGCGAGGAAGAATATTCGAAATGTGGGAGGGTCGTGCGAGGTTTTAAACTGTCGACAGACGGGTTCAAGAGAACCAGTTTGCGAATATGGCGGGCAGCATGAGCGGCAGACAGACAGGCGAGATGGTACGGGTGGAGTCGAATCAAAGCACCTTCCATCACTTCCAAAGGTTATTGCAAGGCAAGTCGCGACTTACTGGTTCCTGAAGCCCAAAAATACGACAAAATCGTTGGACGAACTGCTCGAAAGTCAATGCGAAACAATTCAGAGTTGTCGTTCGCATGATGTGCAGGAGCACGACCGACATGTTAGACTACGAGTGCCATATGCCCCGCAGGTCGGACGACGAGAGTTCCAGCAAAGTGTAATGTTGTCCAAAGACAAACTCCCCAAACTAAGCATACCGTGGATCGATATCCTGGCAGTGCTCGAACAGCCCTATCACGAATCCGCGAACTCCCTTACACACCAAGTCGCCCACCAAAGTCCGCCCCACTCCTTAAGACCGCTGGGATGGATTTTTGAGGATGCTCAAGGTGTACATGGGCATCTTTGTAGCCGCCGGTCATATTATCCTTCACGTGGAATTATGCTCGCCACGATGTATTCAATACTGGTCATGAAATGGCAGCTCCTTACATGCTGTCATACAAGTCTACATGTAAGCATGCTGCGTTGACATCACTTGAAATATATATCGCCTTGCGTTCATCATAGCCCTACCGGCCCTCTTCACGCTACTGCAAGAGTGACAGCGGCACCTGGGCTTAGCGCACCCTTAATCGCCGACTTGCAGAACGATGAGCATGTGAGTATCTGGTACGCAACAACAGAACTGCAGCACGGTTCACCAGTATCGAAGCAGTGACCACCAAACATTCGATGCATTTGGGGACCCCGCGTCTTCCCTGCAGACAAGACGATTGGAGTTCCTTTTAAGGTGCCAGTTGCCATGCAGCATTGGCTACAAAGGCATTCTTGTCAACGGCATGCGCCCATTCTGCCTCCATGTACCGCACTTTCGCAGTCACGAGACTGATTGTTCCGAGCTCTGGCAGAGATGAAAAGCGTCTGGGTGCCTTTGCTCCATTTCCCAACAACTCGATTGTAGATCTATGAGATTTATGCATTGATATTGTATCCATTGCTGCCCAACCATACCACAACCCCAGCAACCCCAACCAATCTTCCCCGTCAAGACTCGACATCAAGCAATCCTAGCGTCCTTCTCCGCCGCCAAAATGCCGCTCTCCTCTCCCTCGCCATACATGAGATACTGCGCACCAAGGTAAAAGTCGCAGCAGGCCTGGAACAGACCGCAAAGCTTGAACGCCCAGGGGACTCCACCCTCGCTGAGGAAGAAATACGTCATTTTGAAGACGTCGCCCACCACCCAGTTGACGAGCACACTCACACGGAAGCCCTTGCAGCTGCGAGTCTTGGAGTTCTCCCAGATCTGCGGGAGAGGCAAGATGGCCTCAACGCTGAGCGCGATGTAGCCTTGCACCGCCGTGTACGTGGGCGTTGAGCCAATGAGGAGCTGCAGCACCGCGAGAACGACAGTGAAGTAGGCCAAGAAATGCCAGTAGGGGCGGCGAGAGCGCCATTGCCAGAAATCGTACGGCCGAGAGCTCGCACCGCCTGCGTCCTGCGAGCCGGCGAAAGGCTTGCTGAGACTGTGTTGGGACCCGACGGGCGGGCGATGGAGGAGAGCGACGTGCAGGAGGAGGAGCTGCACGAAGACCATGATACCGGCTTGGACGAGGAGGGGAGTGTCAAAGCGAGCACCGAACCAGTAGAACAGCCTATCACGCAGCGGGATGTAAGCGGAATTCCTTTGCGAAGGGAGAACTCAAAGCGCGCGTGAATGGTAATCCAGGCGATGGTCATCAACATACTTTAGGATACTCGAGACGAGCATTATCAGCGGGATGTCGAGAGAGAAGCCGGCGCTCGAGCGTTTCTTGCTGATCGACCAGATCTGGTCGGCGTACGACGTGATGGGCGACGATACGATGAAGACGGGCGCCACATGCGTGACCGCCCACTTGACGAGAGTCATTGCACTATGATTATACCAACGTCAGCACATGAATTTGTCTACGATCAATATGAGGCAAGCCAAGAAGAGGGAAGGGAGACGTGCGCTTCAGTGGTATGCTGATCCCACGACAGATGAGGGATGGCAGGCAGACGGTCCAGGTATGAATGCGCCGAAGCAGCAGCCATTTGCTTATAATTGCCACTTTCAATCTCTTACTCTCTCACTACTACTCCACCTAGGCACTGTATAAGATACAAGAAAAAGGCTTGAGCGGGCATGTATTTGCAAACAGATAGGACGTTCTTACCTAAAAATTTCTGGGCGTCAGCCAGGGGGGTAATGTAACAATCGGCTTGTAGTAGGCGCAGAGGCAAGGGCGGAAGTCCGCGGAGGAATGGGCGATCGGAGGCTGAACTTTGCGGGTTTGTTTGTTCAATGCAGCATGTCTTCCGGTTTTGTTTCGTATCGCGTAAAGATGTATATTGATAATGTACAGAATGGACAAGACGAACAGACGTAGAATCCAGACACGCGTCCGTTCGTTAAGGAGACGTCAAATCAAATTTGGGAAGAAAGCGACAATCCCTGCCGCGTTGGCGGGCGAGACAGGAGAATCCTTAGATCTTCATGCTAAAGATCAACTAGCACGTCGGGCCGTTGCATGTGGCGCATGGCTTTATCTGCACGACTGACTGTAAATGTGTGTGTTTGATAAAGGCATTTCTGGGGTTATTATCTTGACTCAGACATTGATTTTCTGATCTTTGCAAGAAGTTCGCAGTTTTCTTCACAATAAGCTAGAATATAAAACCCGGACAGGAAAGATTGTGACACCGCACTAAAATCGATCTGGCCATTGACATTTCCATCACTGGACACGTTGATCATCAACCGTTCCATCAAACATCCAAAGCACAAGATTCCCAAACCTATCAAACGGAACAAAACCTCCAACATGGCTTCAAACAACGAATCCCACTCTGCCTTCTTCTACGGCACCCTCATGGCCCCCGAAGTCCTCCACCGCGTCTGCCACGGCTCCACCTCCCCCTCCAACCCCATCTACGCCACGCACAACCTCCAAACGCACCCCGCCCTCCTCCCCTCCCACCGCCGCCACCGCGTAAAAAACGCCGACTACCCCGCCATCCTCCCCCACGCAACCAGCACAGTGCGCGGGACCTACGTCACCGGCCTGACTGCCGCAGACATCTGGCGGCTAGACATTTTCGAAGGCGATGAGTACGAGCGTGTGAAGGTTAGGTGTAGGATTTTGGAGGCTGTGGGGGATGATGTGACCGGGGAGGGGAATTTGGAGGGCGAGGAGGTCGAGGCCGAGACGTATTTGTGGGTTGCGGGGGAGGAGAGGTTGGAGGGGGCGGAGTGGGATTTTGGCGAGTTTCAGAGGGAGAAGATGAGGTTTTGGGTGGGGAAGGAGGGGGAGGGGGAGTATGCTGGTGAGTTCTAAGAGATTTTCTTGTTCCTTTTTGGTGAGTTCCCATTTGGCTGACGTCGGTTTCCTGCAGATGTCGATGAGGCTGTTGCGAGCCAGAAGCAGGATGGTACTGGTGGTAGGGGAGCGAATGGGTTCATTTCGAGCGCTTTGGCGGAGGAGCACAAGAAGGACGAGGTGGTGAAGAATGCGGTCTAACTGGGAGATGTTTGATGTATCGATCACAAGCATGCTTGAGAGTCAGTGTAGAAAGGAAATGATAGATGCATCATGCAAGCGTGTGTGTTCATTTGTCTCGTGAATCTACCTATGTAACTTAATTATGTCCGTTGATGTGAAACTCTCAGGAATTCTGCACCTTCATTGTCGGCGTTCAATTGGAGACAGAGGCGCGGGAGTGCGTGCCAATCAATCATCCGTCAGATCTAGGAGTTCGCCCGATCTAGAGAGCGAGCGGTGCAGCACTGGCGCAGATTTACGTGGTGGCGATCCTATCGCCTGCTCAGTGAAGAGGCTGTACAAGGGCCTCTGCCCTTCTCCGACAAGTTGGCGGCCATTCTACGACCGTTTGTCGGGGGAAGTGGTCCTGCTTGCGCGAGCAGAGCGCTGGTGATCTTGCAGGGCCGTGCTCAGAGAGTCGATTTCGGGAGAGCACACTTTATGACGCAATTGCTGCGATTCGACTTCTCCCAGAGCAGCGCTGTCCAGCATTTCGTGCTCTTCGTCTTCGCCCGACGTGGTTGCGGATTTCGTGCCTCGATTCGGCTCGTGTTCTTCGGGCGTGCGCGACGCACCGCCTGATTTGTTGTTGACGAGAGCTCTGGGCACGGCGGTCTCGAGGTCTTGGCTATCACCGATCTCATCCACTGGGCGCACAACCTGTGACACGGCACTGGTATCTGCGTTGTTAGGAATCATGTCGTTAGGCCTAGATCCAGGCAAGCCAAAATGGTGCCCCGCCTCCGCATCCTCAGACGGTGGTAGGAGAACCTTAGGAGAGGGCGCACGGGCCGGAGATGCAGCTTTGCTGCTCTGCGCCGTGGGCGCTTGGACTTCTGCAGGGCAAGCTTTCGCAGTGACAGGTGCAACAGAAGCTTGATCGGTAGTACCAGCAGCGGCGGCGATCTTGTCCATTTTCTTGGCCTTCTTCTGCTCCTGCTTTGCGGCATTTTGTTCTGCGTGCAAACCAATGAGATCATCTCTCAACTGGTCGCGCTTCTGTGATGGGTTGAAAGATGCAAAGTCGCTTTCCTGGTCCAATTGTCGGGTGAGAACCTTATTGATGAAGGCTTGCGGGTCTTTGGCGAACTCCTCCACGTACCCCACCAAAAATAGCCCGCAGTCGCAAAAGTTCGATTGCACGGGGATACCCACGGCTTTCATGCCTTGGATGTCTTCTCGTCGGACCGTCATGCCGCGTTTGGCGTGGGCTTCTGCGCTGACGTAGTCTTTCAGGAAGCTGACTGGTCCTGCGTGTGGTATGTTCAAGGAGTCCAGTGTGATGATGGTGGGTCGGTCCACGGGATACTTCTTCAGAGGCGGCGCAGCGCGCTTCTTCCCTTTCTTGCCCTCCTTCGCGGGAGCAGATCCGGTTGGTTGGGAAGGGAGATCTTCGTCTTGAACGTTGGGGGTACTCTTTGTGACTTTCCCATCTTCGCCAAATTCAAACGTTTCCGAGTCAGACTTTGAAGATACGCCGCCATCGCCCAGCGAAAGCTTGCTCAGTTTCTCGGCCTGCTCTTTGTCGCTAGTTTCCGCTTCTTGTGAATCTGGAACGAAAGGATCTCTGATTGGGGAGACGGGAGCGGAGGCCTTTTGCGGTTGAGGCGACGTTGCAACGTCGTCTGCGCCGTCGTCTCCCACTTCGACGGGCTTGCGCGCCAATTCGGGCAGGTTGCAGATGATCGCCACGTACCAATGCAAGTTTTCATTGATGGGCACGACGACATAAGGAATCTCGAACAAGTCCTTCGACTTGATCCACTTCTTGATAGCATCGTAGTTGAGACCCACGCGACCGTTCTTGTTCGTCAAGGAAGTGTAGAAGAAGGAATTGAAGAAGTGCACCTTGTTCTTGTGTTCCGGAGCCATACTTTCCTCAATGCGACGCAAGGCATAGCCGACCACGCTGTCGTTGAGGTACTCGCCTTCGTCGAGTCGTTCAAGATCTTGGAAATCCACAGTAGCTCTGCGTGCGCCCTGCTCAGGATATACGACTGGCTGTTTCCAGGGTTCGGGTTTGTGGATTTTCGTCCACTTGGGATAATCGGGCTCTTCAGGAGGAGGCGTGGGCGACTTGTATGCAACGGGTTTCGACTGACGAGACGACTTGCGCGTCGTGGGAGCGTCAAAGAAATGCGGCTTTCTCGGCTGCAAGAATCCATCTTTAGGCGCATCTTGCATCCTCGTCCGGATGGGCGCTGGGCGTTCAACTGTTTCATCCGGCTCTTCGTAGACGATGTCTTCACCCGCGGTTGGTTTTGTTGTTTGTTGCCTCTGTTGCTCCGCGAGCTCAGCTTTCGCCTTTTGCACCCGCTTCGTAGAGTCCAGTTGAACTTCTTTCTCCTGACGGTGGTACATCTTATCTAGATGATCGGGTTCTAAGGTGGTGATCCTCATGGTGTTTTTCGAAGCTGCGAAGAGGTAGAGGTGACACTCATCCTTCCCAGCGATGTGCGCAAAGCAAAGCAAAATGTGCCCATTACTGCGATCTGTCATTGAACCTTTTAGTATGACCTTGGGCGAACCTTTAGCGTGTAACCAGTTGTTGAGCTCGTGGCCAGCAATGGCCATGATCTGGTTCTTGTGGGGCACGCGATAGGGCTTCCCATTGTGCTCAACCTGAAATTGATCATCCTGCCAAACAAGGTCGATGGTATCATCTGGACTCGTCTTTCGAAGAACACACCCTCTGCTGACGATCTGATTCATAGGAATACGGAGTTCGCCATCATCAGATCGAGATTCCGGACCTCCTGCGCTTTGAGCTGACCGACCGTTTGTCTCTTTCGAATTCGATTTCGTGAATTTGGTCGATCGAAGATCAGAAGGTGACCTTTGGCGACTCGAACGTTCGCTGGTGTTCTTGCGAGATGTGACAGTAGTGTCACCCCATAGCTGATCGGGACTTTCGTCACAACTGTTGCGCTTCTCGCTGTGAGATGTAGACTTCATGCTTCGCACAAGTGACGGTCGTCGAGGTTGCTCTTCGCGCTGATGCTGTGTCGTTGCGCTTCCATCGCGTCGGAATTGGCGGCGTAAAGGTGACTCTTCGGACTCCGCTGCTGTTGTTCGCATTTGTCGGTTTGCAGTCGGCTCAATTAGCGGCTTCGAATTGATCTGCTTGTTGTACAATCCATTGAGTGTGCCATTGACGGCATGCACATCGCGGTCTTCTTTCCGGCGTTGAATGTCATCCATCCCTTCGTCAAGGTTGATAGGAGGACGACTCTTCTTGCTCTCGATTGTGTTCGAGCTCGCAGGTGCATTCCGTCCAGTCAGGCGCGAAGGACTTGCCAGATCGTCAATGCCCGAAGGATCGTTGTTCTGGGATGATGCTGGGCGTTGGCTCTCCTTGTATTGATTCGACGCCAGGCTGGGCGTTCTTTGGTTACTTGACCCTCGTCGTGGGGCTCTGGGGCGTCGGGTGTCGGTGTAAGAATTGACTTTACGCGCTTCGGGGGCTCCAAAGTACTTGCTGGGTCCAGACTTAGGTTGAGACTGCGAATCGATCACGACAATCGCAGACCGCCGATCTTCTGAGCTGTCGTCGTTCTGGTATGGCACTCCATTGACTGCTTGGACTGAGCCTCGAGGAACTTTGGCAGGTTCTTCATCGCTCGATACTTCCACATACTCTTGGTCCTTCGACGGTGGCGACGCAGCAGTTTTCCTGCGCTTCGATCTTCCATTGTCTTGAGTGAAACCGTCACCAACGTATGCATTCGTAAGCGGCACTTTGATCTGTCCCTCATTCTGAGCTGCTGCTTCCTTAAACCTCTTAGCCGGTGACTTGTATGGCGGGTTGTTCAGATTGCCAGCTCTGTTCGCTTTCCCAGCCTGCGTGTTTCCCAGAGTATTCTGCATCCTGAATCCGCCTCCGATTTTCCGTCCTTTAGGTTTCTTCTGCTCAACAATGACCTCTGGTTCTGGGCTCGGGTTCGTAGGCATAGTAATCGGAGTGCCTTTGACCGGAGCATGTCCTCCACCAATCCCAGTCAACCTGTACTCGTCGTCGCCCGGCCTTCTCAGCTTCTTGTTGGGAGGCATGTGCTGATCCGAAGAATCCCTCGCTCTCTTGTTACTATTCACACCGCCAGGCTCCATATCCTCACTCCCATCCACACGTGACGGCAGCTCCTGCTCGTGACGTTCTTGGCTTCCCGCATCGGGCCCGTCTGGCTGCGAGGGTCTGAAGATGTTGGGAAGGTAATCCTTGAACTCCTTCAAATATTCCATAGGTGGCATTCTCCGGTCGCGCGTTCGTCCGGTAGTTTCGATTTCCGCCCACTTTCGGTTTTTCTCAAGGACGGCGGCGGCAGGGTTGTGAAAAGTCGGAGCCGCGAGTGCGCTGCGAAGCCGCCTTCATTGCGCTGCGACGGCGTGGCGGTGGGAGGAGGAAATGTGGGAGATGAGGAAGTGAGCGCACGGTGCTGCGCCGCGGCGGCGGTGGGTGGTGGTGGTGTGAAGAGGGAGGAAAAAGTCGATCGGTGCGAGAGCAATCAATATCGAACAATTGGACGCGTGCCGTGCTGTGCTTCACAGCTTTGTGCTTCGACGCCGGCGCTCGCTTCTGGGTGAGGTCCCGCGTTTGCTGACGTTTGGGAGCTGCAAGACGGCTCTTGCTTCATGCGCCGTTGCGTGAGAGGTAATAATATGGTGATAAAAAGGTATAGAAAGTTTACAATACTGAACTCAATGGACGATAACAATTTCACTGGGCCGAGACTCACACCGAGGCCAAAATACCAACGCTACATGCGCACTCGTTTCGCTCCTACGAAATCGCACGGAAATCATCACTCACACGGCTCGCACAGTAAAAAAGCATTGAACGCCCACAAATGGTCCTTCTCGAGCGAGCGACCCTGTTTCTCATAGTACATAAATGCAGTACACGTTACGGCACCCAGCAGAAATTCCCACCAAGTGCTGGGGTGCAACTCTCTCCACCAGTCGGTTCGTTGCTGATGGAGACCCAGCGCTCGCTATCGGGCATGTTTGGTAGCCCGAAAGACAGAGTCTACAAGTAGTTCTGGCTCTCTTCCCAGAACTTGTTGTGTTCGTTGATCTCAGTCGCGTTCGGGTGGCCAGCTACCAGGCATGGTCTGGTGATAGTAAGGCTCGGCCTTCTAAGCCTTGCCCTCTTCTTCCGTCTTGTCCTGCTTTTGCGCCATCGTGTTACGTCTGGACGCACCTTGCTGGTTCTTCTCCTGCCGTGCTTGGTCGACAGCGTTGCGCTGCACAATCGAGTCGTCGTGACTCTTCCACTGCAGCACCGTGTCGGCCGGCAGGTCCAAGACACGTTTGAGAGTCTCGCGGATCTTGACGTTGCGACCGCCGTCGTTCTTCGTCCAGATCGAGAAGACATCCTCGCCCGAGCGCACGCTCACGACCGCGCCACAGACCTCCTCGCCAGCCTCCATGAACTGGTCGCCGATGAGGGCCAGCAGCAGATTCTCCCAATACCGATCCGCGATGCCCTTCTTCAGCCTCATGATCCACTTGCCACCGCGCTTGTTCTCCTCATCCTCCCACACAGGCCGTATTCCATCCTTGAAGAAATGATAGTCGCTCACAGCGGGCAAGAGGCTGGGTCGCTTGAGGTGCCCGTACACCTTCCAGAAGTCCTGCGCGGTGCTTATCCTGCAGAGAGGCTTCATAGACTTCTCATAGTCGGAGTTCTTGTTGGTGGGAGGGCGGTAGTGGATTATCCAGGAGTATTTAAGAGGCCATGGCGCTGTGAAATCCCGGCCAGGCGTTTCCTGCACTGGCGTCTGCAGGCCGGACTGCGGCTTCCGCGCAGGCGGCTTTCTACTGCTCTCCCTCTTCTCCTCGTCTGGTGTTTGCGCCTCTTTCCTGTCGCTGGCGACCTTGCTAAAGTCGAATGCCGTCCCGGGCGTCTTTGGCGTCTTGCCAGAAGCGCCGAAAGATGCAAAGGCGCCGCTTCCGAGTCCAAATGCGGAAGAACCGCTTGCTGTGGGAGAGGAGACGGCGGAGGTCGGGAGGTGTCCGATGGAATTGAAGGCGTTGCCCTTGGTATTGGCGCTCGCGCTGTTGCCGAAGCGTTTGGCAGAGTTTGAGTCGGTATTGTTTGAGGTTTCGCCCTTGTTCATAGAAAGGCTGAGCTTGCTGTTACTAAATTTCATATGCGCGGTCAGTGGTCGAACAGCGGAGGCAAAAGTCGCGGGATGGTGGATGACCTACGCAGAGCGACGAGTCCACAGGCTAGATGGGCTGTTGTCGTCTTTCTGAGCCATTGGCCTGACGTGGGCGAGGTATGGGAGAATTTATTTTGATCGTGCACGAGCGCAAGGTGTTAAGCGAGCGAGGAGTGTCGGCGAGAGGCGTAGAGACTTCCGAGTAGAGAGGACTTTTGGTTTGATATGGGCGGTGCGGTCAGGGTGGCGGGGTAAAAAATGGCGGTGATTATATCGAGTGGTATGCAGTGGGAGCGGGAGTGTTGTGAGAGTCGGATTGCGGTGCGAGGGTGGAAATGAAGTTGGTGGTGTGTAGATTGATGGCGGTGGTAGTGGGTATCGTGCTGTCTTGTGCTGCCAAAGCTCGCAGAGGCAGAGCGGAAGAGATGATGGGCAAAGCGCGAACGGACCACCGCACGCAAACCTTGTCTTGTCACTTCAAAGTTCACGACGCCTCCTCTTCTCTTCTTCTTTTCTTTCTTTAACAAACCAAGACCACCAACTCAAATCATCGTCCTTGCCACCCGGCTCTTTGCAGCCGAGCTCACTGGCGTTGGCGACTCCGATGTGTCGGTCGAGATCGACATACCACTTTTAAAACCGTCGTCGCGAGGGTAGTCTTTCGAGACAGCGCCCATGATACGGTGACGACCTACTAGATGGAACAGTCCTGCACTATATCATTGCATACGTACATGCACTTCAACCCTGTAAGCCTTCATACAGGCCTGTCATCGGTGCCCATTCGCACTGTAGCTGGCTGTGTGCAACAGACGGTAAGCGGTCGTCTCACTTGTCTTCAAGTCTCTTATCCATGATGAACATTTGAATCTGGTAAACCAACTACTAGCTCAGCCGCGCCAAATACTGTTCATATGAGCAGCTAGCAGGCTGAGCATGAGGAAGACTGGCATATATCTGATGGACCAAAACCTTGTCAAATCTTCACGCCAGGTCAGTCTGTGTGAACACATACGCTGACATGCGAAGTAGGCCCTGTAGTACTTTTTGTTTGCGAGATCTCTACATCTACTGTAAGCCTGCTATCGACTCTTTGCCCACGAAAATGTGCAGGGTATACTTATCCGGGATTTTGGTCTAAGAGGATACAGAAAAAGAACTCAATACCTAATTTAGGATGTTTGGCGTGCTTACCCTCCACAGAGTCAACGCAGATGGATAATCCATGCGGTGGATGTGAGCGAGGTGAGCTATGCAATTTGCCAGGGTCCCGCATTCCTTTCTATTCCCTTGCGCTTCACAATTGGTACTGAAATGTGCATATGCTCATGTTTCTTGGTATTGACGCGGTTCTTACAAAATATTTACCACTATTATCTTCAACCTTCAGCCATCACAATAATTGCTTATTCTTACATCTTTCAAGCGGGCGGCTCCTTCCCGCACCTGCAGCTCTCCCCAGTCCTGCCCCGCCTTGCTCGCAGGCGCCACCAGTAGATAAGCGCCTGGATCCATCGGTGTGAGAGCAAACAACTCTCTCGCCCTTCCTCCTCACCTCTCCACCAACTCACTCATCATGGCGAGTGGAGACGACGGCCAGAAGTCCTCATGGACATCCTGGTTTTCTCCAGGGGACTCGCGGGGTGCCAAACCCGAAACCCAGCAACACAACCCGGACACCGAAGCTAGGCGCCCGATGGCATCGCCTGCTGTCGAGAGTCAGAAGTCACCGGATAACGAGCATCAGGACACACAAGGATCCGGCTCGTCGCCTTTTGTTTCTTTCAAGCACTTCGTTGACGACCAATTCGCTGCTCTCACTGACTTACCGACGAACCTCCGGTTCCTGCTGCAAAAGGCACGAGATGATCGTCTTGCGGAATACAAACGAAATGAAGCGCTCGCCAAGCGATGGGTAGGCGATGACACACTCAACTACAATGCCAAACTATGGGAGTGGGGGTACAAGTCGACCGAAGAATCTAAGGCCGCAGCATCCATGTTGACCCAAGAATGCTTGAAGAGGAATGCCCACGTCCCCCTGGAAAAGATTTGTGCTTTGTATCATGGAAATGGAGGCTGGTCGAACACTATTAACCCGAAGGGCTTTCTGTCAATCTATTGGTTCAAGCATGATCCTTACTCGCCCATCGCTCTCGAACTTGACCCGATACTCGGCAAGTACGACACAAAATGGAGACATTCCTTCGAGGACCTTCTCGAAGCAGCTCTTGATAAGCCGATGACCTCTGAGGAGAGATTTGGCCATCGTTCTGTCAACTCCGACGCGGTATCTACCTGGCGTGGGCCTGGACTTGACTGGATGCTCAGTCTACTCTGTAGAGGTATCCTCCCTCCCCAACTGCCAGTCTGGTTCAATCACAAAACGACGGGGGGACGGTATTGGCCGAGTATGAAACACCCCGAATTTGATCCCCGGGGCCTCTCACTGAGGATTGGACATGGACAACCGGAATTGCTCCCTCCCGACTACAACATAGATTTCGACAACTTGGCCAGAGAAATCGCCACACCAATTCCCGCAAGTAGACAGAGCAACGGCCTCACGGAGCTTGACATGTACGAGCGATTTGACGAACTCGCCAGAGAAGACAAGCAAGACAACGCTGGCGATCGAGTTGCCCAGCCCAATCAAACGCGACTCGCGGCATGCTGGCAGCAAGGACGAGCATCCAGTGGCAAATGTCCAGATGAACTTGGTCGAGCAGTGGGTGAAGCTGCTAAACAAGAAGCCGAGGAAGCGACCGATGGAGGGCCGTACGAGAAACCTGACAATTCAGACACATTTGACTTTGAGGCATTCCTGGCCAGATACGAGGCTGACGCCACACTCGTCGACCAAGCATGGCAAGAGATAGAAAAGGAAACGAGAGAGTCCTTACAGCGGCTTTTCAGGATGATCGAAACCTCTTCCATCGAACAGCCGGATCTCGTACGCCGGCTGTTGGATTCCTTCACCCACGCGCGGCAGACTGATCCAGCCTACGATTCTATTGTGGCGGAATGCAGGACGCTGCAGGACCTGCAGGCGCGTCTGAGCTCCCTCGAAGAAGAAAACAAAGATATTGCTGATTCGTTCGAATCGGAGTGTGTGAGGCGCGAGGAGGGTGAGGGAGGGAAGAGCACCACGGAGCAACCGCCTTCACCTATATCCCTGTCAGAAATGGACGATGCAACGTTCAATTACCAGATGCAGCTGATGGTTCGTGAACGTGATCGCGAAATGGAGCGCCTAAGGAATCGTCGTTTCGAAGAATCCGATGAAGATGAAGAATACGACGAGGACGAAGATTTTGACGAAGACGAAGAGGACGACTGGGAAGAAACACCGCCCGCGCAAGTCCCTCCGCACGCCACGAAAGCTCCGAACACTACTCAGCCTGTCGCGACTGAACCGGACCGCCCGCGCGTGCTATCCACCATGACCCGAACGCAAACGACGCGTTTTCCAGACGGCAGTGTGAAAACCGAGGTTGTTCTCAGGCGACGTTTCGCGGACGGGCGTGAGGAGATGCAGACGAGTGTTCAGACGTCTTGTGATGGCGATGACACTGCTACTGCTACTGCTGATGGTGATGATGCGGACAGGCAGCAGGCGAAGAACAGCAAGGGCTGGTTTTGGTCTTGATTGGTTTGTTGACTTGTTTTTGTGATGTGATGAGACGTGATGAGACTTGAAGACATGAAGACATGAGGATTATATTTCCGGGGGGCAAGCACACGGTACATTTATTAGGGAGTTTCGGCGCTGATGGGTTGAATCTGGCGCGTGACAGACATTACCGGGATTTGATGGCGTATGGTAGTTTTGAGTATTATGGTATCTCAGAAATCTCAGCTCGGATTTATTATTTCGAAATGTGGAGTGTTTCTCATTTGTTTGCCGCGATTGGCGCCTGGTGAGTACGTCCAAGTGTGCGCGTGCCGGATGTCTGACGCAGACTAAGCCGGACATGCCGTGTGTGTCCATGTCTCGCATGATGAACGTACCGGGAGGTACGGCGAACAGGTGAGGCTGGGGGGAGGAAGGGCTATGGCTGAGAATAGCTTTTGGTGTGGATGGGAAGGGTGGTTTGTGAAGATTCCCTACCGAGGAAGTGAAGGGTGGATGATGGATGGCATGCGGGACATGTGCAGAGTGACGCCATAGCCAAGGATTGGGTTTATGCATGAGGCCCGATCGGGTAGGGGCTAGTTACGTGAGGAAGGAATGGGCTGGAAGGAACGGAACAGTAGCAGCAGCACGAGAGGAAAGAACGGGATTGATACCTGACCTGACCTGAGCCTGAGCAAGCGACGAGTGATGTGAGTGGGAGAGAAGAGAGACAAGTGCGCGACACACACAGCTTTGCCCCTCACTCACTCACAAGACCTCTCGCTTCATCATCCCGCTCTGCTCGTCTGGATTGGATTGATTAATGTAATTCTCCCTGCTGTTTGTTATTCCTTTCTTCCTTCTTACCTTGTTAATACTTTTGCTCTCCCTTGTTACACCACACCGCTACTGACCTCATCGTGCCAAAGCGTACCTGCATATCTCCATCTCCGTCTGCGTCTGCACACCGACCGCAGTAGCAGCAACAGCACGCTCCAACACACACCACCCAACCCACTTGCACGTGCTTGTTTGCTTTTGCCAGAGCTTCAACTTCCACCACTCCCACCACCACCGCCACCACTTCTTCTTCCACTTCCACTTCCATTTCCTACCCTCCATTAGCAAGAGGAACACCACTACAACCACACAACACTTCCCCCACCATGGCTCACACCGCAACTGCCCAAGACTCACCGTCCGAGGTGCAAAAGAGACCCAGAGGTAATCCCTGCACTCTCACGAACCCCACCATAGACAAGCCACTGACAATCCCTCCAACCTTGCAGGCATCCTCAAAAACTCCAACTCCTTCCAACAAACCTCTCCCGACGCCCGCATCTCGCCCACTCACGAACACCCACCCGCCAGCGCCATCGCCGACTCACCAGCCCCCACCGCAACAGATGGCGAGCGCCCCGGCCTGCCCAACCGCGGCATGTCGGAGAAAGAGATCGTCCAGCTGAACACCGAGCTCAACGCAGGCGGAGCGTCAGGCCACCGCCGCACCAGCTCCAACGCCCGCAACAGCCTGTCCCGCCACCAATCCTCCACCTCCAACTCGCACGACGAGCCCAACCCGCGCCTCAAATGGGACGAGGCAAACCTCTACGTCAACGAAAGCCAAATGGGCGGCCGCATGAAGATCGACGAGCCCAAGACCCCGTACGCTAAGCACTACGACCCGGCCGAGGACGAAGCCGAGATCTCGGCCCTGAACGCCCAAGACCTGAACGTCGACGAGCTAGACATGAAGCCCAAGCCTAGCGGCTCAAAACGCGAAAGCGACATTCCCGGTCTCGATTTGGGAGAGCCTGAGATGAAACCTAGTGTGCAGCGCAGGGATAGCGATTCCGACAGGAGGGTGGAGTTGAATCAGGAGAGCATGGATATTGATGGTGGACATCACGGGGAGGGCGAGAGTGATATGAGCAATGAGGAGTTGCAGAAGCATAAGCATTTCGAGGAGATGCGGAAGAAACACTACGAGATGAAGAATATTAAGGATCTTTTGGGGTGAGTTTTCATGCGAGTGTGGATCTTTTTTTCTGGAGCATGGAATGCTAATGCAATCATCACAGACACCCAGAAGACATTGACGTCGAAGATGACGATGATGACGAGAAGAAGTAGATGCTTTTGTTCTTCTCTTCTTACCATCACCGTCCATCATCAAGACCAACCAAGGAAGCCACTCACACAACACAACAGTTTTCGATACTGCTGACTTTTTCCTTTCTCTTTTCTCTCTCGCACAATCTCACGCGTTCATGAAACGGAAGCATTTGCAGGCGCGAGGACAGGTACATGAATTGAAATGATCCATGAGGCTTTACTTTACCATAGCCCAATTGGAAGGAGGTCCATGAAATGGAATGAAATGATATGCATTTTGGAGAAATCCCAACGAATGACTCAACTGAAACGTTATTGTTGCTGCTGCCTCTTTTTCTTTCTAATAAGTCTTTTCTTTTCCCCCCTCCTCTTATCCACTGCTTGTCTTGCGGGCAGAATGCTGAGGGTATGGTATCATTCTTCGTTTCGTCTCCGCTGAAGCAAATCAAATGAAAGCAAGAATTAAGACAAATCGTTCGTTCATGAGGGTGAGGTAAGGTATCAAATGCAAGCCGTGCAAGTCAAGCCGGAGAAGTGGTGGTATCATCTTCAGAAAAAAAAAAAAGTAACAAAACAAAAGATCCCAAAAGTGTCGCCGAAAAAAAAAAGAAGCCATGTTCGCCATGCAAGAGGAATGAGCTCTTTCAAAAAGGGGAAAAAGAGATAGAAAGAACAGAGCAAAGAAAAAAAAAATCCATCCATCCATCCCCCTCCCTCCCCTTCATATCGCATCAATAACCCCCAAAACCCAATCCTTCCCCTCCCGACTCTCCCTCAACCCCCACCTAAAAGCCAGAGGAAAAACATGCATCTGCTTCTCCCAATGCAGCCAGTTCCCCCTCACACCAGCCTCCACAAGCCTCTCGCGAAACAACAGCGCGTCCGGCGTGAGAATATCGTACCCGCCCGTGACGGCGTGGACTTGCGTGCCAGCCTCTCTCAACGCGTGCAGAACTTCGTCGGGAATCAGGAGGGGCGAGCACCGCGTGTCTTTCGCGGGCCAGGACTCGCGCCAGACGTCTGAGGTCGCTTTTATGAATTTGTGGCGGAGGAGGGGGTCGGATTTTTCGATTTGGGGAATGTCGGGGTTCGTGCGGCGGAGGTCGACGGAGGGGCCTAGGACGACGATGTGCTCTGGCATTTGCGGTGTTGGGATGTTGGGGTTTTCTAGAGAAGCGCGGAGGAGTTCCAATGGTAAGGTGAGGGCCAAGTTTGCTCCTGCGGAGTCGCCGGCGAGGATTGTCGTTTCGTTTTCTTGGGCTGCGAGGCGGAGGAGGGTAGGGAGGAGGTCGAGGAGGATTGGGAGGGTGGTCGGGGCGGGGTTTTGGGGTGCGAGGGGGTAGGAGACCAGGCTTAGGGTTGTGTTGGGGAGGTTTGCGCTGAGGTGGGATACGAAGGCCCAGTGGTCTGCTGAGGCGGGCATGCGCCAGCCGCCGCCGGCGAAGTAGTAGATTCGTTTTTTCTTTTTTTGGGGGGGTTTTTCTTCTGTGTTGGGAGGGGGGGAGGTGGTGTCTGTTTTGGAGGTGCAGTCGTAGATGTGGACGTTGTTTATTACGCGCTCGGTTACGTTGCAGCGGCGGGTGGCGGATTTGGGGATTTGCAGTTGTGGTGAGCCTGGGGGTAGGGAGCATTGGATGTTGGTTATTTTGGGGCCGAAGGGGCGCAGGCAGGTTTGGAGGATGGCCATTAGGAGGGAGCGGTCGGTGCGGTGGGTGATTTTGATGCTGCTGTTGGTGTTGTCGGTGATGGCGTTGGTGTTTTGGAGGAGGGTTTTATCGGTGGTGTTGCTGATGTCGGCTGCTAATAAGGCCTCGGGCTCTGGTTGTGATGGATTTGAGGTGGCCATTGTGTATGATGGAGGAAGTTTGTTTCTCTTTGATGTGTTTCAGGTGAGCTCTGTGTTTTGATGTTGTTCTTATTGAAATAATATCGTCTGTGTGCTTAGATGATCCCGTGGCGAGGTCGGCGGCGAGAATGCAAAGATAATGTGTAGAATAGTAGAAACAGTGGTATGTGACTTAGAAAACTAGAACGAAGAGGAAGAAGACCTACCCTGCCTCTAGCCATGTACCTCAAAATCTCGCGGCAATAGATCGTCGGCCGGGTTGGGAGGAGTAAAGAGGCTCAGCACTTTCTTAATCCATGCGTTGCGCGTCGAACGGTACGCTTGGTAGGCTCGGTAGGCTGCCTCGCGAGCTCACAAAGCAGAGATGCCATGGGAGAGTGGAGATTTGCGATGCACCCTTCACAGCGCGGTTGGAATCGATGACATCGCCATCGCCATCGCTATCGAACCCTGGGCTCTGTGCTTTGCGCGCCGCGTGCTTTGCGTAGCGCTAGACACGGCGATCCCCAGGTGAAGCGAGACGAGACGAGGCGGAAATGTGGATCGGAGAGAATGCGTGGATGCGCAGGTGGAAACTCTCGCGGCTTTGTTGAAAATAAGCTGTGCTCTCGCTTTTTCCTAGACTAACGTTGCTCCAGATTGAAAGGATGGGGAAGATATATGGTCAGATCGTGTTCAGAAAGACATGACATTCCTTCGTTGCATACATCCTATGCTATTTTGTCTCGACCAAGCTCAGACGACCCGCCCAATTCCAACCAACCACCCACCGGTGCAGCCAAGAAGCACGTCTTTCTCCAGCAAGAAAAAGTGACCGTCCGTCCTGTTTGCCGAACAATTACCAAGTCCAACCATCGTCATCGCCCCGGGGCCATTCCCGCGTGTGTAGATTTTCTCCAAATCGAAGGCCGCAAAAAGCACTATGTCCGCGTCCCCGGTCTGTCTGTTCAAATAAATCCATTAATTCATCCCATCACGCTGGACTCGGCTTCAGACCAATCTGGACCCGTAGCTTCTCCCGTTTGGCGGCTTCGTTGCCGCTACGGTCTGCTTCGAGGGCGCTGAGCATGGTGTCCACGTTGATTACTGGGGAAGGCAATATCAGCATGCGTGGTTCATCTGATATTTGGACATCCTGACAATCACGTTTACTTACAGGTCAATTTGGCCAGGTCCTTGCTCGTTTCGGGGAACTTTTCAAGCGGCTTGTTGGTCTTGAGGCTCACAAGCGGGTGCAACTTCTCATCGCTCGACGTCAGCTGTGAGTTTGCAACGCGCGCGACATTGTTGGCATTGACTGCTTTGGTGCGCGTTTCGAGTTTCTCAATCGCCTTGGCTGGATCCTCTTTGGCGACTGCTGTAGCCGACTCTGGTGCTGCAGCTGCTGAGCCAGCGACGGAGGGTGCCTTTTTAGCAGAACCAGGCAGGTTTGGATTGGCGATGTTAGGTGTCTTGCCTGATCCTTGGACTGCGGGCATGATGGATGGATATGGTAGAGGATTGGTATATTGTTGTATGACAGAGTACAAGAGTGATTGGCAGAGCTACAGGATGATCAGGAAGACGGAACCTACCACGACGACAGCCTTACCAGGCACCGATATATATAAGCTACAGTACCTTGCTCAGCCTGGCCAAAGCAAGTCTGACGCAAGTCTTACATGGAGGGAAGAATTGGGTTGGGTGTTGCCTTTGCCAGGGCATGTTTCGTCCGGCGGGGCGTTTGCGTGTGTGGCGCGGCAGACAAATGGTTCAACTGGCGAGACTGGCGAGACTGGAGAGCTCTCAGCCGTTGATTGAGAATCCGGGGAGAGCTCAAAGCTCGGTGCAAGCCTGCGTGCCGTGATGCCTGTGCTTTCGCTCGCCTGATCGCATCACGTTGGCCAGGCGCCTATCTAGGTATCTCACTCGCCATCTCATCACTGTTAGATATCACCATTGACTCACCGTCTTCACTTCCACCTTAACCTCATATCCACCTCCTTTTCTCACGCCGCCATCCCACGACAAACCTCCACAAACACCTACACACATACACCGTACGCCAACATGGTTCGCAACGTCGCTTCGATGCAAGCTCTCCGCGGTAATATGGAAGACATGTCCTTCGATGCGCCTCCACGACGAACTCTATACCAGGAAAGCGTTGATGCACCAAGCTACCAGCCGCGTACTCAACAGCAACCCATCTCTCAACCTGCTCAGCAAACTGCGCCTCCACAAACCATGCCTATGCAACACCCCATCATGCAGTTCTGCGGCAGCGATGATTACACCAGGCAATTGATGAACCGCGTCGCCACCGGGGTCGCTACCGAAACCGAACAGAAAGCTTTCGCTCAGCAAATCAAGCTTGGGTCCGAACAAGCTCAGCTTGCCGCAGCAGAGAAGATGAAAAAGAACGCGGAGGTAGCGAAAGAGGCGGAGAACAAGAGATGGCGCTTCAAGCAGGCTACACGTGAAAATGCTGCCGATTACACCAAGCCATTCTGCCAATTCTTGACCGACAACCCTACAGTATTTCACTGTGTGGATGCCGTCAAATGTCAGCTGAAGAAGCATGGCTGGGAAGAACTTAACGAGAGGGATGCATGGAAGATTCAGCCTGGTGGCAAGTACTTCGTGGAGCGTAATGGCTCTGCGCTCATGGCATTGTCCGTCGGTGGAAAATACAAGCCTGGAAATGGTGCTGCGATTCTGGCTGGTCATGTCGACGCTTTGACTGCGAAGCTGAAGCCCGTTTCCAAGGTTCCCAACAAGGCTGGTTACGTCCAGCTCGGTGTAGCTCCCTACGCTGGAGCGCCAAACACCACCTGGTGGGACCGCGACCTCGGTATTGGAGGTCGCGTTCTCGTCAAGGAGAACGGCAAGATTGTCTCGAAGCTCGTCAAGCTGGACTGGCCGATCGCACGCATCCCGACTCTGGCGCCCCACTTTGGCGCTGCTGCCCAGGGTCCTTTCAATCCTGAGACTCAGATGGTTCCAATCATCGGACTGGAAGGGTCGGAGGATAAGTCTGAAGAGACCGAGCCCTTTGCCAAACCGTCTTTCGTTGGTTCAGACGATGGAGTGAAGACCTTCGCCTCGACTCAGCCGCCGCGTTTGGTCCGCGCTATCGCGAACGAGCTCGGTATCCAGGCTAACAACTACGGCGATATCATCAACTGGGAGCTTGAGCTTTTCGACATTCAGCCAGCAACTGTTGGTGGCCTCGACAAGGAATTCATCTTCGCCGGCCGCGTCGACGACAAGCTATGCTCATGGGCAGCCATCCAGGCTCTAATCCACGCCCAAGCCACCGACACAGACGACAGCTCCATCATCAAAGCCGTCGGCCTATTCGACAACGAAGAAATCGGCTCCCTCCTCCGCCAAGGCGCCCGCGGCAACTTCCTGCCCTCCGTCCTCGAGCGCGCCGTCACCTCCCTCAACAACGACGTCTCGAGCACCAGCCTCATGGGCCAAACATACGCCAACTCCTTCCTCGTCTCCTCCGACGTCATCCACGCTGTCAACCCAAACTTCCTCAACGCCTACCTCGAAAACCACTCCCCCCACCTCAACGTCGGCATCGTTGTTTCCGCCGACAGCAATGGCCACATGACAACGGACTCGGTTTCCACGGCCATTTTGCAGCGCTGCGCGGACAAGGTCGGTGCCAAATTGCAAGTCTTCCAGATCCGCAACGACTCCCGCTCCGGCGGCACCGTGGGCCCGATGTTGAGCTCTGCCACGGGTATTAGGTCCATCGACTGTGGTATTCCGCAGTTGAGCATGCACTCTGTCCGTGCTACTACTGGCAGCTTGGATCCTGGTCTTGGTGTCATGGCTTTCTTGGGTTTCTTGAATGGGTTTGAGAGTGTGGATAAGGAGTTTAGGTAGGTGTGAGTGTTGGTTTTGGTGTGAGAGAGGGGTTTGTTTTGACGGGTTGATTGCCACTTTGGAGGGTCTATACAGTACTAGCATGGGGACGTTGGAGTAGAGCATTCGGCATGCATACATACGTGCATTTGGGCATTTTCGATTTGATAGGCATGGAGATACATGTATCCCAGTAAACCAGAAACGTCATTCCATTCAGATGCCACAAAACCCCACTGCTCCCAGCAAACCCCATCGTAATCTGCCGCCATTCATCACCCAAACCACAAAGAACATCTCCCCCTCCCCTCCCCTCACAACATCCTCAAACACCCCTCATATACCCCTCCTTCCTCGTCGTCAGCTCCTGCGGCCTCACATCCTTCAACATGCGCAAGTTAATCGAGCACCTCGGCTCGCCGTGGAAGACATTCTCCATCAACCAGGTCAAATCTGTACCGAGCGCGGAGCCGCACAGCGAGCAGAACCAGTGCGGGTTCTTTTTGGAGCCCGTCAGGTAGGTGGAGCGGTGTTCCTATTGCGTTGGATCGCGTAAGTTGGTTTTCTTGTGTACAAATCACTTTACGCTCACATCATAACAAAACGAAAACACAAATACGAATAACAATGACAAAATCAAAAGAACCTACCAATCCCTCCGTAAACACCACATTCTCCATTTTCGGGTGGCAGGAAATCTGCCCTTTCCGTTCGCAATGGGAACACTCGCATTCGATTGCCGTGTAGACTCCTTTGCCTTCTGCTTGCGATTCCAGCAGGGGAGGTGAGATTTTCATCGTCCATTGGATGGCCGTGCAGTGGCAGGCGAGGGCGTAGGTAGCCCAGACGCCGGTTTCAAGGGGCCAGGGGGGGCCGCTGGGGGTTGAGGTTGGGGGAGGGGACATGTTTTTGGGATGGGGACTGTGGTCTGGTATGGGGAGGGAGATGGAGGGGAATGAGACGTTTGTGTTGTTTCTTGGAGGTGCTTGATGAGTTAGGAGGTAGTTGTTACTGAGGTGCGGCTGAGGTTATCGCCGAGCGGAGTTAATGTGACCGAAAGATGCGAGGGATGCATGGCGCTGTGCGTACCCGCGTCTGGGTGGCTCTTCAAATATTAAGGCGATTTTCTGTCTTTGTTTGGATGAATATGCTTCATGTATTTGGAACCAGGAGTTGTGCTACAGTAGTTGGTATCTGGCAATCAACAATGGGATGCGGACCTACGAATGACACCAGGAAATCCTACCGGTTGGTCAGCAGTTTACTTAAGCATCTCTCATTCAAGGCAAAGTAAAGGCTCTGTAGATGTCTGTGACTTTAGTGTTGGATATATATCTCATATCGCAGAGTAAACATCACGACAGAGCGAATGGGAGTTGCACACCTCAACGACCGTGCGCACTCGACGTCATCATTAGAGGTTTGCCAGCATCAAATCCATGTTTGGCTTCAGACCAACACTCCATCTTCGCAGACATACACATCCTCTGTTGAGAAAGTCCAAAGGCATGCTACCGTTACTCTCGCTTTTCGATCCCTAACTCAACATTCATATTCTCAAGATGCCCACGGGCGATTTCAACGACATCGCCCAATGGGTCACCTTTATAGCTTCTTCGGGCTTACGCGCATCAGCGTTTGTTTTTCTAAGATGGGTAAGCAGCTAGACTTTGCCGCGTGGTGGTACTCTCGCGTCGCTTTTCATGGATCGCTAATTCTTTGCCTGATAGATTCCTGGTCATGTTGGTCAAACCTCTTTACTCTTTCAAGATTGCATCCAACTAACAGACACAGCCATTCATACCTCTCATCTACACATCAGCACTCGTCTACATTCCTGCATTCCTCTATAACCTGACCCATACGCAGTCCTACGATATAATCTCAGATGACATCGACATCGTCACTCGCGAGATCAACGACGAAGACGCCTCTCAGGATGTCGATCCCCGCTATGCAGATGGCAAGGCTGCTGAGAAACCTGGCACTGAGTTGGACGTCCAGGAAACGCTGGTCGTCAATGAACGAGGTCCCGAGGCCCTGAAGACTCTTATCACTGGTCTTCCAAGTCCTACAAGCTTACTATGGACTGCTCTTACGTTCTTGATCAACATCGCCCTGGTTCTCATGACTGTCGACCTTGTATATCGTGGTATGGTCTTTTACCCTGCTCGTGACCTTTCAATGGCTCGAGTAGGATACGTATCCGACCATGATGCCAGGGTGCTGGTTCGGGAAGCAGACGCGAGACATTACCCTATCTCGGCCCACTACAGAAATGTAGGACCTCCTTTGGCTGGCGGTGTGGTGCCAACAGATACCGCGTGGAAATCCTCAGGCCAGATCGACTGGCTTGATGACAGTACCGACTATACGGGCACTCTCACGCTGTCCAATCTCAAGCCTGACACGAAATATCAATGGGTTGTGTCAAATAACCATACCGGCTACTTCACAACTGCACCCAGGGCCGGTCATACCTCCGGTCGCGTCGGCACTGCTGGCTCGTTTACATTTCTGCATTCATCGTGCCTCAAGAACAACTTTCCTTATGTACCTTTCAGGCATCCACTCAGCAACCCAGGACTCAAGCACTTGGCCACAGCTGTCCAAGGCTTGAAAGCGCAATTCATGGTCTTCCTAGGCGACTTCATCTACATCGACGTGCCTCGTCGGCTTGGCTCCACCTTTGAAGATTACAGACAAGAGTACCGTCGTGTATATGCCAGCCCAGATTGGGAGGATGCGACAAAGGATCTACCCTGGATTCACGTCTACGATGACCATGAAGTCGCCAACGACTGGAGTGGAAACACCACTGGTGTCTTCGGCGCAGCATACGATCCCTATGCCCACTACCATACCTCCGTCAATCCGCCCCCGGTCAGGCCTAAGGAGAGTTGGTTCTCTTTCACGCAAGGTCCGGCAACATTCTTCATGCTGGACACTCGCCGCTACCGCTCTCCAAACGACAAAACCAACGGCTCAGACCCATTCAGCGGCGAACCGACCAAAACCATGCTAGGCGAAGCCCAACTAGCCGATCTCCTCGCCTGGCTCAAACAACCCGAGCCCTCCGGCGTCCGCTGGAAGATCCTAATCAGCTCCATCCCCTTCACCAAAAACTGGTGGTTCGGCGCACAAGACACCTGGCGCGGCTACCTAGGCGAGCGCCAAATCATCCTCGAAGCAATGTGGGACGTCGGCCTCCGCAGCGACGGCATAGGCGTCATCGTCCTGTCCGGCGACCGCCACGAATTTGCCGCAACAGCCTTCCCACCACCGCCCGAAGGCAAAGAGGAAATCGTCGGTCTCGCCTCCCACCCGGCCGTAGAAAACCCCTTCCGCCCCAAAGACGCCGACAACCTCGCCCACATCCCAGTGCAAACAAAGCGCAAACACTGGCCTCTCAGCGCAACCGTGCACGAATTCTCCGCCTCGCCGCTGAACATGTTCTACCTCCCCATTCGCACGTACAGCGAGTCCTCGACCTCGCCGGATTACGTCTCGGACGTCTGCATCAAGTACATCCCAGATGGGAATAGTAAATTCGGCGCGGTGAAAATTTCTAGCCCCTCCACCAGTGACCAGAGTCTTTTGCATTATCGCTTGTTCGTCGATGGTCAGGAAGCTTGGAGTTACACCGTCACGACCCCGCCGGCTGTGGGCGGTGGAGGACGGAGCAAGGATGCCATTTGGGGATGATCGTGCTGGTGATGATGATGGCGATGATGCGAATGACAAGCTGAATGGCGTTTGTGTCCGGATAAGTCGAGTAGGAGGCTCGGAAAGATAGAACTTCTTGTTAATAATGCACTTGCAGCTAGCCAAGACAGAAAAACATTGGGCCATTGGTCTCTTACCCCAAAGCTCTTATCACGGTCAGCGATTCTCACATGAAGAGGAGCATGGCAAAGTAATATATCACATGTAATATTCCCACGTGTCGGTCGTACAAAGCATGCTTGCTTGCATCTGCATGCATGCATGCAGCAGTAGCTCTGCCTTTCGCTGCCTTGTCACTCCTGTCCTGCATGCAGACAGCTGGTGAGAAACTCTCTCCCTGCTCACGTTTTTATTGGGCTTTTGTCTTGTGGCCTTGGTCGAGGCCATTGGAATTGGAATGGCATCATTTCCGTCGTATCGGATTGCGGCGATAGACTTACATATTGAACATACATACACTGTACATACGCATACGTGGAGCTTCAACCCAATACGTTCACAGCAAAGTGAGATGTCAAAGCATGCCCTTCGAGTCTCGAACGTCTGCACCGGATGCGTGCATGCATGCACAGCAGTTGTGTCGACTCAACGGTTCTGCAGGTCTTTTCGTGCACAGTCGATTGTGTATCTTGACACTACGTTTGTGTTCGCTGTGAGATACCAATGCAATGCAATACTATGTTTTGATTTTTTCTGAGATGAGATGGTTTTTCTCAATCGCCGTTGTCGCTTGTCTCGCAATGGTGAGCCCTCCGCCGCGCGAGCGAGCATGTGATATAAAAGCAAGACCCTAAGCGCTTGCGCTAAGATGGCCATATTCGGAGGCCCCACGTCTAGCGGGCTTGTTGCCGCTGTCCGGTTTGCCGCGGTGGTGGGAGATTGACATTGTGAGAGTTGGGGAGGGTGGACAGTTTCGCGTAGAAGATTTATTGGTATGGACTTGTTTTCAAAGACTGTGAAATATCACGTCTCCCATGTTTTGGTAAACGAATGCAAACCATCGCATCTTTCCGTTAATATAAGATGAGACGAAGGAGATGTCTCCGGGTTTTTGAGAGGACGAAGTGTCTCCGCTCGCTATGTGGCACGTGCCATCCCAATATCAGTTTTTGTGCCAACTCTGGAATCGTCGATAGAGCGAGCGAGCCTGGCCAGCCGTGGAGGTTTGGCCTCGTCTCATCTCTGTCTGTTCCTGCTCTTCTCTGCCTCGCTTCATCCTCTTCTTCTATTCGCCTGTCACACGACGCCGCCTGGTCTGCTGCTGTTGTCCTGCTTGCCTGCATAAACTTTACTTTCGCCACGCCTACTGCAGTCTACCACTGCTACCACTGCTGCTGCGTGCTTAATAAGACCACTACCTCGACTCACCTTATCTCTACGGCTTGCATTTGCCCTGCATCCCGTACTGCATACCCTCCCATCCCATTCCTTCCCCTTCAATCCGTGATCGCGACACGCACCGCAGCTAGCACGCCATATGTCCCTCATCCAGCGTGTCACTTCCATCGACGGCCAGGATCGCGAGTCGCAACATGGCGGCACCGTCAGGTCTGTCCGCAGGGTCATCTCCTGGGATGCCTTTCATCCAGTCGAGGACGCGCCTGAGCAGGTCCATCATGCCCACCATCCCCTTCACACTGTGACTGCGTACAAAGTGCCCATGGCAAAGCGTTTAGGTACGTATGGTCTTTCTGGTCTTCCTGGTCTCCTGATGTTGTTGGTGTTAGGGAACTGGTTTTGCTGACTGACTTTTTCCGCACAGCTCAGGTTATTTTTACTGTATTGGCTTGCTGGTTGGCTTCGGGAATTGTCTTTGGTTTTGCGGCGCTCAAGCCTGTTTTGGTGGATGTGGGTGTTTATCGGGAGCTTTGTACGCCGGAGGAACTGGACGAGGGTGTTGATGTCTGCTATGAGCAAGATCTAAGGTGCGTTACTGCTGCTGTTGTTGCTGTTCCAGATCATGATCCCAGAAGATTGATGGCTAACAAGACTCTCAACACAGACTCAACTTCTTCTTTGCCATCGCATCAACCACATGCAATGTCTCCGCGCTTCCCGTAGGCACCATCTTGGATAGGTATGGCCCGAGAGTGTGCGCCGTCCTGGGCAGTTTCTTCCTCGCGGCCGGTGCACTGCTCATGGGCTATGCGTTCCAGATTCCCGAATTCGACGGTTTCGTTGCTGCCAATGTGATGTTTGCGCTCGGAGGCACATTTGTCTTCCTGCCCTCCTTCCAGATCGCAAATGCTTTCCCAAAGTACTCCGGAACGATCGTCGCGACCGTCACTGGCGCTTTTGACGCTTCGGCGGCTGTCTTCCTCTTCTACCGCCTGGCGTACCAGAGCTCGAACGGCTCGTTCACTCCGCAAAAGTTCTTCTTCGGGTACCTTGTGGTGCCGGCGCTGATTTTCGTTGCGCAGTTCACCATCATGAGTCCCGACAATTACAAGTCGCTGCCACAGCTGGAGAAGAAGCTCGAAAAGGCCGAGGATGTCTACGGCGACGTCCATTCCTCAGACGATGATCTCAGTGACGCCGAGGTCAGACGCTTGCGCAAGGGTCGCCGCGAACACCGAGAGTCCAAGATCGCAGAGCTCGACAAACTCCTCGGTGACAGGGAGGCGCGCGCCCACCGTGAAGAGCAGGAGCAAGCACGTCATGAAACCTCAGGCGTATGGGGCGCTCTCCACGGCAAGACGGCTTTGGAGCAAATGCTCACGCCCTGGTTCATCCTCATGACCGGCCTTACCGTTCTGCAAATGCTGCGCATGAACTACTTCATCGCCACCATCCGCGCACAATACGAATACATGCTCGGCAGCGAACTCACCTCGATCCAAATCAACACCTTCTTCGACATCGCCATGCCCCTCTTTGGCGTGCTCTCCACCCCCGTCATCGGCATCCTCCTCGACAGCGTCAGCACGGCAACCCTCCTCGGCATCCTCGTCGGCTTCATCGGCGCCATCGGCATCTTCGGCTGCCTCCCCTTCCTCTGGGCGGGCTACATCAACGTCATCCTCTTCTGCCTGCTGCGCCCCCTGTACTACTCGGCCATGAGCGACTATGCCGTCAAAGTCTTCGGGCACGCGACTTTCGGCCGCGTCTACGGCACGATCATCTGTTTCAGCGGACTTGTCAATTTGATCCAGCCTGCTATCGACGCCATGAGCCACGATGTCTTTCACAACAACCCGACTCCTGTCAATATTTTCCTCGCGGGTTTGGCGACTATCATCGGCATCGTGTTGGTGGTCTTCGTCGCCGTGCAGGGTCGCAAGGTCATGAAAGAGCATGCGGTCGAGGACGCCGAGACTCAGAGTATCCTCGAGTCGATCAGGGAGGACGAGTCGGAGTATGGTACATTTTGAGTCTGGAGCTTTTCTGGGCGCTCTTCCCGCGCTCTTGACCAGCGTTTCTAGCGGTTTTTCGTTGCTCCTGTCTTCGTATCTTTGCTTTGGATTTGTTTCTGGCGCGCGCTCGATTTTTCGCTGTTCCTGTTTATCGCCGCGTTGCAAGCGTGTCCTTGGTCTTATGCTTCATCTTGTCTTCCGTTCACTCGTTCCAGCGCAGCGAAGCAACGCGATTCCGAGCGATGTATTTTTGTTTTTAGACAAGGCGTAACGGGGTCGTAATATACATAACTTATACAAAAACCAAAGCTCTTTAATCCACTGTTGTGAATTCAAAACAAAACAAAGCAGAAACGAGGATCTGAGTGGGAACCCACGACGAACTGAGTCTTGAAAAGTCGCAGGAGCATACGAACAGTAGGAGGTAGTGAAGTAATAATACGTTTTGACTTTTGGGTTGCACGTCTTGAGGGCGCGAGATGGCGTGCTCACTTTGGGGGCGCCGTGGGCGCTTGGTCTGAGCTCGCTAACGTTAGGCCTTGGGCGCTGGAAGAGTGCGTGGGATGGCGCGCGTATGGCGGTTGTTTTCTCGTGGTACGTCGTGGATGTATCTTTTTAAATTTTTGAACAATATCTTCTTGGCTGTTAGTTGTTTACTCCTGACGCCCTTTTTTGTTGTGATGGTGGTGTTTGTAATGGATGGCTTTGATTACGTTGTTTGTGTTGCACAAGCCGCCTGAGAGTGTGCTGGGATGAGGACAAGTCTTCCATTCGGTGCCTTTCTCGATACACCTTTTCAGAATCCGTTTCGCGCATGACCCGCTTTCAGACGGTCGGTCCTCGTGTTGAAGATGGTGAAGGCGATTTTTCAGTAGGCCGTGGAGCCTGGAATCGCTGGATTTGTGGACACCCAAAGATTCGTACGGACCAAGACACGAACCTCTTCATGAGATGGCGGTGGCCTCCACAGGATGAAGAGCCAGAATCTGAATGACACCCCTACTCACATGTCATGATGCCATTCGTTGTGGTACTATTGACGCTGCTGAATCGTCGCTTCGGATCTCTAGCCCATGGCTGATATCCTGATCAGCCCCTGGCCGCAAATATGGCAGAAAGGAAGCAAGGGATAATTTAGGCATGCGAAGGCGATGTCTGATTCGCATTGCGACGCTCCTCCACCATGCCATTTCAATCGCCGGCCAGAGAGTGATCAGATGTCCATGTGGCGACTTCTGGCGCATAACTTGCCGACAGGTAGACACGCGTCCATTCTGGGTATGTAAGGCTGTGTCTACGGGTTCGGGTTGAGTAAAGAGCTTTCTAGAGCACTATCACTAGATCTTCCTGGCGAGAGATCAATGGTTACTTTCCTTCCCATGACACCTTATGATCGAGCATGCTAATGTCATCAAAGCGTTTTCGGGTGATGTTGCAGTATGTCGAACCAACTCACAGCCATCAGCGACTGCACTCCTCAACTGCAGCATGCCACCACGACCGCCGACTGAACTGAGAACCCGAGCGTGATAGTACGTCGTCGTGCAACGTCGTTAGCAACAGCGACTTTTTGGGATCATGCCTCAGTGGAATTCTTGTTCTTGAGGTACACGAGGTTGGAGTAGCTCCAGGCGGATCGAGGCAACGTCTGACGCTATCGTTCACTTCACTCTTGACGCACGGTCGGCCAAGCAACGCACGAGCCCGTTTGCATGCGGATTGCACACCATATGATGAGACCACTTCTTCACGCCCATCTTGAGACCACCACAAACAGTCTCCATCAGCGTAAACACCCTCGCCATGGCGCCAATCTGTCTCTGCGAGGCCACCTTCGGCTCTATCTCAGCTCTACGACGCCACGCAATCCACGAAGGTCACTTCTTTCAATGTCACTGTGACCGCTTCCCCCGCTTCAGAGGCGCACTTCTGGGCCACCTGCAGGAGTCGGGAGCTCAGTGCAAGTTCAAATACAGCGAGCAACTCACGATCGACTATCCTCAAGGCCGCAGTTGGAAGCGCTCCTACTGCGGTCTTTGCCCCAATACTCATTTCGATACCACCCTCGAACGAGGCCAACATATTCGACGTTGGCACAAAGCCTGTCCGACCTGCCTTCAGGTCTTCGGCTCAGATGGCGACCGCCACGATCACCAAAAGGCCGCTGGATACTCCTACTGCACCGAATGCGACCTAGTTTCCAACACTCTCAAAGATCTAATGGATCACGTTCGTTCTCAAACACACCTCGACAAATTCCCAGGATTTTACAACCTCACTAGTGCCTCCAATGGCCATAGGGACGTCAATGAAGGCCGAAACCAGACATCAGCCGAGTTGACTGCTATCACGGCTTCCCAACTCGCTCGGGCAGAGGAGTTGAATCTTTGGTGTGAAGAGTGCAACAAGAGCTGTGCAACCGTCCGTGGTTTACATGCGCACAAAACCTCCAGCAAGCACCTTGACCCATTCGTCTACATCAAATGCAGCTGCGACAAAGAATTTCACCTCGTCTCTGCTTTCCTCCAGCATCTGGAGCGCTCGTCGTGCAGAACTACTGGCGTTACCCGCGACAAACTCAATGCAATCGTCTATAAGTACGACTCAGATCGCAGCGTCACAATGGCTGAGCATTCCAGCCTCGTCGGTTCGGCTATTACTGGTGAATCGCAGTCTTCCATCGCTCCTCGCGACTCAGCTTCGAACATTGCCTCCTGCCTGAGTAGCATATCTCTCAATGGCAGCCGTGTCAGCGAAGTAGATGATAACGACAGCGACAACACCGATTCAACCGATTCTGACGACCACCGCATCCTCGCCCCCGACGACAGCGGATCGAGCAGTGGCAGCACCAGCAGTGGAGTTCTTCTGACTCCCGAGGCAAGCGACTCAATAAGCTCTCTCTGTGGAAGAGGTGTCGTCTTGGACTCGTCCGCCAGTATAACGGCGCACACCCTTTCTTCTGACTCTTCGAGCGATCGCGTTTCAATACTCACTCCACCCTCGAGCAATTCCAGTGCAGAAGAAGGCATGCTCACTCCATCCTCGGGATCCTCTAGCGACGATGATGTCCTTCTCACTCCATCCGCCTCCACCGTCAGCTCAGACGACGGCATGCGCACTCCATCCTCGGTCTCTTCCAGCAACGCGGGCTTCTTGCTCACCCCATCCTCCTCTATGGTCGCCTCGGGCGAATGGTCGTTCCTCGAGTCATCTCACAGGCCAACCCCAGCGTCAACATCTATCGACGGATCCTCGACCTTGACAGTCCATGTCGACACAACTTCTGGGCTCACGTCATGCTCCAAATGCGAACGCACCTTTGCCACCACCGAGTCTTTGCGTCAACACATCAACTCGGGCGTCCACGGCCCTAAGCTGTTCCATTGCCCCAGTTTCGCTGACGCTGCCACTACCTTGCCAGATCAGGAGTTCACCACTTTCAGTGGGCTTGTCAGGCATGTGGAGGATGGGCACTGCAGTGTTGGGGACGGTGCGTTGGCCGCCATCACTGAAGTCTTGAAAGGTCCGATACAGGGGAAGCTTGGCATGAACATGAAGGTGCTCGGCGAACACGATGAAGGTTCTGGCAAGTGAATTCGGATGTCATGAGCAATGTGAAAACATTCTCGTCCCAGTCACTGAAATGGCACTATCAGACATCGACTTGCAAAGTCTTCGTACGAGTGCTGATCGCACATATCGAGCAGAGCATATTGCTTCTTCACGGAAGTTTATTGTGCCCAGTCTCAAAGGGTCATTAGTAGCAGCTAATATGGGTTCTCCAAGCATGGCAAGGTAAACGTTCGTAGGCTAGGAATTCGCAACCGGTAGTAGCGTCAGTAGTTTGAGTCAGTCTCGAAGTGGACTTCCAAATACACTCAAGCGTTCAATCAATCCCATCCGTCGGTTCGAGATCTATATACATTGTTTGAAACGGTTGTACGTCAACATCGTGGCTGATGCGATTATCACATTCTTGCTCGTTCATCTCATCATCCGGCTCTGGTTGAGAACGATACATATGTACTGCATTCCTTCGCGTTGGAAAGTGGAGGCAACAATTGTAAATGCGCTCGAAATACATCAAGTGATCCCCTAGGAGATGTATGCATATCACTCCACATCGCTCAGTCCACATGCGTGCGTGTCGGTGAGAAAAACTTGGTAAGTATGTCCTCATTTCTGGCCGCAATTTCAACTAAAGCCTCCTACAAACTTAAGTGATCGACCTCAAGGGACCGTTCCCACTAGCTGGGATACTAAATCCTACCTCAACTCCTCCATGGCATCATTCCACAGTCTCTTCATCATGTGCACCCGGATCTCTTCGGGATGCACAACTGAATCGATTGAGTTTCTTGAATACGGTTGTTCGAGAATCAAGATGAGGACAGCTGCGGAATTGAAATCATGACGGGTACATGATTGCAAGTCTCAGTCGTGCCAACGGCGAGCGTTGAGCAGGAAAGCGTATGGTTCGTCGACCGTTTGCCTTCCGCTTCCCCCAGAACCAAACCGATCCGCATTCATCCAAATTCCCCTTCCGAGCCTCCATTAATGCGAGTCCATCTTGTCTTATACGATGGCACGGCCCTTAGTGAATGATGATCGTCCCGCACCCCCCACATATCACGCTCTGCAAGCGTTCCGTCAACATGATTATCACTCTTTGGGGAGACCTACAAGTAGGTTCGTTGCCAACGATCTGGCTCTCTCGCTTTCTCACACCACGTCTCTTACGGTTACTACACCATCATGGCTGTTCTTTCTACGCTCTTTTTTTCCCTGCTATCCGTGTCCTGGGCACAGCAATTCCAAGGAGATACTGTCAGCGGCACTCTTCCTTCCCAGGATGGCTCTGAGGTTTCCTATTTCCGCATAAACGACCCGTCTGGAAACAACGATCGCCTCACTCTCATCAATTACCAGTCGCTCGACAGCAATGGCCAGAGGCTGCAAAACAACAATGTGGAAAGAGCTGTCATCATGATGAACGGCCTGTTCAGAGATGCTGGCGACTACATGAACCACGTAGGTTGACATGTTTGTCATGGCTATTGAATATTATGAAGCTAACAGCGTGAATCACAGACTCTCAGCGCTTTGTACAATGTCCCGGCCTCAGCTGGACCCTCGAGGGACAATGTTGCCATCATCACCCCTCTTTTCCCCAACGAACAGGACAAGGGTTATGCCTACCCTTGGGACGAGTCGTCGTCGTCATCTACATCAAACACCCTGGTCTGGCACGAGAACGATTGGGCATATGGCCGCAACAACATCTACCCTTCCTCGAGCACCAACATCTCCAGCTTCTACGTTCTCGACCAGCTCGTTGAGTACTACTTGGATGAGAACACTTTCCCCAACATCAAGGAGGTCGTCGTTGCAGGACACAGCATGGGCAGTCAGGTTTGTATTGACCAATCACTAAACTGAGCTTGCAGCAAGAAAATTAACAGTCTCCCAGATGATCCAACGCTACGCCACCCTGACCTCCATCAAGTCCGGCCGCATCCCCGTCACCTTCTGGCCCGCGGACCCGAACTCCATGGTCTGGCTGAGCACCTACAGACCCATCGAAATCGCCAACTGCCCCGACTACGACAACTGGCCCGAAGGATTCGCCAACTACGCCTCCGACAACCAGCAATACGGCCAAGCCATCGTCAACCGCGGCCGCGAAGCCCTCCTCGAGAACTACCAAAGCAAGCAAGTCTCGTACCTGCGCGCCACCCAAGACCACGGAGACTACACCGTGACCGGCTGCGGCGCCTACAGCACCGGCGAGGACCGCCACGAGCGTTTCCTGAACTTCATCGATTGGTTCCGTCCGACTTGCGACTCGCCTTCGAACGGCAACTGTGACACTGTCGATTACGTCGACATGTCTCACGACGCTGCGGCTGCTTTCGGTTCGGACGCTGGTGTTGCCCGTCTATTCACTGATAACTTTGATGGTCAGGGAAACAGGGCTCGCGACTTTGGAAGTAGACTCCAGGACGGAGACAACCCTTACCCTCGCTCTTGATGGGGCCTCTTTTCTTCTCCTTCTAGATTTAATTCTTAATATTTCGTAGTTTATTTCATGACGAATCATAATTTTCTCTTCATACTTCACTCGCATTTTTTACATGCATCTGAACTTGTGTCTTCAGTTCGTTGGTCTTACGCAAAGAGGTGGCAAAACAAGCAAAGAAAGGGAGACGTACGTGCACGACCAGGCGCTAACCTGTGGGAGCATCGTCATCTCGACTAAACCAACATTGCCGTAGGAGGAGTGCCGAGGAGCCACCATAGCCGGATCACCCCATATTGAACCGTTCACTTTATGAAGCTTACGTTAGAGCTGGGGCTGTGCCGAGTCACACAACGGCAACGGTGAGTTTGTTGATCTGTTAGGAGGTACTTCTACACGGGATGTTCTACACGGGATGAAATGCTCATAATGGTTGAATCTGTTCTAATCTGGCAACTTTGGCTACGGATCAAAGAATCAAGAAAGGAAACGCTCGTGACCATTTCCGAATGGGTTGGGTCGTCTCTAAACTTCCCGCAGAACTTCACAACATTCAGCTTGTTCCCCTTGTTTAGACTGTGACATTTCTTTCCTGGCATACTCTGCTGTCCAAAAAGAAAACGTGCCGATCCAAGAGAGTAACCTTGAATTCCAACAGCATTGGCACATCACACAAAACCCGAGATGGAGCCTTTCACCCTTTCAGCAACTTCACGCTCATCCCCAACTTAGCCTGAAGCTGCTTCTCGAAAATCCCAACGACAAAAGCCAACGTATCCTCACCTCCCCTGCACGACCCAGCCTCGACATGCTGCGCCAGCCCACTGAGAGTCTTGAAGTAGAGGGTTGGTTTTTGAGAGCCTTGAAGGCCGGGGAGGCTGGTGGGGCAACGGAAGATCTTGGGAGCGTGGACGATCGAGTCCATGTGCTGGATGAGATCGTGCTTCTTGCGGAAAGTCTGAGGGCACATCTGGCATGGCCAGTGTCCCGAGGGGTTGCAGTGAAGGTTTTCCGTGGCTTGAGACGACCCGGCGACTGAGGTTGGGGCTGGGGCGGGCATGCGAGATGAGTCGAGGAAGGTCCAGTCGCGGAGAGCATTGCTTGTCAGGGATGCGGGCGGAGTGAGGATGACGCCGCCACCTTCGCTCATAATGGTAGAGGTGGGTGTGAGGATGCCGCTGGACGCGCCTGGCTCGGACGGGGTAAGGGTGAGGGAGCCCATGTCCAGAATGCTCGAAACGTCGGTAGGCGGATGTGACCATGACGGTGTCGCCAGAGGCCCCACTGTCCGAGCTAGAAATCGTGAGTGTTTTACTTCCGGCGGAGTCGCTTTCGTCGGGAGCCACAGAGTCATCGAGCTGAGCACCTATGGTACTCGAGAAATCAATCTCGTCGTCGGTCCAAGCTGAAAGAGCGTCATCAACGACGCTGGTAGTGCTACCACATGTCGACATGGGGTGGACACGGTTTGAAGCAGAGTCGTCTGGAGCGACCGACAGTGAAGCTTCCTCGGCCGCAACTGCGTCCAGAACGTGTTTGAAGTAAGTAGACATGCTAATATGGCGCTCAGTGTCGTGCCCGTAGACGACGGCATTGAGCTTGTTGCGACCCATGCCGCTTTTGCAGGCGCCACTCTCCAGATGGAAGAGAAGCGCGGACGGAGACGTAAAAGTACCTGTGCAGAGGTCGGAAACTGGACATTTAAGTTCACTCAGCGGCTTGTGTTTGAGGGAGTTCTTGTGCTGCTGGAACGCCTGCAGAGTTTTGAATTTCCTATCGCAAGCCTCGCAGTGGAGGTTGATCTCTTCGGAACGAGCATGCTTTTTGGCGGACATCTCAGCTTCATGCTTGGCCTGAGCCGCAAGGCTGACGACTCGATTGTGACCAACGCTGTTGAGATGGTCGTCGAGTGCGATGTTGCGGCGGAAGCTGCGCTGGCAATCGGTGCATTCGAAGCCGCCGACGTGGGCGACCTTACGCTTGTGTCTCTTCAAATCCGCATCACACTCGAACGCAGTACCATGCTCGGCACAGTAGCAGTGATCGGTTGCATACTGGTGATGGGAGCAAGACTTCTGGTCGACAAATACTTGCTCACAGACTGGGCAGGTGTAGTGCTTGTCCAAGACATGTTGCAGAAGGTGAGTGATGTGCGAGACTTTCTTGTTGCAGAAAACGCACTTGGTCGGGAGCGCATTCGCACGGTGCTTTTGCTTGACAAAGGAGGTCTCCGCAGGGTGCTCGACGTCGCGTAGATGATTTATGAGGGCCTTGCGGTCGCCGACCAAGGTGCCACAAGAGCACTGGATGAGGTGACCTTGCGAGACAATGTGGTTGTTGACCGCATCCACCGTGACAAAAAGAGCGCCGCAAAGGCAGCGTGAGGTCATGGCGGCGTACAAGAATGAGTTCAAAGTGGGCGATGATAGGTGCGATGGATGAGTTGATGGTAAGTGCCTTCTGTTGCGAGGAGTGTCGTGGCGTTTGGTTGTGTGCAAGGTCGGTCGTGGGAGAAAAGTAGACGCTTCTAGTGTACAAAGAGGAACGCAAACAGGCTCTTGCGTTGCTTGGCCGACGTTTCGAAGTGAAGTGAATGCGAGCAACAGCTGTATCTTCCAAGACCGAATTGAAGTTTCTCGTCCCCTAGCAGCGCAGTAACATAGACACATTGTTGACTAGAAGTGCCTCGGATTCGACGTAGGATAATATCTTACCTGGTACAGATTTTGTATGTCATGCGTTTGCCACTGCCTATATACATGTACTCAATCCACTCGATCCTTTCCCCTCGAAGACGAGCGCGAAACGTCACCTTTTTGAGGCGGCTCGCCATGCGATGCAACCCCTTCATTCTTCTTGAGCTCATGAACCTTCATATCCATCCCAACCCAAAACTCCTTGCCTCGCCATACCACCCTTGCGCCGCCGTAAATGGCCCAAAACCAGATGGGAAAAGCCAAAGACTCCCTACCAAGCCATGCAAACAGCCATTCCGCGAAGGGACGTCTTTGGCCGTTCTTTGGGGGCCTTGCGAAAGTTGGTGTGTCGTCATCAACATCAATCGATCGGCCGGAGTGGAGGAGGAGGTAGAGCGTCCAATCCAGCAAGCACCATGCCGAGACGCTGCAGAGCCAGAAAATCGCGAAAGTCGACCAGGTAGGCGGAATACTAAGATGAGATTGGAAGAGTGGAAGCGTTGTCACGGCAAAGGCGCCGTACAGAGAGCATAGAAAGCTTTCGGTTCCAGGCTCCACAAGCGTAGCAAGTGTGACTGTGTATTTGCGCACACGCAACCAGCGCACTCTTCGGCGCCAGTATTCCACGACACTCATGTTGGCCATTGGCTGGACGGCCAAGTCACCAAAGCAACAGGCATGCTTAGCCCAGCTCTCGCCGTCGACCTCCTCTTGGACTGATTTCCTCCAAAGCATGTCGCCGATCAGGTGGTCTTCGCAGATGTTTTCGCTGAAGTAATTGATGCCAGCACTGTCTGTCAGGCTGTCGAGATGGCGGCGACGAAACATGGTGCTCTTGCCAACGATGCAAGGCGCGATGAGAACAGTGTTGATCGCAGTGTAGAATTTGGCGTGCGCGGACGAAAGGAAGAGTTCTTCAAGCCTACCACCGCCAATAGATGACGCTGTACGCTGGTTGTCTTGTCCTGATAAAAGGGCGTGGCTTCCCGAGCTCGTAGTTCGGATCTGGCTATTAGAATCGTCCAGAAGACCATGGGTCTCCTCTTGAGTAGTGGTACCCATGGTGTCGACGACGAGCGGCAACTGGTGGACGAATTTATTCTTCCTTTTTTCGCCATAGCCTTCCAATTTGGCAACCAGACGCCCACAGACTCCTTTCGCAACCCAAACATTGCAGTCGATAATCCAGATGAAGTCGCCAATAGCCTCCCTGTAAGCGCGACTCATGTTGCGGATCTTCGGATTAGGCCCCAGCTGCACTTTCCCGTCTTGAAGTGCCTCGTCTTCATCTTCGACCAGAATCCGTGCATCAAAAGATGGGAAGTCCTTTACCAGGCGGTCGAGAACCGGAAGGGCAGAGTCACCACGATCTGACACGCAAAACCGAATATGAAGTTTGTCCTTAGGGTAATCCTGTCGGAAAGTCGAGGCCAGGCAGTCATAGAGTGAGGGCTCTAGGCCTTTGATGGGTCGAATGATATTCACATGAGGCGCATCTTGTGACCAGGCAATAGCCCGGGGACTTCTTGAAAAATAACGTCGTCTGCGAGTCTATTAGTAACATTCAGTCACTCAGTTTTACAGATGTTCTCGAACTCACATCTGAACGTATCCTAACGTCGAGACAAGTGTCACAGCGACATACCAGACCAAGCAGATCGTGGCGAGCACCAGAATCAAGGTCGAATGTTCCTGATATGCCGTTTGCGAGGCAACTGCCTCAGCAGCAATATTTTCGTTTGTCATGCGATTGTACTATATGTCGCCTCTCCTGATGAGTCTTGGCGATATTTTGCGAGAGAGTTGGAAGTTGTCTCTGGCCTCGTGGCAGCGCGGAACGATATCCGCGGCTTATCGATAATCAGTGTCAACAAAGCCGCGCAGATCATAAACACACACCGCTGGCTGGCTCGTTTCCTCCCACTAACATACACACACACAAACCATTACGATTCATGGTACCCTTGCACAGAAGCACGAGCATTACCATTGAGCGCATTGACATCGCGATCTCACTTTGATCTCGACCACGAAAGAAGCGACCGTTTATCAAATCGCATTCAAGCAACGCGCATCAGCAAAAACACCCATACCAACAGCCGAGCATCGCCTCGAGCAAATATATTACGAGCAGTCCACAGTGGACTAGCGCACAGACATTATTGCGCAAGCACTTCTCAACTACGCGACATGGACTCAAGCAGAATGCAGTCATCTCCACCGCGTGGCGCGTTCCCCAGGCCACTACCATCATCACCGGCAACCTCAAGATACTCTCTGGACTTGGATGCCTTTGGGCCTTCAAGCAACGCATCCTCGCCCGTCGCTGAGCGCTCCATTCCGCGCATCATGAGCGAAGATATCGACGGTCCGACCGACTTCACAATCAACATGATGGATTGGATGAAGGGTCGTCGCGCTCTCAAGCGCAACAACACCGATGGCGGTGCTGCGATCACCACTGGCACCCCATCAATCTTCCGCACCAACGAGATGGACATGCAAGCTACCGTAGAGGACTACAGCTCTCCAGCTCGTCCCAGCAACCCTACGCCGCTTGGTGGGCGCACTCCCACCAGTGAGCGTAGCAATCGCGGCACTACCAGCCGCTCGAGCATGCTCTCGCCGGTGCAGCCCCACGGAGGGGCATCTCAGTACCTCATGGGCCAGATTGAGCGCCTGCGCTCAGAGTTGGCAGCAGAAAAGGAGGCGAGGGCCGCAGAGAGGGCGTCGCACGCGGCGGAGGTAGAACGCATGGGTGCGCAACACGCCAGCAAGCTCCAAGCGGCTACCAGCGAGCTTCGCGCAACCAGAGAGGCGCATACCACTGAGATCCACCGCATCACCGCGGAATACTCTCAGCAGCTCAAGGCCACCTTTGAAGCTGCTGCACGCGACACCGAGAAGCTCAAAGCTTCTCACGCCGCAGAGATCGAGCGCATTAAGACGCAACACGAAAAGGATCTCAATGACGCGATTCACTCCTCGACAACCCGCAACACCACACATACCACCGAGATCAAACAGCTTAAAGCGCATCACGCTGAGCAGATGCGAGCCGCTACTGACGCCTCGAATACGCATAACGTGGCGCATGCTGCTGAAATGGCGAGACTGCACACAGAACACGCCCAAGAAAAGCAGACCACGACGGAGCACATCAACAGGCTGAATACAAGCCACGCGACCGAAATCGAGCAGCTCAAGTCACAGCTCAAAGCTGCGTCAGCCGCAAATGGAAAGCGCAGCACATCGCGTAACACCGAAATCACACGACTAAAGCAACAACACGCCGAGGAGATGCAAGCAGCCCGAGATGCCACCCGTGCTCTCGAAGTGGCACATGCCAAAGAGATGCAGAACATCATTGCCGAGCACAAGGCTGTGAACGCAGCAACAGACGCCGCCATCACTGAGAAGGTCGTCAAGCGAGAGACACGCTACAAAGAAAAGGTTGCAGCAAGAGATGCGGAACTTGCCGACAGGGACGCCGAGATCCAAGATCTACACACCAAGATTGGGCGTCTGGAGAAGAAGAACAACAGCTTGGGCAAGGAGCTCATGAGAGCCTGGGGAAGGGAGGAGTTTGGAGATACCGGAGAGAAGCAGAAATATCGCTACAAGTATGCTAAGGCGGGGGCAGTGGCGGCTTGAAGCCTATGATCTTGGATTCTTTTCTTTTGCAAAGAGGGTTTGGGAGGTTTTTTGGCTTCAAGGAGCTGGATTTTTTAAAACGAGCGTGGAGTTTCCTGGGTTTACCAAAGGGTGTCTTTCTGGGAATTATTCTGGGAATTGGGTTTTGCATGCTCCCCGGGATGGGTTGAGCTGGGTTTTGGATCCTGTTATGAAAGCTTGGGATTGGACAAATGGGTTGCATTGGGATGCACTTCTACGAAGTTACGAGGGTTTATCCATGATAACGCTACCTGAATGCATTGATTGTTGATTATTTCATTCAACGCCGACTTCACATTCCACGGGTCTCATTAAGAACGTACACATATAATCAGTCCGTATCTTGAAGATCATATGCCATTAATGAGCCGCTGAGAAGCACATTTCGGACTCAAATATCATATCGTTATCCTGGTCTTAACCAAACAACCCTTCCTCCCCGCTCTACAACAAACCCTTCCTAGCCAGCTCGACTTTCCTCGCAGCCTCTCCAACCTTGTATCCACCCTTGCTCACACACGCCATGCTACCATCTCCAAACTCAATCTTATCCTCGACCTCAGGGAAAGCGCAAGGGCAGTGGTGAGGGAAGTGCACGCAGCTGAGCGTGTGCGGGCAAAGGTATTTGTCGCAGTGCGCTATTTTGCACTGATTAGTACTGGCTGTTTTTTGTGGGATTGAGGACAGGTGATTTACCGTTTTCGTATCTCTCTTGGTACCATGCAGAGTCGGAGCCGGCGTTTTGGGGTCGTTGTTGTTGTTGTCCGCCTTGGTTGAACATTTGTTCGAAGAATTGGAATTGTGCTGAGGCGGGGAGGATGAAGAGCAGCAGGGCGCTTAGGAGTGATTGGAGTAGCATTTTCGGTTGATTGCTTGCTTGTGTTTGTGGGTTGTAGGGCAATCTATTGCAGTTGCGACTTGTGATGTTCCTTGCAGCTGTAACGTTAGCAGTGATGTAGTCCAGCTGGCCAAAGCCAACCCTAACCCTACAGCATAGCTTCCGGCTTGCACCTCCCTCGCAGAGCTGTCTGCCCTGCGAATCTTGGCATCCCCGGCAGCTCGCCGCATTTTCTGACTTCGAACTTTGAAGCTGCGCCAGAGGTTCATGTGAAAGAAAGATCGCAAAGCGAATATCGACGACAGACGCCCCGAACAAATAACTCTACATCTATCTCAACCCAACAAACCCTTTCAAAACAACCGCCACCATGCATTTGATGTACACCATGTCGCCCTCTGGCGAGCGCATCTACACCCTCAAGAAGGTCAACCACGGCGAGGTCACCAAGTCCGCCCACCCTGCGCGCTTCTCTCCCGACGACAAGTACTCCAGGTAGGCGCATGCGATATTCCAAAAGCAAATACGACAACGAGTCTAACATTCTCCAAGGCACCGTGTCACCCTCAAGAAGCGCTACGGCCTCCTCCTCACCCAGCTGAAGCGTAAGCCAACCTTTTTCCGCCCACGAACTCGAACGCATGCACTCGTACTAACACCGTCAACAGAGGACCAGAAGCCCCTTGGCTCTGCCTAGACAAAGGCGCAATGTTGAAAACTTGCACCTGATTTGGCATTTAGCGAGGAGTCTGGCGTTTCAATTGCGACAGGAGGGAACAAAAACACTATGGAAGGAGTGGAAAAAAAGACTTTTGCTTTTTGTCGTCGGAGATGGGGGAAAGAATTGGCGACTTTTGGTATTCAAAAGACTGTATGGGATCGCAACACAAAAATCTTATGGAATATTTGCTTCACATTTCACCTGTCGCACGTCTTTTTGGAAAGAAGATTTGAGACACTGGTACTCTTCACATCTGGTGAGACAGGAACAAGCGTAATATCTGAGCCGAGACTCACTTCTCAAGACAGCGCAAACATGTCGCGATCAATCCCAGTGTCTTCAAACAGAGCGTGTCAAATACTAACCTGCCAGGCATTCTCAACCTCACCCGCAAACAAACACACCACTGCTTCTTACAACAAATCATGGCCAACAACCTCCGCCCCGTGGGGCGCGAAGGAGCCAACTTCATCTTTCGCAACAATCGACTCTTCGTCGGCCATGGTCATAACACCGAAGCCTGGCTAGGCGAAATTTCCGACGAGGAAGCCTCTACGACAGGAGCTCACCACCAACACTAATGGTATCGCATCTACACCTCAGCCGAGGCCTCGGAGTTCATGCAGAGCGGCGTAGTGGATATCAAGGATCTGTGCCCTGCAATGCTGGAACGGCGCTCCTACGGCACGAGACCGAATTTCTTGGACAGTGGCAGAGACGATCGAACCGAGTACCTTGTGGCTCGCTATGACTGGGTTCTCATGGGAAGGAGTAGGTATAGCGAGTATGAGGATGGGGTATTGAAGTGCCCCAAGAAGATGAAGCTAGGTAAGACTTCTGATATTCCTGCCGAACCAAAGAAGAGAAAGCGAGGTCGAGAAGACGATGGCTGTTGCGATGGTGGCAACTCCTCTGGTAAGCGTGGTCCAAAGAACCCCAATTTCGACGATGATGAGGACGACGACGAGGAGATCCCACCTATTAAAGGCGAGGGAGCAGGCATGTCCACCGACGACGAGCATTTCTCGACAACCCTGTCGAACGTAGCGTCGAATCACACTCCCTCCAACCGCTCTCACTCACTCACGCAAAACCCAAACTTACAAGAACGACCCGCACCTCATCCCCTCAACCGCACATACCAACCCAACGCCCTCTTTCTAGCAGCCCAAAGCCTCCGCACCACAATCCGCATACACATCGAACAACCCCCCCCCCCCCCCCCC